>VDFB02058242.1:184342962-184592378 GCA_007258455.2 Sequoia sempervirens
CTTAGTCCATACTTTTTGTTGTTTGTAGTTGGTAGATAGGTATGCAAAGTTAGTCTGGGCTTAAATTCAAAGCTGCTCCACACTTTTATCTTTGTTCATGCATGTATATGGTGAATGGAAGGTGAAATATCTGCAGACCTTAAAAGATAGCACAAATTTCATGAGACTGAGATTTCTGGTTAAGTGAAATATTGTTTTGAGGAAGTTGTCTATTGTAGGAACTCCATCATCACTGTTCATAGTTAGTTGCAGGTCCAGGAACCTTTCATCTCCTCTACTCTTTCCCCCTTTTTTTAGAAATAGCCCGTGTCAAGGTTCATTGCACATTTTAAAGCCAAACTTGAAGAAACATTGAAGTTTCAGACTGCTATCCGAACCTACAACAAAATTGAACTTTGCCTCCATCTTAGAAACTTCGGAATTGAAGATCTACCTCGCATCCAGCTACATAAGTCCGCCCTGTGATTACCAGAAAAATCACATTAAATCAACTGAGGAGTTCTATGCAAGTCATGACCTAACACCTGAGAGACCTTGGAGAGATTTTTAGCAACTTGTCGTTAGAGATTTCCATTCAAGAGAGGTAGTGCACTCGTGTACTGCCTATGTTGAGAAAGTGTGCAAAACACCCATCAATAGAACTGGCGCTAGAAGGAGGGCATTGTGAAACTGGATCGAATCGAATCGTTCTCCTTGGAAAGATTTCAAAGAGTTCTACGGTCAATGCCAAAGAAGGGAGAATTCCAAGAGTTGCAGCCTCCTACAAGGGTAAAGCAAACTAAGGGAAGTAACGCTACTTCTTCCTCTTCCTTCGTTCCACCCACTTCCCTTCCACCTTCACCCTCATTCGGCTTGCATTCATCTTCCACCTGACCATCTGAAATTTCCTTTTCACTCCCCATCTCCAACAGCCAGGACATTGCCTCTCTCCCAGCCTTTCGGACCCAAGGTATAGTCCAAACAGCCTTAGCCCAGGCTACTGTCATACTCCAGGCGCAACCCTAACTTGTTTTCTTCCAACAACAGATACTACCTCTGCCTCCCGCCATGGCTTGGTTGGCACATAACCCTTCACCGATACATTTCGCCGCTTACCATGATATGCCCAAGAATCTGGAAGGCTGTTTTTCGAAGTTCAATCCTCGTGACCCACAAAGAACAGCTGAAAAACATATCAAAATATTTGAAACAACGGTCACTGAAATGCAAGTCGATCATGAGGATGTAGCATGCCGCCTTTTTCCACATTTGTTGGGTGAGGAAGCCTTCTATTAGTACATCAATCTTCCAAGGGGGTCTGTTACTTCGTGGGACCTAATGAAGAATGCTTTTCTACAAAAATACAAGAATCCAATTAGCCCTTCAAAGCTGTACCGGCAGCTTATGTCCATCCAGAGGGAAGTTAATGAGCCCGTTGGGTCCTTCAACAATCATTTCCACTATGCCTTCATGAGGCTTCAGGATCCGTACATACACAATGACGTTGTGGCCCTCCACGTCTATTATGCAGCATTAGACAATCTCACGTCGGCATTGGTGAAGAGGATGTGCCTGCCACTCACTATGCTCGTGACCGCCTATGCAGAGGCTGTGGTCGCTAGTGTAGATTTGGGGCAGAATATCTTCGGTCCGCTACCATCATTGGGACCGGTGGCTCACCTGATGCAAGTTCAAGGGCTAAATTAGGCATTCGCCAATCAGACCCCTCTCATGAACCAAGTGCCTCAACTACCCATCGTTCCGCACCCAGGACAGCCGATAAATTACGCACCTCTCATGCCTTACTATTTGCAGCCTCAACAACAGCAAAGCTATCCTCAGGCTGCCCAGCAACAGCAAATGTATTCTCAGAAACCCCAAGCGCCATTGTACCTACTGGGGCCATAATTTCCTTTAGCACATCAGAATCAGCCAACGGCTCTGCCTATCTTTCTCCAAAATCCAGCGCCACAGCCGAGCAACACTACTAAGAAAGACAAATTAGAAGAGCTGACCGAGATGATAAAGAAAATGTCTACTAAAATGACGCACTTAAAGAACCAAAACAATTAGTTACAGACATCCCAGCGTAACCTCCAAGCCAATCTTAATCGAGATAGCCGAGACAACAGGGATGGTAGGGACAACCGGGAAACAAGCACCTCCTCCGAGCAGAATTATGATAGAGGACAAAATACTAATCAAAGTTCTGAAAGGAGACCTTCTCAGAGGCAAAATCGTACGTGGAATACAAGTCCCAATAATGAGGGTGTCCCTACTCCTTTTGACCAACCAGTCGGCAACGAAAAGACGACCAGTGGAGTATACCTTGCCGAGGCAACTTTGTCTGAATGGTATCGGATTCACAAAACCAGCAGACACTCTGAGTTAGATTGCCCTAAATTCTAGATAGCTGCTGAAATATTCCAAGTAGAAGTACAAAATGCAGTTGACATTGTTGGCTACAGGGACATCGTCCCATTTGAGCCATATGATTCCTCCTGTCTCGTGGTCAACCAAGCACCATTTCTGCGAGGTGACTGCAATGAGTCTGAAGTCGAGCCTGCTCCCGTTAGGAGTGAAGAAGTGCAAGAGGTAAGTAATGAACAAACTTTGGCTCAAATTTTTGATTCTATAGATAATGGTCCAATAGATGAGGAGGAATCGTATATGGATGAAGTCCACATGTTCCATCAAAGATCAACTCCCTACTTCCTCATAAATAGGCAGACAGGTGGACCCTTTACAACATCTACTCCACCGAACAATTTCACTACCCCGCCTGACCCTAATGCCAGCAACAACCCTGGACTTCCCCATGTACCCACCCAATATCTTAACAACAATGGGCCTCAAAATCAGTCGCAAAATTAGCCTCAAGGCCAACCCCAAAACCAATCGAGCCAAATGAAGGTCCAATCTCCCAGCTCTGCAATGGGTCAAGCCTTTGGCTTTGAGATTGAGCAGATGGGAGAGTATGTGGCAGAAGAGTTCAAGAAAGTAAAAATTAGTTTATCTACCTTTGAACTACTCAAGGTCCCCGCCATGAGACACGCCTTTTTTAGGGTACTCAATGGGACTCAACCCTCCAACACAACACAAGAAACATTAGCTAAGAGAGTCACCTTTGAAGAGCCTAGGCAAAAACCTGCGATACAAGATAATACCGAGAAAAGGAAGGATGTCCCCTTAAACCAGTCTATGGGAAAACGACCAGAGAAAGAACTAGACCAGAACAATAGGTAGAGTTCTAAAGATCAGCCATCTAGGCAGACCAAGGATAAAGCTGGTGATAAAAACAGGGGCCAGGTAGCTCACATGGACACGCCTACGGGCATCTTCCAAGGAAGGTTGGAAACTCCCCCTTTCCTTACCACCATTTGAATATTTGGGAAGAACTTGCATAACTGCCTACTTGATTCAATGGCATCTGCCAATGTTATGCCTTTGGAAGTATGTAGGGCTCTTGGAATTACTCCCACGCCTTCAAAAAGGAAAGTGACCCAGTTGGACAAAATAGAGAACATTGTAGGAGAAATGAATCGGATCCCGATGCAAATTGTTGTAGACCCGAGGATATAACAAGTCATTGATATTCACGTGGCTGACATTCCCGATGCATATGGGATCATCTTGGGGAGGGAATTCACCAAAGCATTGAATGGATATACTGCCATAGACCTTTCTCACATGTGGCTGCCATGGAAGGGGTTGCCAAACCAAATCCGTATCGACTGCGAGCCCTATATGAAATATATAATCACAAAATACGATAATCTCAACAAAGTGTCATTCGTTGAGACAAAACTGGGAAATTATTGTCCCTTCGCCTGCCAAGACGAATTCGAGCCTCAAGAAGAATGTGTTGCCGAAGTACTCTTAGTGTTCTGCAATCCTCCAACCAATTTTATTCAAATGCCCTAGAGTACGGAAATGTTGGTAGAGTCTGATGATAAACCCAATGAAGGAAACAACTAGGGACTACTCAGTGGTTTCCAGGAGTTCATGGAAAAGTGTGCAAGGGATTAGCTCAACTTGGGCGCCCGAATGAATTTCCACGATCTCTTATTGTTGAATTGGTGCAGGATCCACAATGCTGCCCACTCTAAGTTTGATTGCTACTTATGTCAAACAACAGTTGAGCATGTTAAAAAATCAGCTATCCTCAAGAAGGAAACACCAAGTGAGGTACTGACAGAACCACCTGTTGTTCAACACACTGGGCTAAAAGATTTCCCCAAGATTACGGAGGCAATCACCCAGCCAAAAGGAAGTAAAAGCTTAGTTGGACCCAAAGTCAAGGAACTTTCTAGATTTTGGATGCTCCGATTTGATGGGTCCAAGTCAAAACAAGGAGCTGGTGTTGGGTTTGAACTCATCAGCCCAATGGGTAAGACCTTTCTTGTTGCCCATACATTGCAGTTTTATTGCACCAATAACGTAGTGGAATATGAGGCGTTAGTCCATGGCCTTCCAAGGGCCTTGAAGAAAAATGTCAAAATGTTGCAAATTTTTGGGGATTCTAAACTCGTAGTTAAACAAGTTAGAAAATTGTACTCCTGCCATGATAGAAGACTTGCAAACTATAGGCATAGGGTTTGGGATCTCCTAGAAGGCTTAGATGCATTTAATATACACCTGATCCCTCGTGCTCAGAATCATACAACATATACCTTGGCTCAAGCAACCAGCACTTTGCAACCCCTCTACTTGTCCAAGCTCAAGAAATTTACAGTTGAGTTGACATCTACACCATCGATCCCAAATAATGTCACTCATTTTTAGGTCTTCAACAACGACAAACATATTCTTGAATTCATCGCGAGTTCTAATGTCTTTGCAGCCCAAATAATCGATGAAGTCGATCTGCAAGAAGCCGAATTGGACTTTGAGGGAGTCATTAACCTCAAAACCAACACGATTCCCAAGGGTATGGTTCAGCTCGAGCGCATTTTTGATTTGGATCAGATCAAAGACCAGAACCAACAAACCAAGAAGGAAGCCATAAGCAACCAGTGCGATGCTCACAACCTCGGGACAACCGAGGAGATCAATAATGTTTTTATTGGAAAAGTGTGCACGCCTAAGGAAAAGAAAGGAATCCTTGATGCTTTGCGAAAGTATCATGATGTGGTGGCATAGAGCTACGAAGATCTCAAAACTTATGATACCTCCATCATCACGCATACCATCCCCCTCAAGACGGAAGCGAGGCCTTTCCACCAACGATAGTGTCCTATTAATGCCTTGCTGGAACCCATCATTTACAAAGAAGTGCAGAAGTTGCTTTCGGCAAGGATTATCTTCCTAGTCAGGCATTCTACATGGGTGGCCAACTTGGTTTCGGTCAGAAAAAAGAATGGGGAAATTAGATTGTGTGTAGACTTCCGCAATTCGAATAGAGCTTCAGAAAAGGACAACTATCCAGTGCCTTCATTGGATGAGGTGTTGCAGATCGTCAACGGCTCTCAAATGATGTCTTTCCTCGATGGGTACTCCGGGTACAACCAGGTGATGGTGCAGTATGAAGACCGTCATAAAACAGCATTCACCACTAAGTGGGGAACCTTCGCTTACAGAAGAATGCCTTTTGGGTTGATTAATGTTGGGGCCACCTTTCAACGTGTCATGGATATTGCCTTCAAATATCTGATTGGTAAATTCATAATCATCTACATGGATGATTTAACTATTTTTTTCTAAAAGACGACGTGATCATGTCTCCGACTTATGCAAAGTGTTTCAAAGGTGCAAGGAGTTTGGATTCTCACTTAACCCCAAGAAGTGCATTTTCGGCATCACTGAGGGTAGATTGCTCGGACACATCATTTCAGAAAAGGGAATCTCCATAGACCCTGAACGTATCCAGTCTTTGCTGAAAATCCCACCCCCAAGCAGCAAGAAGGAATTAAAATCTTTCTTCAAAAAGATCAACTTTGTCAAGAAATTCATCACAGGTTTCGCAGAGATTGTTAAACCCCCCAATGCTATGTTAAAACAGGATGCCAAAGTTGAAAGGACTCCTAAAGCCAAGCAAGCCTTTGAAGAAATCAAAAGGGCCATCGCTGAGGTGCCTGTGCTAATTAGCCTAGATTATCTGAAGCCGTTCTATATCTACTCATTTGCTTTAGAGCATTCTTGTGCTAGCATTTTGACTCAAAAAGACGATGAAGGAAATGAGCAACCGATCACCTTCATGAGTGCTCCCCTAAAGGATGTTGAATTGGGATACCACAACGTAGAAAAGCAAGCATATCCCCTCGTCAGAGGGGTGAAGAAAATTTCAGCATTATATCTTACGTAATAAAGTGTTTGCCATTGTCCCCGACCTAGCAGTAAAAATGTTGCTTATGCAAAATTAATTGGGCAAACGAAGAACTAAATGGGTCACCTTGGTCATAGAATATGATATGGAAATCCAACCGATGAAGTTGGTGAGAGGATAGGCACTTACCCGCACGATTGCTGAGGTGGTAACCGAGGCTGGACGCGAACTCACTGTGCAGCAGTACCAGTTCGAGGATGTTTCGCCCGGAGAATGGTCCGAGAATGTTGTCTATTATTTGTTGAACCGCAAGTGTCCGCCTCACCTGCAGGGGATCCAAAAGCGTGCTCTTAGACTGAAAAGCAGCGGTTACATGTTACAAGGGTCCATTTTATACAAGAGAAATCATGAAGGCATTTACCTAAGATGCCTTGGTAAAGAGGAAGCAGACTGAGTCTTAAAAGAGTTTCATGATAAGTTTGGCACTGGCCACGGATCCGGTCCCTCCACTGCACATCAAATATTGAGAGTGGGATATTATTGGCCAACTGTCTTCAAAGATGCTCATTGTCATGTTCGCTCATGTCACACATGTCAGACAACCGCCACCAAGGAGAAGAATGTTATTGTCCCACTGCAGCCTCTGCTAGAGGTAAGGCCATTCGCACAATGGGGCCTCGATTTCATCGGTCCGATAAGCCCTCCATCATCCGCGGGACACAGGTACATTCTTACCGCTACTGATTACTGCACTAGATGGACATAAGCAATCGTATATAAGCAATGCACAACTGAAGTAGTTACTAACTTTTTGGAAAGTTTCATTTTAAATCGCTTTGGTTGTCCTTATGCATTGGTGTGTGACAATGGACCTACATTTACTTCATTAAAATTTTCTAGTTGGGCCTTTGATTACAGAATTGCCCTTAAGTTTTCATCTAATTATTACCCCCAAGCCAATGGCCTAGTTGAATCTACGAACAAAAACCTGATCATGGTAATCAAGAAATTGTTAGATAGGAATCCCAATGATTGGCATACCCAGCTCCGTTTCACCCTTTGGGAAGACTGCACTCGCCATAAGGCTGCCCTTGGCGATTCCTCATTCCATCTCATTTATGGCCTAGAGCCCATCTTTCCCATCCATCTAAAGATTCTCACTCTCCAGTTTATCAACGACTTTTATGAAGGGGGAGATCGTAGGGAAGTTTGGTTAGCTGAGCTCTTGCATTTAGAAGAAGTTTGAGACCGTGCAATAGAAAATTTTGCCAAACATCAGGACATGGTTAAAAGATGGTTCGACCGCCGAGCTAAAATCAAGGCCTTTAGAATTGCAGATTTGGTCTTGTATTGGGACAAGGCCCATGAAATGAAAGGGGGACACAACAAATTTGACAACCTTTGGCTTGGCCCCTTTCAAATAGCTAAAATTTTGGGAGACAATGCCTTCCGCCTAAAGACCTTAACTGGTGAAAATGCCTCGTTGCTAGTCAACAGGCAGCACCTGAAGCATTACTTTCAGGCCTGAGCTCTTTCGAGCTCTTCTTTGTAAATATTTGTATATAGGTTAGAGTAGGTTGTCTTTTGGTTTTCGTGTGTCTTGCTGGTTCACGTCGTTTTGTCTGCTTGTTTCCTCGGTTGTTTTGTTTTGAAAAGGGCGTTCTTCGTCCCTTTACGGTGGTCGTGCTCACTCGACGAATGGCTTGCCTAGTTGGTCGTCCTTAGTGTTCTCTAGATAAGCATTCATTCCCGACTATTGGTCTTTGAGGGCTGCCTAGGAATGATTTCCTCATTTGAACTCTGCTTTAGAACTTGACCCTCGGTTGGATCTCTCTACATACATCTCAGATCTTGCACAAAACACATATTAATCGTTTCTAAAAGACTGTACCACGGCTGCTATGACAACCTAGTAAGTGAAAAAAATTAAGTCTGCTCCAGTGACCACTATGGTCCCAAACCCATTGTAGGCTTCAATGCTTACCCAGTCGAGAAAGAGCTGAGTGAAAAATGGACATTGAAAGAAATATCAAAACAAAAGAGAAAAAGAATTCTGAAAACTAAGCGACTATATGGGTGTGCGGGTAACTTTATCGGGGCTATGGACGCCCAGCCGGTAGTAGAGCAATATCCGTGGTATTGCAGTGACAACTCCGTCGGGGCTATGGACCCTTGACTGGCAGCGAAACAATGTCTAGGTTACTTTTGGTGTCAGGCGGTTTATGTAGCTTGCTCGATTGGATTAGCAACCACTGGTTTTAGTCATGCAGAAAGGAATGAATTCACTACACACACTTCTGAGATGTCCTGTAGACTAACCCAATTAAGGATCCTGTTCTCCCAGTTCACTTTTGGAAGTCCACTCCTGGTCTGCGAAACCAGAGATTCTGGGTCCTGGATGAATATTTATCTTTAGAACACTCGGGAGCGTTCCCCAATGGAGTCGCCATTTGTTGTTCCCTCAGCACACATGCCCCGTTTGGAACAGGGACCCTCTTTTTTATTTCGCCTTGCTAGGTCATTTTTTGTTGCTGCCTCATTTTGCATGCCCTTGTTTTGGTGTCTTGGGTGGTCAACACACCTCTGAAGTCTCATCTTAAGTTGACCATGTTTTTCCCTTCAATTTTGTCAAGTCTTGGTGCCTTGTGGAGTCTCCTTGGTAGTTTTCCTCTGCTAGCGGCCTTGGAGCCCTCTTGGCCCGCCCCTCCGGGTTTCCCTAGCCGAGTTTCCCCTTTGACTTCGTCGTTCTGAATGGTGGGAGGCTTCTGCCTCCCCGGGCCCCAGGACCCGGCTCCTTGTTCTCTGTCCAGTGAGAATTGCAAAATTTCTTAGCTGCTTTCGTCGCCTCCGAGCCTGACCCCTAGAAATCTGCTCCCAGAATTCTATGCGGACTTCACCGTTCCCAATGGAAAATTGTTGACGGAACTCCGCCCCCATGCCCCGGGTTTCCCTTTGCTGCCAGTGGTTTCCGAGCTAAATTTCCAAATGGCGAATTTGTGGCGGAACTCTGTCCTCCAGGCCCCGAGGTCCCCTCAGGCGTCAGTTTGCAAAATGAATCTTGAACGGTCTTTGCCTCGCGTCTTTCCGGCCTCTGGACCCCAGACTTTCCGCCGCCGTCTGCGAATTCAAATCCACCAACTATATGCTTTGTCGTACTTGCATTTAATGGAGCCATTAATGGCGGTGGGAGTATAAATATCTTGCCCAACCTGTCATTTTCACTTGTTAGGATTGCAGAGAGAGATCAAAGTGCTTGCCAGAGAGGATCACTGCCTTTGTCGATCGTCACCCTCGCACCCATTTCCGTCACTTGCCAATCGTTAGTTGATTTCACGCCTTACCGCATCGGGTGTCCGAGGTAGGTTTACCGTTTTCCCTCCCAAGATTTTTTCATGATTTTAAAACCTAAAGTGATGAATGACCCAGGTTAAAAATACATTTAAATGATAGAACATAAGATAGCGCACAAAACCCATGAGATGGAATCTTGTAGAAACCTCCAAAGCACCCCCTGAGATTGACCCAGAAGTTAGCCCGCGTGAGGGTTGTTCTTTGCTCAGGGCATTCGCAACGTTTGGGCACGGGCCTCTTTGTCGCTGATAAAACTAATAAAATTCAACATCTTTTCCCAAACGACCGTGCCATCTCTTGGGCCTGGATCCTCGGGTTTCTGCCGACGGTTCACCGTCTGACATCATGAACTTAAACTCTGAAGTCGACCTCCATTTTGGCCTCCCGGGCCCGCGCCCACGAACTTCCGTGTCTAGGATTTTGCCAAGCTCCCGTCGTTCTCGAACAACAAAAGAACCACGTCTGCCCGAGCTCCAGACCCCAGGCCTCCTTTTGTTGTCCATTTCTGCTCTGAAACCCACATTCTAGCACCTCGCCAGGTCCCGATTCGTGGACTTCCGCGGGAGCTTTGTCATTTCGAATGGCGATCCATTGGTGTCCTTCCACCGCCCGAACCCCGGACCTCCTTTTGTCGCGAGGATTCCAAATCTTAGAACTTTACCATCCTTGACCTTGCCAGACTTCGTCCCATCTCCGCCGTTCAAAGGAGAAAATTGTGCCCGCTCTTCCAAGCTCTGAGCTCCGCCTTCTTGCTCGTTGTAGAAACTTGTAATGAAAATCTATCATCCAACCTAAGTGTCGGGTCCGATCCGTCGAGCCGCCCCCTCCGGACTTCCATCCGATGATCGCCATTCGAAAGAGCGAAGGCATGATGGACTCCTGGCTCCACAAGCCCGAATACTTTAAAATTACAAAATTATCGGCTACCCTTGAACTCGCCGAGTCCCAGAACCCGAAATTTTGTCTTTGAAATTCCCTTTCTCTCTGGCCGTTTCAAACAGCCAGTGGTGAACGGCTTTCCGGCCCTCTACCTTCGAATGCTCCTAAAACAATCCAAATGACCTCAAATTTGAAATCTGATCTCGACCCACGTGCTCAAATTCAACCTTCTCCTACATTGACCTTTTGAACCACCAAAATCTGAAGGTGAGAAATCTCCCGGATCTCCCTACCCCATCTGTCCCTTCAAAACAACATTCTTGCCAAGGAAGTTTGGGCCTCCAGACTCGGATTGTCTGAAAGCCCTCAATTAAAAGACTAATGACATTTGGAAGTAGAAGTATCATTTTATAAACGATAAATTGTTTAAATTCGATTTCGTCCATAGGATTTTAACTAACATCAAAGCTTTCATGATTGATTGTACTGACTATGCCTTTGCCGCAGGATATATGGAATCAGGTGCAGGACCCTCAGAGAGGGCAGCAGACAAAGGAAAAAAGTCAAGAAAGACTCCTTGTGGAAAGGAAGATAAAGACCAGATGAAGTTCCAGTTCCAGGGTGAACCTCTGCGATCAAAAATCACCATGGACTAGAAATAAATAACAAACACCAATATTGGCCAAGTTGATATTGATGAGTTTACACAAAGGGTCAGAATCAACCTGACAACCAAGAATGCAAGGTTGATTAGGCAAAGCAGAATCACAAAAGCTGCAGGCTTTCCCCCATCTCTCATTGCCCCTAAGCTAGTCATGGCTTGTTGGCAGGCTTATCAAACCGAGACAAGGACCATTGTTGACAGGGATGGTAATATTCTAGCAGATATGTCAACTAAAGGCATTACAAAGACCTTCCACATTCCCACTTTTCAAGAAATGGAAACACCTACCATAGAGGAATGCAAGAAAGCATGGGATGACAACCTGACGGGCTGCAAGAAGTTGATAAATCAGCATTGGCTTAAAAAAAAATGGGGCAGTGCTATGAAGGTTCCTCACAAACTCTTTCGCAGTGATTTCCATGAAGATTACCATGACTTGGTCACGATGCTAAGCAGGGTTATGGGTCTTCCATCTGTTGCCTTCTTTCAGGAGTGGATGGTATACTTCATTGAACAGATCCTCCACGAGAATGAGGATGTCACCACAAAGTCCTCGTTCTACTGGGGAGGTATAATAAGCAGCTGCTTCCATGAGCAGTTCATCAATGTGAAGAAGAGTTCCAAGTTCTACATGACCTCATATCTTGTCTACTCCTTGGCAGACTAGAGACAATACAATGGGTTGTTTGTGGCACCCGATGAAGAGCAGAGTCAAAAATTGAAGGCCTATGACAAGTACCCCTAGCTCTAGTACCGAAATTTTAAGGAGTATGCCTTCATTTTTATTCAATACCCAAAATTCACATACATTCATGCCCAGGGCTTCACGAAAAGGCCAAATAAGCTGCCCCAATACCCCAACGACCAGATCATCCTGTAGGAACTTTCTCGACAACTCCAACACATACAGTCGGCCCTCACCGGCAAACACTTGGCAGGGATCTCTTATCCCCTAACTCTTAGCCAAGGAATGTATAAATTACAAACTTCCCAATGCACTGGGAACTCTAAGAAAAAATTGAAAGATTATCATTTTCACCTGCACATTGTTCGCCCGCGAATGGACCCATATGGGCATGTAAGGAAGGAACTGGGGTCAGGGTTCGCCCATCTGCATCATATCGAGGACTTCTGGGCAGATTGTCAGGATGACAAGGAGGTACCTGCAAGGCACTACATGCGGATGATCACGTACTTCATAAGAAAAGTGCAACCATTTCCCATACAAGATCGGGTTGAAGAGGACGAAAGCACCGTAATGGACCCCAGATACCCTGCAGTCGCCAACTTGTCGATACCAACAATAGACTGGAACGAGCAGGAGGATGATGACCTCAATGTTATAACCAAGCCAATCTTGGCCCGTACCAAAGAATGGGTGGATGGACAGGTGGCCCGACTAAAACAAGGGGTGGTCCTGACATACGAAGGGCTCAAAAGTGAGCCAAGTGCCACAGAGGAGGCCACTGCCACTACTTCACCGGGCGAGACATCCAAGTCTCCTCTAGTCACCAGATCCAAGAAGAGGAAAGAGACAGAAACAAAGCAGTCTCCTGATCCCAAAGTTTATACAAGGAAGGATCCAGGGGGCTCACCTTCTAAAAGGCTTAAGCAAACAGGGGGCACCACGGAGCAGCCCTTAATACAAGAGGAAGAAGCAAAAGGTACATATGAGTTAAAACCTCTTTTGGATCTCCCTGTTTCGACTACCCCATCATCTACCTCTCTAGCCATGGTCGCCACATCCCCGCTGGCAGTGGACATCTTCGTCCATCTTGCCCCTTCACCTCCAGCCGAGCCTGTAATAGTCATTGATTCTTCCTATGCCGTAACTACTCCTTCCTCCGTTGCCATGTCACCTACCACATCGCTCCCTTTAGCTACAGTGATGACACCAATACCCGCTTCCGCCTTGCCTGAGGCCTTCTCCAGACATAGGCAAAATCTCCCTTCTGAGCTCTCCCAGATCGTTATGGACCCCACTCTTCAAGCGGCCTTGGCGCAGGTCCTCGCTACTGCTAAACCTTCATAGCCTCCGGCAAGACCACCGGCTATGGAGGCCACCATGTTGATTTCCAAGGAGTGGGAGAGGCGAGAGCAAGAGGCCTTGAAACCATTTGAAGAGGAGGTCGATGAATACTATGAACACCTGGAGTATGAACGTTGGACTATTGACATGGTGGCCTACAAAGAGGAAGGAACGGGCTCTGCAAAAAGCGGAGATGAGGAGGATGTCGGGGGTAGGGTCATCGTGCAAACCTTCGACGACGATCTTGAAGAAGAGATGGCCCAGCAACTGAAAGATACTGAAGAAGAGGCAGAAGGGTTGCCTTTTAGAGGACAACAAGAAGATAAGCCTGAGGGTTAGGCTCAAATTGTTAAGAGCCTCAAAATTGAGCAGCACAAGGAGCAAGCACACGAGGTTGAACAAACTAAAGAAAAGAGAGAAAGAAGAATGTCTCCGGCAACAATTATCTACCAGGCCTCCTATTAAGCGCCTTGTGTTCGTCTAGGACTCCGATGAAGAAGAAGGAAATGCTGCTAAAGCAGAAGAAAGGGCCCCAGGGGATAAGAAAATAGAAGTCTTAGCCAAGGAGGGCGAAGGTGATCGTGAATCACCTTAGGAAAAGGCTGCTATGCCTGAATGGCTAGAAAGATAGCTTGAAAAGAAAACTCTTGCACCAAAAGACCCAAGGGCGAAGCTAGAGGCTATCTTAGCCCGAGCACATATCACAACCAAAAAGGAGAAGCCTAAGATCAGATCCAAGGTAACAATGGATGCTTCTAGGTCTCGAGTTGTGCAGATAGCAACGCCAGTGGTGGGCCAGGAGGGAATAAGCTACAACATCTCCACCATTGATCTAGGAACCGCTACTAGAGAGCAGAAGGTGGGGCATCTTGAGGAGTCAGTGGCTACAATGGTGCACCTGATAAAGCAAAACAAGGTCTCAAAAGATGAACTCAAAGCACAAGTAGCCGCCTTGACGGATTACATCCAACAATGGTCCTCGGTGGATGACCTTCCTACCACGTCTGTAGCTCCACCCCAACTGTTGTCCAAAGAACAAATCGACAAGTTGGAAAGAAGAAAGAACTTGGACAAGACTACAGAGAGCTGGTTCCGGCAAGTCATGTACGTCGGGAACATGGGTATTAGCCGGGTTGTTCGGACAACCACAAGTTCTTGGATCTACAACAATCTTTGGAAAGTATGAAGAAGCTCTGCACCGACTTCCCTGCAACATATGACTCCACCTATTCGAAGATCGAGGCCATCCTCCAGTTGCCAAAGGCTACATGGGAAAAGGAGCTTGCATTCAAAGGGGACAACCACTAGTTGATGGATGTGTGGAGGTGGGATTTTGACAATAGAAAGGAAAGATTGGAGCAAATAATGAGTAAGGTGGATCTGGACATCGAGTGGATCAAGGAAATTAGGGCGGAATGTGCTTGATATCTCAAGTTGATGACGAAGTATAACATGCATGCAGTACAGATGGATCCAAAAAAAGTAAAACCTTACTTTCAGAAGAAAATGGAGGACGCGATGCCTAGTGAAATAACAGTGGAATTCATGAGTTTTGTCACCCATGCCTTCGACTAGTCAGAACTGTTTAGAGATCAAGGCGTAAAGTATGATGAGGACTGGAAAAAGCTTGAAGATAATGCAAAAAAATGGAGCTACCAGATGTTGCGGTACGAGATCATTGAGGTAGACAAGCTCCAACCAGTCATTCTAAAATTCATGGAGTACACAACATCGAAGAAGTAGGAGGGCAACCTTGTTGGCAAAGAAGAACTCCCCAAGGAATAACTACAACAAAAGAGCAATCAGCAAAAGACAAAGCGCTACAGTGCCACCACTAGAGGACAAAATAGGGAAGGAGATAGGAATGTAATTTTAAATTGTAATATATTGGGGGTTGGTGAAACCTTATTTTGTAATGAATCTTGGCCACACAATGAGAATTAATCTTGCCCATTCATTTAACTTTTGGGGCACTATAAATAGGGGTCTCCTCTCATTCGCAAAAGGGGTTTAAGTTGTTGTAAAGACATGCTGCTGAAATTTTTAATGAAAATACATTGACTTGGTGCATTTTCTGATTTCTTCACATGTTTCATGGTTCAATCTCCATTGTTAGTTTGTTTACTTAGATCTCTATTGCTGCTTTAGTTAGTTGTGTTCTTGATTTGATAGATTTTAGAAATGTTGTTTTGTGGTTGTGAAAATCCCTGTTGTGTAGATGCCTTCTTAGTCCATACTTTTTGTTGTTTGTTGTTGGTAGATAGCTGTGCAAAGTTAGTATGGGCTTAAATTCAAAGTTGCTCCACACTTTTATCTTTGTTCATGTATGTATATGGTGAATGGAAGGTGAAATATCTGCAGACCTTAGAAGATAGCACAAATTTCATGAGACTATGAGATTTCTGGTTAAGCGAAATATTGTTTTGAGGAAGCTATCCATTGCAGGAACTCCATGATCACTATTCATAGTTAGTTGCAGGTCCAGGAACCTTTCATCTCCCCTGCTCTTTCCCCCTTTTTTTAGAAATAGCTCATGTCAAGGTTCATTGCACATTGTAAAGCCAAACTTGAAGAAACATCGAAGTTTCAGACTGTTGTTTGAACCTACAACAAAATGAAACTTTGCCTCCATCTTAGAAACTTCGGAATTGAAGATTACCTCGCATCCAGCTACGTAAGTCCGCCTTGTGATTACCAGCAAAATCACATTAAATGAATTGAGGAGTTCCATGCAAGTCATGACCTAACACCCGAGAGACTTTGGGGAGATTTTCAGCAACTTGTCGTTGGAGATTTCCTTTCAAGAGAGGTAGTGCACTCGTGTACTGCCTGTGTTGAGAAAGTGTGCAAAACACCCATCAACAAAACCTAAATCACAATGTTAGCTCCAAGAACATGCATGATGATTGATAACTTTGACATGATACTTGAGATTTTGATTGTTGTTGTAGATGATTGATAGATATGCCCTTGAATGCTCTTGACTATAATATTTGCTTTTGGGATAGTTGCCTTCTTGCTAGATGTTTCCTTAGTTTTGAATTGATAAAAATAACCTTGTATTTATAGGTATTTATCCTCAATTTCTCGAAAATTAAACATTACAAGCTGACATTCAAAATTGAATTTGAGGACATTAAAATACCATTAAAAACATATTTTAAATTTGGTTCCAAAGGCCTAGGGAGGACCCATTCGGGTGAATGAGTCCCAATTCCTTATTTCTGGAAACCAATGGAGTAGGACACTATGAGGGCATAGGTAGAGGTGGCAATCCTCTAACACAGGTTGTTCATGTCCATCTAGGGTGATCATAGATAAGCTTATCCATACTCGAGACTAAGAGGAGTCAAGGAGCATACTATGTCAATGGATTGCATCTTATTTGCTTGTCTGCTCCACTTACGATTGGTTTCTTCTTCACTAACTTGTTTTCCTTTGTTGTTGCTTCCTTGTCCTTTATCAGCTACAAATCTCCCTCTACTTCTAAAGTTATTTTTCTACCTCTCAATATCTTCTCTTCTACTTTCAATGCATATTGAGAAGCATTTTCAACCACGGTGATCTTCAACAAACTCATCTCACCTTTAATGTTGAATCTCAACCTATTTATATACCTTGTTACCTTTTCCTTATCCATCTAGTCTTGTTATGATCTAATCACCATCTATAAGTCTCCTTTGTGTAATTTATTTCACACATATCCTTCAACTTTTGATTTTGCAACTTTTTAAACAACTCGAGTTCATAGTCTTTAAGAATAGATTTTTCTTTTAATCTAGCTACTATTTGATTCCATTTGGTTATTCCTTGATCACCATTGGCAACCCTTTGTCTCTATAGTTCCCTTCACCATAGGGTAGTTTTTTGCTTGAGTTCTTTCAATGCTAATTTCACCCGTTGTGGATCTATAATTTCCTCTAAATGAAATTTGTTCTAGATCACCTATCCAATCAATCAATTCATTGAGATTCAATGTACCAAAAAAATTAGGTACATCCACCCAATTTGCTTTAATAATTTTTGCAAGGTCTCTCAATAATCATTCTTATCGAAAATCTAGTAGTTGTTTGTTTTCCCTCACATTCATCTACTTCACTCTCTTCACCACTTGCATGGTCTTCAACATTATCAAGATCTCCTCTTAGGCATGTAACTCATGTTTCACCACCAACTCAACTTCACAGGTTTCACATTTCACTCTACTCATTTGTACTTACATGACTTCTCTTCTTACCTATAGTAGATCTCACGATCTTCTAAAATACATATTACTCACTTTTAGTAACTCAACAAATATTCATAGGTTTCACATTCCACTCTACTCATTTGTACTTACAAAACTTCTCTTCTTACCTATAGTAGATCTCACGATATTCTAAAACACATGTTACTCACTTTTAGTAACTCAACAACTATTCACACATTCCCAACAAGACCAAACTTTCTCTAATACCATCTAAAACAATCGAGGTAATGGGGTTCTATTGAACTACCCTGCCACATAGCTAATTGCACTTATTCAACACAAATTAAATTTTTACAAAATTTAAATCCTAATGCTTGGTATGAAAATTCATATTCATGAGTACAATTAATCTATGTGCATATATGTTCTACAACCTACATCCTTCTATTATGAATTTCTCTTCTCCCAATTACCAACCCCCTAATCACTGTTCTTCCCTACTTTATATTCTTGTGTGTGGAAGCTTGATTGATTGATATTTTGATGATTTCAACAACTAAATCATTATAAGGATGCAAAAGTGCAATAGTACGTCAAAATCCCATAAGTGCAAATGCAACCCATAAGTTTGCAAGGTCCAAATGACTAAGGTTCCCACAAGGTTTAGATGACTCCAATATTCCTACAAGTACAGATGCAGAAATTTTTTTTGCCAAGTGTAGTAGCAAACTAAAAGCTTGCAAGTGGAAAATCAACGATTGACAGCTATAATCATGAAATTTTGCTTCATGTTCAATTCACTAGAAATTACCCACAAAATTTTTTTTGCCAAGTGTAGTAGCAAACTAAAAGCTTGCAAGTGAAAATGCAAGTGGAAAATCAACAATTGACAGCTTTAATCATGAAATTTTGCTTCGTGTTCAATTCACTAGAAATTACCCACAAACATCTCGATGTTCATGAAACTTCCACAAAAGACAAATGATTTCAACATTCTCGCAAACATTTAGATGCACTTGAAATCTTTATAAGGTCAAATGATGCCACTTTTCCTGTAGTGTAGGAAAATCCATTGGAAGTAGTCAAGAATTAGATCGACACAAAGTTCTAGTTCACTTAGGAACTTCCACAAAGGTTCAATTTTGGCTTGAATGCCTACAACCTACATAAATATCAAATCTCACAATGATCTAATTCACCTATAATTCTCCCCAAATGTCTGGTAGTAGGTTGAAAACCCTTAAGACCATAACTTGCTCAAATTTCACCCAAATTCCATCAAATTGGATCTAGGACTACCTTTTGGCTTCTCTACAAGATGAAATTATCAAAGTATATAATTATTTTTTACAATTCTCCATGAATAAGTAATGAGAACTACAATACTTAAAGCTAGGCAACTAAACTAAAAAGGAAAATATATTTTAGGTGATGCAGGGTTTCTTATGGACCTAAATGCTCCTACATCACAAAGTTAAAACAAACACTGCACAAAGTGAATTTCAAAGTTACTTCAAACACACACCACACAAAGTGAATGCCAAAATTAACTTTCAAACACACACAAATATATCACATAAAATTAATTTGAAGGTTACAACACATTTCACACAAACAAAAATTAAATATATGTCATAGTTTAAGCACACATGAAACAAACATACAAATTTGTTTAAACACAAGGATTTTGTTCAAAAATACAAAATTTAGACATGTTTCAAAAAAAAATTACTTCAACACATAAAATAAACACTTAAGTTTAAACATGTCAAAGTACAAACACACAATGAATGTCAAAGTTCAAATACACTTCACACTCAATTTCAAACATGTAAAATAAGTGAAGTCATAAAGTTAGTACACTATTCATAGCTAGTGAAAGTGAAAATTCAAAGCACATACACACATGCCAACATATAAATATAACATACAAACACACAATGTGAATTCCAAATTTCAAACACACTTCATACTAAATTTCAAACATGCAACATAAGTGATTGTCAAAAGTTAGTACACTCTTCATACAAAGTGAAAGTGAAAGTTCAAAAACACATGCACATACCAAAGTACAAATATAACAAAGTGGTTTTGAAAGTTAAAACACATTTCACACAAGGTTTGTTCATTTTACACATAATTTGTTCAAACACACACATGAAAAATATATAAATTAATTGCCAAATTTTAACTAAATTTAAATTTCACATGAATGCTAAAGTTAGTATACTTTTTACAAAAAGTGAATGCAAAAGTTCAAATATAAACACGTGGCACACAAAGTTAGTTCAACTATACATGAAGTAAACATTAAAGTTCAACAAACACAAAGTAAATGCCAAATTTAAAACAAACTTCACGCAAAATTAGTTCAACCACAAATGAAATAAACACAACACATATAATGTGAATGTGAAAAGTTTAAACACATTTTACACAAATTTTATTCGAGCACACTTCACACATATATAAAGTAAATGAACCAAAGTTCAAGCATGCACTTTGTGTGAACTGTGTTGACTCATAGTGAGTGCCAACGTTAGAACAATCTTGAAAGTGACAATCAAAGTTCAAACGCACGCATCCACCCTTACAAACTAACAATCAATAAGAGGATCAAATATAACTGAATGGTAAAATAATTCAAGCACACTCTGATGCACGAGCATCATAATTAGCTAAGGGTAAGGTAGTCATGTTTTCATGGTAAATAGGTTTATAGGTGTGTCTTAAAATTGTTTTTCCTCCATTTGTATGTAGCTCAAATTTCGAATTGAGTAAATAGCATAGAAGTAGTAAATAATGCCTTGCAAATATATGCAAAGATCAAGTTTGGGGTAGTTAGGAAGTAAACAAGGTCATAAAGTCTTAGAGTTAGATAGGTGTATTAGGAATATGCCAAACTGATATTCTTTCTTAGCATATTGTTGAGCCTTTCTAGGAGGTAGTTGAGAGCCTTGAAGAGGGAATATTTTATGGCCTAAATTTGATAAAACAATCTTTTCTAATGTAAATCCATCAGGATATATATCTATAAGCATTGCATATCAATAAAAAGGAGCTGGTGTATGGATTTGAAAGGTTTGAAGTCGTTTTGATCACATTTTGTTCATGACTGTCATATCTGTCATAACAGGGGCAGCAAGCAAGAAGTTAACAGCAGAAACCTAGAGCCATAATTTCACTACTGTGACTGTACACACACCTCCAATAGGTAAAAATAAGCTGTACAAAATTTATTTGGGGTCTTGAAAGTTAAAATTGAGGTTTTTAGGCCTATTTTTGTGTTTTGACCTCAAACTAGGGCCTAGCCATAACTTGGGTTGTACTGATCCAAATTAATTGAAAATTTGGAATCTTTATTGTCTTAGAAGTACAGAAGTGTGTACAAGATTTCAAGTTCCCCCCATAAGTGCAAGGGCCTGTTCCAATACACCCTTGTTTCCAAGCATTTTATGTGGCAACAAGACTGTAAATATGTGATTTCTTGAGTTTTATGGTTCCAAATGACATGATATTTTAGAGGCATGCTTGAAATGCCTAATTTTATCTTCCCTCCAAGTTTTAGGTCCTGATTCAATCGTTTGCCCTATGCTGTTCCAAAACAGGTCTAAATGGAGGCTTAATTTGACACACTTCACAATAAGTCAATTAATGTTCAAACACACACTTCACAACTAATGGAAGTGAAAGTGAAACACACTAAACACACAAGCGTGCAAGTAACTTCATACAAACAATCAATTTATGCCAAAAATAAAATACACACTTCATATAAATAATAAATGCAATCAAAGTGAATGTCAAAGTGTCAAAGTTTAAACATGCAAAGTAGATGTCAAATTAGAGTAAATATAAGTCAATGCCAAAATTCAAAACCATGCTTCAATAGACATTAAGTAAATCAATTTTGAAACAGATGTCCACAAGCGTGCAAGTAACTTCATACAAACAATTAATTTATGCCAAAAAAAAAATACACACTTCATATAAACAATAAATGCAATTAAAGTGAATGTCAAAGTGTCAAAGTTTAAACATGCAAAGTAGATGTCAAATTAGAGTAAATATAAGTCAATGCCAAAATTCAAAACCATGCTTCAATAGACATTAAGTAAATCAATTTTGAAACAGATGTCCACTAAAATTCTTATAATGTTAGTAGATTACATTATATTTGAAAGATGTTGTAATACTTAAATAATTACACAAAAATGTCAATTCATTATTTATATGAGGAAATAAATTTTTTTTAAAATGTGAAATTTAATGCAATAAAAAAAATATATAAAAATTAACACAGGGACACTAGCCTAAAAAGAATGGTCATGGATGACCATTCCCCACAGCCTTGGGAAGGGGGCCAATTCAACCCCTTCCAAATAAAAATTTGGTATTAAACAACAAATTTGTTTACATATCAATTTACAAATTGCATTTATTGAATTTGACCAATTGATTCAAAAGTGCAACATTTTTTCCAATTTTAAATATTAAATATTGCTTCAGCAACCCATTCAAGATTCCAAACATTTTCCTAAATAAATCGAATATTACATTTATTATTTCACTTCAGCAACTATCCATTCTAGCTTCCAAAAATTTATAGACACTGCATGTCAAACACTCAACATCAACCATAGTTTAACTTTAAACTTATATCAATTTCCCTGCCGATATAATATACAACAATTAAGTATACCATTATTGAAATAAAACTGGTATAGGAAGATTCAATGAACGACTTTAATGGAAATACATGTATACTTGCCCAATGTTGCAGAATCTTTTTAAATACACCAAAACCTTAAAAAAAATAAAAGCAAAATGTCAGATAATAAACCTTGCTAATTCTGATATACAATTATACAAAATGATAGTCTAAACAAAATATCATCTAATCAACAAATAAAACTCTAAAATAACACTTCTCTATGCCAAACTGTCATAAAGCATGTCCCACCCCTTGTTAATGCAGAAAGAAAAATATGTTTGTAATTCGATGGGAATGACAATGAAGTATTTGGAAACATAACTAAAATTAAGATTTGCAATCTAAACATATTAAAATAAAAATTGCTTTGCATTCAGTTGAGATACTCCTACTCTTTGCCAAGTAATATTCAGGTTTCTTCACAATATTATGTAATATTCAGGTTTCTTCACAATATTATGTAATATTCAGGTTTCTGCATGTAGATAGTGTTGTTTTTAGTGATCTTGTCAAGAAGCACAAAAGGTGGATTCTGGAAACAATCAGGATATTTATGATTCACAAACAAAAAGGTAATTTTCTATACTGAAGACATCCTCATTCAGGAAAAACCAACTAGATCCCGGATGAGTATAACTTGGAAGGTGAATTGTCAGACGATCTCATTCACCAAAACAAGAAGGTGGGTTATCATTTATACTGTATTGGTAATATCCTTGTAAACGTTCACAAAATACAGAATTGTAAATGGTAAATACCATGTGAGTGCATATTGGATAAGGGAGACAATCTAATCCAAAGTGCAGGAGATGTCTAATTCACATATGAAGTATTTGATGTATGTGCAGGAGGAATGGGTACTGCAAAGTCTTTGAGAGGAATAAGACCCAAACAATTTTCATACTAGTCGGAAAAGAAAATTTGCAGTTCTTGATCGACCAGAGGTTTCATCATTGCCATCACTCTCAGAAACAACAAATTCAAGCTCAGAATTCACCCAATGTTTCAGTAATGGAAATCAGCAGCAACTGAATCATATAGCAGATGCCAATGGCATTTCTGAAAGCATTTTGGTTGAACCTTATCTTAGCTATACTAGCTTTCTATTTATGCAGTCACCTATCTCTAGTTTTGGGTTCCCTGGAGAAGAATGTAATGATATAACTCTCTTGGGGAACATCCATGGCAGCATCCAATGGGTCAGTGATTGTTATGATCAGCAGCAGCAGGAGATCAAGGCAGAAACTTGGGATGCCTTTAATCAAAGAATTTTTTATGCTAGTATGAGTATAGGGCACGTTGCAAGAATTTCAAGTACTCAGCTACATCTTACCACACGTGGTTGAAGGCTTCCCCATAATGTCAGTTCTCCATGGCATGCTTTTACACCTTACTGGATATGTGTTGCCTAAGTAGAAAAAGGAAAAATCATCGAGCTACCAAATCTCTATATATGGGTACCATTTTTGCAACCTAGCATAGGGGGATCATATTAGTTATGTAGTGATGAGTGCTAGGATCTCTGTGTTTTCTTTTTGTGGTGTTGCTTCAATACTGCAAGTTAAGTGAATGTATTGTTGATGATTAGTTTTCCATGAGTTAAGAGACTAGTGGTCTATAAAGGAACATGGCAAACCAGATAAAGGTGTGAATTGCAAAATACAAGCATATTTAACTTGTGTCATTAAGATAAAACCATGATGGGACATTCCAGTGTTTCTAATACAGTAAAATGGTTTGTTGTTCATTGCTGTTCATGAGATCCCTGTTCTGTTCTCATCTTGTTTTTTTTTCCTTAAAAGGCAAGGTTTTTTCAGTTAGTTAAAATCATTCAATGGCAGTCAAGTGCCAAGAAAACAGTCTGCAATGAAAAAGACAGTTCTAAAGCAATCATTCAAGGGCAGATTCAGACTTACAATGTAAGAGACAATGGGTATCAATTTCCAGGTGGCTTAGGGTATCCTTCCATTCAAAGTGGCACAAACAATGAGCCTCGTGTTAAGTGTTTTAAGATATCCTTGTCACAAAGTTCAACAACACTCATTAATATGACAAATGGCTTCTATTATAATAGTTCATATCTAGAAAGTTTTGAATACAATCAAAATTATCAAATTTCAGTTGCATCACAAGGACATGGAGTAATATCTTTGGGTAGATTTGTGTGCACTACAGTTTCTGCTAATAGTCACATAGCTGTCATCAACAGTTTCAAACCCTGGAGGTAATTTAGAGAGTGGAGGTTCAACAACTGTAATCTCAGCATGACAGTGTTAGGAAAAGTTGTATTGATTACCAAAAAACAAAGGCAAGAGTGCAAGTTTCTGTTGACAATGGCGAGTGCACTAAGGAAGATGGTCCATAAGGTAGTAAAACGATATTAACCCTTGTCAAATTGCAAATGTCAACTCCATTTATTTCTAATGAAGGCTGAATTGATAGTGCACAGAGATAAGAGACTAAATGCAGTTTAGAGGTTAGCATCTAAAGATGCCTATATCTGTACAAAGGAAGATCATATGTTTTATAGCTTCAAGAGATAGACTGGAAGTAAAACGACAGCGAGCAGTGTTGTATGATGACAGTGCTCAAGGGAAATATCAGTCTTAACAGTGAACATAATGATGTGTTGACATCAAAGAAAGGACAAAACTCAAAAATCCTGACAGTCCTATGAAAGAAAACCAGCTTCTATATCTTTATCGAAGACAGTGGCGGGGTTTTAGGTTGAATGAGCAATTGTAGAACAGCTGGGTAGTATATGATGCAAGTAGAGCATAATAATGGTGCTTCCTGAAGGCATTAAAACTACTATGACAGTGGTATGTGAGAAAAAGAAGTCAGTCTTAGGGACTATGTCAAAATCATGTAAGCTATGACGAGGAATGTGACAATACAGGCTCAGTGAAGAGTTTTCCATGATACAGTGAGTGCAAAAGGAACCCTCCATAGTTGCTATCTATTGGCAGCGCTTTTAGCCAGTGCATATTGGTATGAATGAGATATGATCATACAAAGAGGAAACAGTCTATCAAAGGCAAGTCATGGGGGTGAACAACCTTTCACAAGGTATCACAGTACATACTGAACATGACAAGGCTAAGGACTGTTATAATTTCAGATTAAAGGCAGTCATGTGACAGAATTTAGGCAAATATTATGATCCTTACACTGTTATAGAGACAGCCAAGATGACAGTTAGTTATGACTTTATTATGTAATGTAAATGACAGTTACTTATGACTTTATGATGTATCCTCTGTGACCTTATTGGGCTCAATGATTGTAATGAAGACTAAAGTTCTCACGTGGTGTTTCCTCAATAAGTCCTTAGGACTGTACATTCTCTGTGTACCGTATCCTTATGGCTGTGAGGTGAAAGTTTTGACTGTCAAAGGCAGTGATATCAATGACTATATTATGCCCAAGGACTATTATCTATAGGTAATGGACTTAATATTTCAAGAAGCGGTCATGAAAGTTCAATGGTTTAGAAGTTTAGGGATAATGGAGCATAAGAAAGGCATGATAGACTTCATGATATGACTGTCCAAGTGAAGGGTTCAGAATTTTCACAGTCATGATATGGTAGTCATTGTGAGTGATAGGAGGAAAAAGCCATAGAGGACTGTCATAGTACAGTAAAGTGCAAACAAAGATGATGAAAGGACAAGTGACCAAGTTGATAAATGCAGGGTGTTTAAACTTTAAACAATGAGAAAAGAAAGTCTTAAAACCATCAAATGCAAATGAAAGGATAGTAAAAGGGAAATACAATGGCTGTGTATACATATTGAAAGAAGGACAGTGCCCCAAATTCTTTTGAAGACTGTTATAATAGTGCAGTGAGGATACAGAGGTCTGCACCATTGATGGACGTCAAATACCTGGTGATAGTCTTGACACCATAAAGACTATGGTCATGAATGGGCAGTGGAATAACTATGAAGGTAACGAGGGACAGTCCCAAGTAATGAAAACTATCATAATGCAGTCATACACAGGAAAAGGACTGTGGTCTAAAAGAGATAGAAGACCATTGCAGAATTGAGGCTTCTTGACAAGAGTCAAAGATGCAGCAAAGCCTCACAGACCTGCTAGAGATAGCCATTGCAAAGATAATCTACAGAAGGATAGGAATTCAATGGTGTAGGTCAAACAAATCATGGCAGTCTATGTGTATAGCAGGTTGCATAAAAAGATAGTGCCTAGTGAAATTCTGTCAGAAGCGTAACGTTTGCAGTCACTGCTCACTCATCTTGAAGGTGGTACAACCAATATAGAATGGTCTGGTTCTGTATCTTACATGGAAGATCCATGTCTTTAGACTCTAGCCAAGAAATACCTACCAGTTTGTGGAGTGAGAGGAATAAAGGTTTCATGAGAACAAAGAACAAGAGCAGCTGAAAGGACATTGTGATAGCCTTAAATGAGTGCATGATATAATGGTAGAGAAGCACAATCTTGTCATGAGACAAAATGATTCCATTCACGTGGTTGCAAACAACAAGAGGCCTGTAGATAACAGTGCTAGGGGACTATGTTTGCAAGATGGAGGTGCTGCTATAAAATGCAAAGATAGTTAATGAGTATGTGACTTCAAACAATGTCAATGACAATCTTAGCATCAAGGACAAGGCAATGTGCTAAGATTCAAGGTGCATGATAGTAAACAGTTTGTGAAGGATAGTGTATGTAGGCCTACTATGATGGTAGTATCCAAAGAGAAGATGCAGTGGTCTGCTACAATAGAATAGCTGTTGACAGTGAAAGTGGGGTTAATTCTATTTGTTTATACAAGTTAAATGATTCAATTGATAAGGTGCTTGAAAAGAATAATACAAAGCAGTCATTGGTGGACAAATATGAAGAGGCCATTGGAAGAGATTGTCCATGATAAACAGCATGTTGACACAACATGCATAAAGCACAGTTATAGTCAAGTTTCTCCCAAGTGGACAGAATTTAAGGGAATCCCCCAAAACTACTTGACAAATACAGAATTTTTGATGCTAGAACTATTGAACAAGTTGATGATGCTCAAACTTTGAATACACACATGGGAGAGGATTTGGCTGAGGGACCTCTATCTAACTCCTCTTCCAGTATGCAATGACAATTGACCTATTTTGTTTGTTTGTGAAGAATAATTAAATTTCTGCATTCCATTCATTTATAAGATGTTATTATTGTATATCAAATTTTTTGCGTTGCTTTTAGGAGAATTTAAAACATACAGCTATTTGATGATTGTTACATTAAGAATAAGATTTGTGTGATGGCATGGATTGTACTAGCAGTAATATATTATTTTGGTGGCTGTTAATTCTATTGTAATCTGCTTTATTCTAATGCATAATTAAAGTAAAGGTTTACTGTTAAAATGGTCCTATCACCTCTGGCTCTGCCTCGTTCAAAGGATAAAAATATATTTAATAGTTGATAAATTACTAGAATTACTAACTCAATTCAGATAATGCAGTTTAAAGAATCACTACTAGAGTTTCAAGACTACCTGAAAAAGTCATCCTCCTGACAAGCACATCAGATTTTTGTTGATTGCTGACTGGTCACTGAGATTGACTACATATAGAGTGAAACAGGAATTTGCAGATGATGGTTTCTATCAGAAATCAGCTCTTTCATCACTGGTAAAAGCAAGGGTAAAAGAATTACAAAATGGTCTTCATTTATAAAGTTGTTTGCCAGATAATATTAAAACCAATTACCTCATATCTGTACTGTGCAGTGTGCACCAGCCCTTAAGTCTGTCTCCACTGAGGCACATTGAAAAATTATCAATAAAATTAAACAATCAATTATCTCACAATTAAATTATCACAAACAAAAATTTAGCAGGCTGGTTTCCAGGATCAAGATATGCTATGCACCTCTAATAATTTCCGACAAACTCTAATAATTTCCTCCCCACCATGGCTTCTGTAATAGATTACAACGTATAGATAGTTAGAAGCAAAGCTATTTGATAGTTGACACAATTGCTACATTAAGTGCTTAACACTATACAAGGGCTAAAGCTGAATTGAACAGAGTGCTTAACACTATGACACATAAATTTCAAATTTCAATCATAAAACACATTCAATGTACCTCCTCAAGTAATCCAGGGCTCTTTAGTTTTTTTTAGCTGTTTCTTCTTGGCTTCAGAGACAATGTATGGGATAGGATTTAGAGACAGAGCAAGATTATGCATGAAATTCTACAAAGCTGAAGATGGCTTTTCAAATGGTACAGCGTAAGCCCCTTCAATTTGGTGTGGCTTGTGCAGCAAATCGCACATTCAGTTTGAAATTCAGGCATGATTATCCAGAGCTTTTTGCATGTTGGCAGAGGCAAAATCAAATCTACTAATGCCCACATCTTAATTCAATCAAACAACTAAATAACACACTAAAGATGGTGATCATGGCGGGCAATAGAACTTACTGAGTAACAGCATCAACAAATCGTTCAGGAAGCTCTGGCGTCCATCAGTTGCCTAACTAATGGGAAGCTGCTTTTGGTGGGGAGGTTAGAGAAGAAGGCTACATATGGGGCTGTTTCCTGTTCTTGTGGTCTTTCAGAAACACACACAACGGGATGAACAACTTGGTCTGTCAGTTGCCTCCAATTGCCACATTCGATTCTATACTCACATTAGAAACACTATGACCGAACCTTAAAAAGCAAGATGTTGGCACAGCAGCCTTCTGATCATTAGCCAAGAATACCTACCTATACTTCTATACCGCAGGGCTTTAAATCTTGCTTTTCCCAACGGTGGGGTTGATCTTGAGCTGCTTTTTTATAAATGTAATTTGAAATTTGAGTGCCGTTGGGGCACGCTCCTGCGCAAATGGACTAATAAACTCGCAATTCATTATATTTATGTTAACTAACTTCTTCCCGCTTCAAAATATTGTATTAGTGTTTTCACAGTTTAATTGATTTGGAAGAGCCTTCCAAGACAAGGTTAGGTCGGTGGAAAGAGGTGGTTTAGGCCTCTAAATGGCTAGAGGTGGAGGCATTTTTTGTGAATTTAGCATTGAATCAGCTTAGTTGAAGCTAGAGAGATGTTAGGGAGAAAAGATGGAAAAAACTATGAATCAAGGGTGACTCAAAGTTGGTGATTGATTCTACGAAGATTGGTAAAAATAGGAATTAGAGGCTTGAGTTTATTTTGGCAAAATCTAAATACAGTATTTAATGGTTTTAGGAGATTTATTTCTCTCATTTAGGAAGAAAAGGAATTTCAGTGGTAGATTGGGCTATTAATAAAGGTGTTAATCTTCAAAGCAAGACCGGTAACTTAGAAATTATGTGGTGTAATGAATTCCATGAGAATTCCATTAGCCTTTTATACAATGATTTATAAAATTTTATGAATTTCGTGACTTCAATCAAACACATTGAAGTGAGTACCAAGTATTTATAAACAAAAATAATAATTTTTTTTTTAATAATATTATATTAAATATTATTTATATTATAATTGTAACAAAATATAATATTAATTGTAGCCCTAACCCTAACTGAACCTTAATTAAAACTTAACCATAATTGAACTGTCTTTAAACCCTAACCGTAATTGAAGCCTAATTGAACGCTAGCGCCAATTCAACCCTAACCATATTTGAAACCTAATTGAAAGTTAACTTGAATTGAACTATAATTGAATCCTAATTGAACCCTAACCCAAATTGAATCCTAAACCCAATCATAATCGTAACCTTAGCTATAACCATATCCTAGATTGAACCCTAATTTAACCCTAACCCTAATTAAACCCTAACCATAATCCTAATTTAATCTTAATTGAATTGTAACATTAATTGAATCCTAATTGAACCCTAATCGCAATTGTAACCATTTTTGAAATGTAAGTGTGCCCTAAGCCTAACCCTCACTCTAACCCTTTTTGAATTGTAATTGAACACTTGTCATAACCATGATTGAAACCTAACCCTACTTGATCCCTAACTTAACCCTGACTAAATCTTAGTTGAGTCATAATTCTAAATGAAACCTAATTGTAATCCTAACCCTAATTTCAACCATTACTGAACCATAATTTTGAATTGTAATTAAATCCATTTGAATCCTAATTGAAGCCTAACCATAATATATATTTCTCAATATAATTTATATAGATTTTTTAATACATATCTCTCAATGTAATTGAACCCTATTTGAGCCATAATCGTAACTCTAGTTGAATCGTACCCTAACCATAATTCAACCCTAATCGTAATTGAGCTCTAATTGAACCCTAATTAAAATCTAATTAAACTATACTCTAACCCTAACCCTAATTGAACCATACCCTTATCCTTAATGAATCTTAATTTCAAACCTAAATTGAACCATAATCACAATTAAGGTTAGGGTTAATGTTCAATTAGTGTTAGAATTAGGTTTATGATTAGGGTTGGGGTTATAATTACAATTAGTGTTAGTTTGAGATTTAGAGTTAAAGTAACAATTAATGTTAAAGTTGGATATGGTTCAATTATGGTTAAGGTTAGGGTTACAATTATTGTTATGGTTAGGATTAGGGTTCAAATAGCCTGTAAGGATGTATTTAGGGATCAAATATAAGGTTTTTTTATTCAAGGGGTAAACGCTTTTGAATTGAAGCTATGAACTGATGAGGCCAAAAATGGGGGACCTCATCCCCAATATAACTACTCAACAATACCACCCCAACGAGGTTTGAACCATGGTGGCAAGAACAACAACGCCACCTTTAAACCATCACACCATGCCAATATCGACAAGATCAAATATAGGGTTACAATTCAAATAGGGTTAGGATTCAATTGGGGTTAAATAGGATTAGGGGTATGGTTAGCTTTTATTTAAGGTTAGGGATTAATTACGGTTAGAGTTTATATTAAAGTGGGGTTGGTGTTCAATTATGGTTATGGATAGCATTCAATTTACATTAGGATTTAATAAGGGTTAGGGTTAGGGCTTAATTTGGGTTAGGGTTAGAATTAAGGATCAAATAGGGTTAGGATTACACTTCAATTGTGGTGATAATTAAATAATGGTTAATTAGGGCTATTATTAGGGTTGGGTTCAATTCAAAGTCAGGGTTATCGTTCAATTGGGGTTAGCATTCAATCAAGGCTCAACTAGGAATAAGGTTAGGCTTAGGGTTCAATTAGAGTTAGATCTTAACTAGGCTTAGGGTAGAATTACATTAGAATTAGTGTTTAATAAGGGTTAGGGTTCAAGTTGGGTTAAGGTTTAATAAGGGTTAGGGTGTAATTAGGCTTTTTTAGTTTTTAGTGATGGTTTTTGCTTACTTATGATTGGGGTTAGGTTTTAATTAGGGTAAGGATTCAATCATGGTTAAGATTACGATTAGGGTTAGCTTTCAATTAGGACTGAGGCTAGGGTTAGAGTTTAATACATGTTAGGATTTAACTCAATCAGTGTTATTATTTAATTAGGGTTAGGTTAAGGGTTCAATTTGGGTTAGGGTTTAATAAGGGTTAAGTTTTAATTAGGGTAATAATTTTTATTCAAAAGGGGTTAATATTCATTTTTGGTTAAAGGCTTAGGGTTTAATTAGGGTAAGGTTCAATCACAGTTAAGTTTATGGTTCTAGGGTTTAATTAGGGCTAGGGTTTACTTAGGTTTTGAGTTAGATTGAGGTTACTATTCACTTTGAGTTAGGGTTAGCATTAAGGATTAGGGTTCAATGGGGGTTTAATTAAGAACAAGTTTAAGATAGGGTTGGTGTTCAATTATGGTTATAGTTGGCATTTAATTTTAATTGTTACAATTTGATTAGGGTTAGAGATTAATTATGGTTTAATTTGGGTTAGGTTTTAATAAGTGTTAGGGTTTAATTAGGTTAAAATTTAGAGTTCTATTAGGTTTTTTTATTCACTTATGATTAGGGTTATGGTTTAACTAGGGTAAGGATTCAATTGGGTTTAGGGTTATAGTTAAGATTGGGGTTCAATTATGATTAGGGTTAGGGTTAGGGTTAGGGTTAGGGTTAGGGTTAGGGTTCAATTAGGATTATGGTTAGGTTTAGGATTCAATCAGGGTAAGGGTTTAATTAAGATTAACTAGTGTTTAATTCAATAAGAGCTAGTACTTAATTAGGGTTACATTTATAGTTCAATTTAGGTTAAGGTTTAATTAGGGTAAAATTTTGAGTTCAATTAGGGTTAATGTACACTTATGGCTAGGGTTAGAGTTTATTTATGGTAAGGGTTCATTAGGATTAAGATTTAATAAGGGTTAGCGTTTAATTACAATAAGACTTTGAGTTTAAAACTATGCTTACTATTCACTTATGGTTAGAGTTAAGGTTTAATTAGGGTAAGAGTTCAATTAGGTTTAAGGTTATAGTTAGGGTTAAGATTCAATTAGTGTTAGGGTAAATATTTAGGGTTAAGAGTTAGAGTTCAATTAGGGTTAGTGTTCACTTAGGGTTAGGGTTAGAATTAAGTAATTATGGTTAGAGGTAGAGTTTAATTAGGCTCAATGTTCACTTAAGGTTAGGGTTAGGGTTCAATTAGGGTTATTGTTCACTTGGGTTTAATTAAGGTTAGATACAAAGTTTAATTAGGAAGAATATTCACTTAGGGTTAGGGTTAGGGTCAATATTTAATTAGGATTAGAGATGGAGTTCAATTAGGGTGAGGGTGCAATTAGGATAAGGATTTAATTATGATTTAATAAGGTTAAGGGTTAGGATTAGGGTTCAATAAGGGCTATAATTTAATTAGGGTAAGGGTTAAATTTTAAATCATGTAGGATTAGGGTTAGGGTTAAGTTAGGGGTAGGTTTTAATTAGAATTAGAGTTATAATTCAAATACATATAACTATGTAATATGAAATATTTTATTTTCCAAATTTAAATACTTTAAACAAAGAAGAAATGAAAGTAAAAAAAATACAAATAAATGAGCATGTTTGATTTTCTCATTTGCATTGAATATATTTTAATATAAAAGGATAAAAATAATGTTCAAATATTAAAATCATTAAATAAAAGATAATATTAACTTAACTATAATAATATTAGATTGAAAAATTTATTGAAAAAATTAGTTCCTAATTATTTATTATATTTAGAAAAAGACCAATCTATGGCTTGGTAAACTAAAAAATCATGACCACATCACAACATTCAGATAGAGACTTTTAACATAAATTTGATATCTAAGTGCATGCATAATTGATATCCTTATATAACTTAATGTTTTTTTAAAATCTATATAAATTAACTTGAACAATCCTCAACATATACAATTCAAACATATTCCTCAATACAAATGAAATTTATAGTTTAGACATTTTGGTTTTATAATAACATGAACATTTATTCAGCTCAAGGTGAGAGGTTAGAAACATGATAGGATTCAAATCTAAGTTTAAGCCTTATATGGTTGTTTCCCTATAATAAATAATACTATTGCAATGGATGCTAAAGAACAACCAACTATCAATTAAACTTATGTTTGGATCTTATTGTGTTTAAAACCTCTAACCTCAAGCTTATTAATCGAACATGTTATTATCAAACCAAATCATGTAAAAGCATAATGATATATGTAACATTCTTTAAAATAGAGGAATATGTTTGAGTTATGTATTTTGAGGATTATTTAGATGAATTTAAAATAATGGAGCATGTCACTTATTTCTAATATAAAATAGTAATGGTAGACACGCATATTTCATTTTTTGTAAGGTAGAATGTGAATAAAAGATCCCCCATATTCATCACTAGTCATGAGTCAAAAGGATATAATTAAGGAAAATATTATTTGAAATAGACCTAGCAAGAAAACCAAAAAATAAAATTGTTTATATTCCTAAACATCAAATGATATGGCAACAAAATAGATGCAAATAAAAAATTAACCACTAGTAAATACAATGAATTTCAAGAACTACAAGTAAATACAATGAATTTCAAGAACTTGGAGAAGCTAGTTTTGAAAATAATATCACAAGAAAAGATGTAGTCAAAACATCATATACTAATATGTTCACTCAACTCTAGTGAGAAAAGTGATCCTAAAAAATTATCTTTACAATCCAAAGAATTTCTTAGAGGTAAATTAAAGAGTAATTGGGAAAGCTAGACTAAATGGTACTAGTGGTAGCAAGGTTTGACAACTAAATGTGAGTTACAAATGCACTGATACATAGTTTGTTTAAAAATAAGTAAATTCAAAAATTTTGACAAGGGAAAAAGTAGATATAATTTTTATTGTAGGTAAGTACTCTATCAATTTAAAAAATATACATAAAAAATTTATTTCAAATATATGTGCATCTATAATATTTTTATCTATTAAATAGATTACTTCCCTCCAAAATAGCATGATCAAAACCATATTCTAATGTTCAGTGAATCCAATTGATAGAAAACCATGTTTAAATAATATTGGCCATGAGAAACCAAGGCACTAAATTAATCAAACCTAAATTACCAATTCATGATATTCTCTTTCAAAAATGGAAGAAATAAAAGTAACTTCATAATGTAAAGAGATGGAGAGACTTATCTAGGTGGGGTGGGAAGGAGAAATCTTAGAGGGATAGAGAGTGGGAGGGAGAGACTTGAGAGAGAGAGGGAGTGGGAGAGAGATAGATAGAGTTATCTAGGTAAGGTGAGAGGGAGAGACCTGAGAGAGGGGGGATGGGAGTGAGAGGGAGCGAAAGACCAGAGAGAGAGAGTTATCTAGTTAAGGTGGGAGCTTGGGAGAGACTTGAGAGGGGGAGAGGGGGTGGGATGGATATGTTGGAGGGAGCAACCTAATAGAGAGGGATAGAGAGTGATGGAGTGGTGGAGATGGTGTTGGAGTGAAAGAGATTTGTCTAGGTAGGGTGGGAGGGATAGAGGGAGAGGGAGGGAGAAAGATACCTAAGAGAGGGAATGGGAGAGAGATAGAGAGAGTTATCTAGGTAGGGCGGGAAGGAGAAACTTGAGAGAGAGAGAGAGAGAGAGTGTGGGATGGATAGACAGAGGGAGAGAGTTGAGAAAGAGAGAGGGACTCCGAGAGAGATAGAGAGAGTTTTCTAGGTAGGGAAAGAGGGAGAGAACTAAGAGAGAGAGGGGGTGAGAGTGACAGGGAGAGAGGTAGAGAGATGGGGGGAGGGAGACATAGTTCTCTAGTTTCGATGGGAGGGAGATACCTGAGAGAGGGAGAGGGGTTGGGAGGAATAGTTGGAGGGAGATACCTAAGAGAGAGGGAGATAGAGAGAGAGAGATGGAGTGGGAGAGGGGTCGTTGGAGTGAGAGGGAGATGTCTAGGTAGGGTGGGTGGGATAAAGGGAGGGAGAGAAGAGAGAGAGAGAGAGAGAGAGAGAGAGAGAGAGTTATCTAGGTAGGGTGCCTGAGGGAGAGACTTGAGAGAGAGGGGTGGGAGGGAAGATCTTAAAAAGCAAGATGTTGGTACAACAGCCCTAAGACAAGTTCTAATCATGAGATAAGAATAGCTATACTTCTTTCACCCAGTCTCACTACTTTAAATATCCCACCTCCATACCGCAATGCTTTAAATCTTGCTTTTCCCAATGGTTGGGTCGATCTTGATCTGCTTTTTTCTAATTGTAGTTTGAGTGTTGTTGGGGCATGCTCCTATGCAAATGGACTAATACACTCATAATTCATTATATTTATGTTAACTAACTTTTCGGTTCAAAATATTGTATTAGTGTTTTCACGGTTTAATTGATTTTAATTACAAAATCTTTCTCTTTTTACTTATTAGAATTTTATTATCTATTTAAATTAATTATTTTAGAAAATAAGTGTCTATTAGTAATTATTAATTATATGCAACATAAATAAATCTAGATTAAATTAATGATAATTGGTTGTTAAATAATTTAGAAAGAAACGTCATTTTCTAAGGATTTACCAACAAATGATAATTTTAATAAATTTATTTATAATTCCTATATTCATAATTTATATATTTCATATTTAATGGTTCATTTATAATTTTTCTTTGTTTTATATTTATTTATATTTAATTATATATACTTGTAGTTTGATTTTTAAGATATATATATATATATATATATAATCGATTGACTTATATATAAATGAAATTATAAATAATTAATACCTAGATATAATTAATTCAATTTATTTAATTTATAATTCTAATTTAACTGATTTATATATATGTTCAATTATATTTTTTTATTCTTTTTGTTTATAAATTATATAATTTAATTGAATAATTCAACTCAAATTTTATTTTCTATTTTCTTTTGTTCTTTTTAATTCTTGAATTTACCTTTTATATTGGTTTGCAGTTGTGAGACTTGTTTTAGGCTCAAATCTAACCCTATATATAGCTATGGGATAATAAATTATATATTTTAATTTAAGAATTCAATTATAAAAAATATTTAGTTTTATATTTTTACACATTATTTTAATTCCACTTATTCATATATATACTTATATATTGAATTGTTATTTTCTTGTAATTTATTTTTTATATATTACTTATCCTTTTAATCTATTTCTAATTGTCTTGTTTACACAATTGAATCTAGAAACTATTCCAACAGTAATTTTAAACTTTTTCCTTATCACTTTCATTTTCTATTTGAAGATTTTTTTGACTTTTGAACCAAAAGCATCTTTGTTCTTAAATTTAACTATAAAGTTTATTATGAAAATAAAACTTGGATTTTCCAACAAATTTTGAATAAATATGAAATGCTACATATTATTCTCTACATAATAATTGCTTTAGTTACACACATTACACCTTTCAAAGAGTGCATGCACAAAATGAATGTTAACCAAAACCTCCAAAGACAAGAAATAACCAAATAAAAGAAAAAATATCAAATGAATTGCATACAACCCCAAATAAGAGTCTAGATTACTTATAGATCAAAACCAATTAATGATAGTAAATGGATTGTACTCACCCTTGATCAAGTGATAAACCAAAACCAAGTGAGCCTATTAATATGTGTGAGCCTATTAAATTATTGAAACTAAAAATGAGAATTGCAATAAAACCTAGATCAATAATCCAAAACTACTTCAATGAGATTGTGTGCACACAAACAAAGTAAATCAAATTGAACTAATATTACCTCCACAAGTGTGCGTATACCTTACACCATTGTACTTAATTGTTGGAAATTGGATGATATGTGGATTACTCTTTCCTTAGCATAACCTTGATTCACAAAGTAAAAGAAAGATGGTATAATTTCTAAATTCTAAAGTGGAAAGATTGAAAAAGAATATGGTGATCACTAAACTCGTAGGAACATGCCTGACATGGCGAAAATAAAGGCATCACAACTAGAAGTTGTAGGAGGAAGAAAGGAAAATGCATACCTCAAGTTGATGGGGGGGGGAAATGTTAGAGGAAGAAAAAGTGAAAGAATTGGAGGAGTTAGAGAATGGCCCTCAAGCATCGATTAGGTAGTTTGTTAAAATTGGCGACGAGAACCTCCATGACCCAAAGAATTAATAAAGATCATGAGTTGAACATTAGGAGCCTTAATGGCTTTGAAAAGTGTCACATCTTGAAGTAGCTAATTGAAAAAGAGATTCTTGATGTTATCGTGATTTGAGAAACAAAGATGAGTGTGATAATCTTAAGATTAATATTCCTTGAATTTGGAGAAATTATGAGTTTCTTTCTATACCAACTGATGTTTAGTTGGGGGAAGTCTCTATTATGCGGAATGGTGGTAGACTCTTAAGATTATTGGTGCTCCATTCATCAAATTTTATTTATATAAAATGAATGATTATTTTAGTACAAACTCCTTTTTGTTAACAAATGTTTATGGGCCAAACAATCTTAGGGATCATGCCAAGTTGTGGGAAGATCTAAATAATTCTAGATAATTTTTTCCTAATAATAACTAGATTTTGGGAGGCGATTTTAACACTATTGTTAGCTCGAATGAGAAGAAAGAAGGAATAATGTCTTTCTCTTTTGGTTCATTCAACTTCAATAATTTCTATGGTGTGGCTGCATTGTTGGATATTTATCAAAAAGTTGGTTGGTATACATGGACAAATAGGAGAGAGGAATGGGATAACATTTATGGATGCTAGATAGGGATAAGATTTTGGTTTTATAATAATATGATCATTTATTAAGCTCAAGGTGACAGGTTAGAAACATGATATGATTCTAATCCAAGTTTAAGCCTCATATGGTTGTTTCTCTATAAGAAATAATACTATTGCAATGGACGCGAAAGAACAACTAACTATCAATTAAACTTATATTTGGATCTTATTGTTGTTAAAGCCTCTAACCTCAAGCTTATTAATTGATCATGTTATTATAAAACCGAAGCATGTAAACACATAATGATATATGTAACATTCTTCAAAATAGAGGAATATGTTTGAATTATGTATGTTGAGGATTAATTAGATGAATTTAAAATAATAGAGCATGTCACTTATTTTTAATATAAAATAGTAATGGTAGAAGTGCTTATTTAATTTTTTGCACCGTAGAAAGTGAATAAAAGATCCCCCATATTCATCACTAGTCATGAACCAAAAGGATAAAATTAGAGAAAATATTATTTGAAATAGACCTATCAAGAAAACAATTTTTTTTTCTTATACTGTCAACATCAAATGATATGGCAAGAAAATAGATGCAAATAGAAAATTAACTAGTAAATACAATGAATTTCAAGTAAATATAGTGAATTTCAAGAACTTGGAGAGGCTATTTTTGCAAATAATATCACAAGAAAAGATGTAGTCAAAACACCATAAACTAATATGTTCACTAAAATCTAGTGAGAAAAGTGATCCTGAAAAAATCATCTTTACAATCCAAAGAATTTCTTAGAGGTAAATTAAAGAGTAATTGGGAAAGCTAGACTAAATAGTACTAATGGCAACAAGGTTTGAAAACTAAATGTGAGTTGCAAATGCACTGGCATATAGTTTGTTTAAAAATAGGTAAATTCAAAAAATTTGACAAGGGAAAAAGTAGATATAATTTTTATTGTAGGTAACTACTCTATCAATTTAAAAAAAATACATAAAATAATTATTTCAAATATATGTGCATCCATAATTTTGTTAACTTTTAAGTAGATTACTTTCCTCTGAAATAGCATGATCAAAACTATATTCTAAAGCTTAGTGAATCCAACTGATAGAAAACAATGTTTAAATAATATTGCCCATGAGAAACCAAAGCACTAAATTAATCAAACCTATATTACCAATTCATGATATTCTCTTTCAAAAATGGAAGAAATAAAATTAACTTCATAATGTAAAGAGATAGAGAGAGTTATCCAGGTAGGGTGGGAGGGAGAGACCAGAGAGAGAGAGACAAAGACTTGAGAGGGAGGGAGAGTGGGAGGGATAGAGGGAGGGAGAGACTTGAGAGAGAGGGAGTGGGAGAGAGATAGATAGATTTATCTAGGTAGGGTGAGAGGGAGAGACTTGAGAGAGAGGGGGTGGGAGTGAGAGAGAGAGAAAGAGGGAGAGGGAGAGAGAGACTTGAGAGGGGGAGAGAGTTATCTAGTTAAGGTGTGAGGGAGAGACCTAAGATGGGGAGAGGGGGTGGGAGGGATATGTTGGAGGGAGAAACTTGATAGAGAGGGAGAGAGAGTGAGGGAGTGGTAGAGAGGGTGTTGGAGTGAAAGAGATTTGTCTAGGTAGGGTGAGAGAGAGAGAGAGGTGGAGAGAGATAGAGAGAGTTATATAGGTAGGGTGGGAGGGAGAAACTTGAGAGAGAGAGACTTGAGAGGGAGAGAGAGTTATCTAGTTACGGTGGGAGGGAGAGACTTCAAAGAGAGGGAGAGAGAGAGAGAGGGAGTGGGATAGAGATAGAGAGAGTTATCTAGGTAGGCTGGGAGGGAGAAACCTGAAAGAGAGATACTTGTGAGGGAGAGAGAGTTATCTAGTTAGGGTGGGAGTGAGAGACCTGAGAGAGGGGCAAGGGGTGGGAGGGAGAGACCTGAGAGAGGGAGATGAGGTGATATAGAGATAAGTAGAGAGGGAGAGGGAATGGGATAGGTGAGGTGGAGTGATGATAGATCTCATTTGTTTGAGTTTGTGCAACATTATTTTGAATACTTTTTTGAGTTCTTGCAAGAAATAGATATTGCAATGGGTCCACATCTCATTTTGTCAGATAACTGCACGAGGCAATTCAAGAATTCTTGTATGTTTTATTGGTTAAGCAGGATGCATGTACAAAGAGGTGTACCACATGTTTGAAGCTTTTTGAAGCTAGGCATGGAAAAAACAAGCATGATGGTGCAGGTGCATGTGTGAAGATAGCTCTAGTTAAGGAACAAATTAAGATTAGGGGTGGTGAAACATTCAATGATGCACATTCTATTGTTGATTGTTGTAGTTATGCATTGTCATGAGGAGGGACACTTGATTTAGAAGTGTGCAAGATCTTTTGCTTGGTTGAAGAGGGCATAGTGGGAGAGAAATTGGAATGTCAAAAAATTAGAGAATCTTCAAAGATGCATTCATTTTGAAGCTTAGATGTAGGTGCATGGACCATATAAACATGAGAGTTGGCTTGTTTTTCTCAGAATTATATTAAGTGTGATTGGGTTTAATGCAAGTCAAGTGAGTGGGTAGATACATGGATTCCACAATATCTAACCCATTTATTTGTAGCACATTCCTCTTTAGAAGATGAAATATAAAGCTCGCTTGACTATGACCATCTTTTAGATCTTGTACACCCAAAACATGTCTATGTAGTTGTTTAACCTCAAGGGAATGAAGAGGGATTAAACTATTTGTTGGCACAATATGTATAGGGAAAAAGGAAGCTAACACAATTGATGACAAATGATGATGGGTTTATGTATCCTACAGGTTTAGTTGTTGTTGTTGGAACTTGATTACAAACATATATGATTAGAAAGAATGGCATACCTGCATTTGAAGACTATGAGAAACACAAAACTATTCTCATGTATTCCCACCTTGCTATAGCAAAAAATGTTAAGTTATTGAGACATCATGCCAAACCAAGAACAAAGGAACTATGGGCAATCAATGGTGTCGATCATGAAGCAATACTGGATACTATGAAGGTAAGAGATGACCCTTTAGAAACACTTTAGTAGCGAATATTTTCTTGGATGGAACATGTATGATATTATTCATCTTATTTAGATTCATGTTATTTCTATAGGTTGAATTTACATTAAAATTCTACATAAAAATAACTGGTATGTAAAAATGTAGGTTGTGTGGAGAAAAAAAGGTATATTTTCAAGCGATTCAAATCAAAACATCCACATCAGTTCATGTTTCTTATGCTTAAGAATTTGTCTCTATTTATATGAAAGTTCTTATTTGATCCCGTTTCTAATGATTATTCTCATATTGTCTCAATTTCTAAATTTTTGAAGGTATTATTGTTTAACTTGTAGGGTGGGAGCTCTCATTTAACCTATTTCATTCATGAAGGTTTACTATTGGCCAACATTGTTCATCTTCATTGCTTGGAGGTAATTTTGTTTATGTACACATGCTCCAATCTCTTATTTTTGTTAAGTTTCTCACTTGTTTGTGTTAGGAATGACATATGAATCCTCTCATATGTAACTTCCAAAAATCTAACTCCTAAGTAGAGACTTCTAGTTATCATTTGATCCATGTACTTTGCTAAGATTGAAGGGAAAGTTTAAAATATAGAATTTTGATCTTTCTTGAAGGATCAAGATAATCATTAACAATACCTACCTATCTTGATGTGTCCACACTACCTATTTGTCAAAATAAAGAGAATAATTTTGCATTTTTTGCTCTTGGGACACTTTCAAGACTACCTTGAATTAGTGCACTTCGGAATCACAAGGGGACTTGAGCGACAAAAGGAGACCTTTCATAGCATTAGACTGCCCACTTTAATGTGTTGGTATAGTTGGTTTTGCTCCATTATGTATAAAACAAAAAATGCTTCTTTCCATTTTTGCACTGCTTTCCACTGACAATTTTTGAAAGAATGCATTTGACACCGGAACACACAAATGGTGTTGATTTGACCTAAATTGAGAGAGGTTGGTTTGAAGGGATTTTATATCCACTTGTAGGTCTATACAAGGAATTCCTACATGCCACGATCTCTCACAATGAATTCATCAAAGTTTGACATTTTTTGGCTTTTACAACTCTTAAGAGACTACCCCAGAAAGAGGATGCTAAAATATTCTGGTGAGTTGGGAAACAAAAGCAGAACTTAACTAGTCTTTACCTACCTACCTCGATGTGTCCACATTTCCCATTTGTCAAAATTACTAAAAAATTAATATTTTTTGTATGTTTTGTTATGAAGGCTCTTTAGAGACTACCCCAGAAAGAGCACCCCAAAACGATCGACTAACTTGGGGAAAAAAAGAGAGAGACTTTCCATAGTATTTACCTATCTACCTTGATGTGTAAATGCTTCCCATTCATCAAATTACTAAAAAAATAATATTTTTTGCATTTTTTGCTCTTACGGCTCTTTAGAGACTACCCCGAAAAGAGCACCCCAGATTGATCGAGGGACTTGGGAAAAAGAAAGAGACCTTCCCTAGTATTTACCTACCTACCTTGACATGTCCATGCTGCTCATTAATCAAAATTACTAAAAAATTAACATTTTTTACATTTTTTTTCTCTTAAGGCTCTTTAGAGACTATGCCAAAAAGAGCACTCCTAAACGATCAGGTGACTTGGGTAATGAAAAGAGACCTTTCCTAGTATTTACATACCTACCTCCATGTGCCCATTCTCTTGTGTCATAATATCTACCCTAGTAGGGGAGCTTTTAAGATGTTCATTACATTCCATGGTTAGATTTTGTAAAGTAGCTTCATCACAAATAGAGGAGGCATCAAGAGAAGGAAAATTATGAGTTTCATGCTTACTAATGATTAGAATTTTTTGTTTAAATAGATCTTCCCAAATGGTAGGGACATTAGGAAAGAGAGAGACAAGATTATCATGACTATCAATGAGTGTATCTTCCAACACCAAACTATCTTCTTCATATGTAGAAGAGATATTAGGAGAAAGATAAATTTTATTTTCATGGTTATCTACAACTACATCCCCATGTCCTATAATGTCTTGCCAAGTAGGAGAGGTAGGATTGACATAGCTCTCAATCATTGGATCTCTTAACATCAACATATCCTCCTCATAAATTTGATTTTCATGATTGTCCATGATTACATCTTGTTTCACTAAAGAATTCTCACAAGTAGGGGAGGTGTTGGGAGATGTATGGAGACTAGGTAAAGTAGTGTTAATGATCTCATTGTCTTGTGTCATAATATCTTCCCAAGGTGGAGGAGAAAGAAAGAAAAGATCTTCATGATTCTCAATGATTGTATCTTCTTTCGCCAAGATACCTTTGTCACTAAAAGGAGAGGTATCAAGAGAAGAACAACTATGATCGTCATGAATGTCCATGTTTTCATCTTCTTCTATCACATCATTCCCACAAATAAGAGGGGTTGTAGGTTTAGGGCAAGCGTTAACTCTTTCACTCTCTTGCACTAAGAGACTCTCATTACTAAGAAATGTATTGAATGAATAACATGCTTATTGACTAATTTTTTCTTAGCAAACTTGTAAAAGATAGATACTAACATTTGTGAAAATTAATCTAATGCAATGCAAAGAAATATGGAAATGTGGTTTTCAGATTCTAAACAAGGTAATTTGTTGATTACACCATGCAATAGATTGAAAGTGAAATGTTGTAAATGCAATTTGGAATTTCGATAATGCACTAAAATGAAACAATTTAAGCTAAATCCAATGAAATTGATGAAACAACAAATCAGGAAACTCAAATAGAAAGGTAACAACACCAAATTGAAGCTAAAAATTAAGATTTTAATGTCCTGAAAATGTAGAGTAGTAACTAACAGGGACTCATTGACCAGTAAGGGTGAATGGGTCCTAGTTAGATGTTTCTAAGATTTTTGTGGAATTCAAAGTGAATTTTAATGCCTTTTCAGATGCCATAAGGTACATATCAGACCTAATCAGGGACTTATTCGCTAGTAAGGGAAAATGGGTCCTGGTTAGGTATTTTTAAATTGTTTTTTTTTTTTTTTTATTTACAAGTTCTCAGTTTTATCTTTCAATTCTAGGTTTGAGACAGTGAGCTTCAACTAATTTTCCATAAATTCAATGTAAAAATATAATAAAAAGATGAAATGAAAGGCCTAATTTGAAATGCAATTATTTTTTTAAAATTCAAATGACTGATTTATTTTTGTAATTTTCAGATTTAGAGAGATGCAAAATAATGCAAATCTAAACACTATATGGTATGCAAGATTTTAATGCAAAACAAGTAACCCTAAATGAGATCTTAATTCAATGCAAATGCAAGATCTAACTTAAGATGCAATGAAAGACTCTAAAAATCTAAAAATTGCAATGTTCAATATGTCAGTTCACCAAAAATGATTAGGGTGAAGAGTAGGGTAGACCCAAATGGATGAACTAGAGGATCTACCACTAATTTTTCTAGGACCTTAATCACTAAAATTATGTAAAATAAGATGCCAATAACAATAAAAAAATGCAACCTAATTGTTATAGCAACTACAGGGAATTTTTTAGAGCATAAAAAAGCTATGTACTTGGCTAGAAAGTTGTTTTTGAGCTACAAAGGACTCATTCGCCTTTAGTGGCGAATGGGTGGTGAATGGGTCCTTTTAGGGTTTTGAAAAACTGATTTCAGGATCCTGTTCCTTGATGTCTACACTCTTAAATTCTATGTTATCAGCTTTTGGAAGTCTATATGCAATTCTATAGAGCTCTTTCCATGATCTTGCACTTTGAATGACAACTTTTTGCAACTTTGCAACTTTGACAATTTTGCTCCAAATCTTGCTTAACTTGATCTTCAACCTATAAATCTTCAATCACACACTCAAGGGTATAAAAACTTTGTTGATTTGTTAGTGAATGGAGGTTTTCCTTAGTCAAACCCCTTGTAGGTAATCAAACCAAATGATGCAATAATGAAATGAAGCATGAAATATGAAATATGTAAATGATGTCACCTTGGATGTTGTCTTGTGAAACAAATCTGCAAACTAACATGTAGTGGCCATGAAGAATGTAGATCTTGGAGGTAAAATGAAGCTTGTAGATCAATGCAACATTAGCTTCTTAGTTCAACACACATGCATGCATTAAACCCTTGACATGATGATATGACTTTGAATTGCTGCAATAAACACTTGAAATATGTCTTGAAGTGCCTTGAAAATGCTCTATAATGCTTGATCACTTGAATGCTTGAATGCTTGAAAGTTTTAGGATTGCTCAGGATGAAACTATGTGAATTAACCCCTTATTTATACTAAATTGGGAGATTAACCCCAAAATTCAAAGAATTAAGGCCAACACCAGATCTAGAAGGAAACATTATTAAATTCTCGCAAGAATGAAATTCAAAAAGGGGGTCTCATTAAGGGAGGACCCATTCACCACCTAGGGTGAATGGGTCCTAGCTCAGTTTACCAGGACCTAACCCCAGGGGATTGAAAGAGGAATAAAAAACCCATTCCAGATCAACTGAGAAAGGGAGGTCCTGTTAAGAGAGGGCCTATTTGCCATCAAGGGCGAATGGGTCCTGGCTCAACTTACCAGGACCAAACTTTTCCCAATGAAATATTTTGTTAATTAAATTATGATTGTTAGGATAGATCTTCGGAGGTGTCAAAATTGAGGCTTAAATTTAAATTAAGAGGGGGGTTAATTACTCTAATTACCCACAATTAATTAAAACCACCTAGATAAGTGTGAAAGTGTTTTATGACACTTTACAACACTTAAACAAGGTACACATTATGTACATTTTATTACAAAGGCACCCATTAGGCTTAATTAAGTAAACATATCCTAGAAAAGTGTGAATGTGTACAACACATTACAACACCACTCTAAGACATCATTAGTTCAGCTTTAATGTCAATTATCAAACCAAGGAAAAAGGCTTACTTTTTTCTATTACTACAGACCTCAACATAAAATGATATAATAATTGTCATATACATTGGAATTAATAACTGTAGCCTTTCATCCCTTGTAGGAAACTCTAAATGGTGGTGTACTCCTACATTGGGTTATATATGACTAGAGAACTTTTCAAGTTGAGAAGTTATTAGACATATGTAATGTCCCCTTCCTAAGAAGTTCAATATGGTGGAAAGTTAGCCTATTTAGTGAATTTTCGTAGGCTAATGTGTTAGGGTTAAGGAATCCTTGGAGTCTATTGCTTCCAATGATTGGCAGTGTCAAGTGTTTATATGAGCTCAAGAGGTTGATATGTGGAATACCATTTTCTAGGATGGTTTTGGATTTTTTTATCTATACTACTATTTTTAGTAAGTCAGTTTGGGGCACCGACAAGGTCATTTGTTAGTATTTCTATTTTTAGCTATTGGTGGAGGTATTTAATGTTAGCATCCAAATAATTTTTTAAAAAGTGCAATGCACCCATATTATTAGGGGTAAACGCTTTTGACCAGAGCTATGAACCGGATACAAGAAACCACAAGAAACAACCAAACTCGTAAGCACAACAGCCCATCGAAGGCACAAGGCCTACGAGCACTTTGGCCCAACAAAGATTTGAACCCTGGTGGCCGTCACTACAACCAAGCGACTTGACTACCAAACCACGCCCTCATCGGCAAGCCAACATCCAAATATTAACTATGGTATAGGATTTTATTTTAAATAATAATACTTTATAAATTTAAATTAAATATTTAACTTATAGTTATTTAATTTTATGAAGGGGTACTTTTGGGAGATAAGGAGTTTTTAAATTTAATAAAATACTCCCTAAGTTGGATGCCCCACTTGGAAAAAATGAAGAAACATTTAAAATTTAAATAAAGTGCATTTAATGCAATCTGGGGAGTGGGTTTTGTGGAAGCATAGAAAAGAAAAGTTGGAACTCATTTTTCATTAATGATTGACTTGTGAATTGGCATTCTTTTGTTGGAGGAGTTGGTTCTTTTTCTTCTTGGTTTGTGTGGGTGAAACCCCTTATAGGCAACATTCTCCACGTTGAAAGACACAATCTATAGGTTTTATTGGTGATTTCACATAGGTATCACATTTGTACTTCATTATTGGAGGTTTTTAGAGTTTTTCGGGTCTAAATAACTAGAGTATTTTGGTGAAGAATAAAAAAGTTTGAGGCATTCATTTCCATTCTAAAATCCTTCTTTTAGGTCATACCTCTTATATGCATTTTCAGACTTTGTATGGTGGAAATTTATTGCATTTAAATCATCTTTGAAGTTTGAGGAGGACAAATACAAGTAAATATTGACATCTAAGTGGTGGTGAGGGCTTTTTGGTCCATTTCTAGGCATTCACAAGGGTCATACAACACCTGACAAGGATGTGGGAGATTGCTCCAGCTAAGTGCCTAGGTTTTTTTGCCTTTCTCACTTCCTAAGGTGGTGTCCAAGTCTCCATTTCATGCCCAACATACTCTAAAACTAAACTAAGCAATGTCTAGGGTTTGGTGAGCACTTTTTGGAGGTTGTGTTTGTTGTAGCTGAAGTTTTATCAAACCTATACATTTATAACACTTCTAAGTATGTCAAAAAGTTTATTTATGAATAAAATTTTCATCTAGGTACTTGGTGTGAAGCTCAACATTTATTTGTAATGCATTTGCTTATGTATAGTTGACCTTTGCATTAAGTAATTTATGTGTTGAATCATTATTAGTGTTGTTGTAATTAGTTTTGTGTAAACTGTATCTTTCATTTATCAAATTTCATACACCAAAATATCAAGAAAACTCAGAAAAAAGAAAGGTAGAACAAGGGTACATATTACAAAATATTAATGTTGGTCAACTAAGCATGGGAAATTGGGCATATTTCCTTACAACTATTATATTTGATTATTACTATGTGCTAGAAACTAGACAAAGGTAAATTATACTTGACCCTCAATTGGAAGGCCTTGATGTTACAAGTGGGTAATAATGTTCATGGAGTTTAATATATATTATAACTGAAACTCGAGACTTATTAATGTCATCATAGTATGATAATGATATGGTGGAAAAGTGAAACCCTAGGGCTCACTTAGGATTTCACAACTTTCCAAGTGATCTCATTTAGAATTCGAATTGACCAAGGGCATAAGATGAACTTACAACCTAGGAGGTGAGTCAACTAGCCCTTGGTTAGAATTAGGGTTTGAAATGGACTTTGATTGAAATGCAATGATATGACTAGCTAACAATGAAAATGCACTATTTTGATGTGAAAATAGACAATCTAGAAATTGATAAACAAATTTGATGATCAGAAACAAACAGAGCAAACTTGTGTGCACCTATGATCTGAATTTTGACTTGATTTGACTAGACAAGGCTTCCTAGGGTGCCTTTGTCTGAGTGACTGAAACTAAAATCTTCTTTCACAATCCTCAAGTACCCAGTTTGAGGCTTCTTCCTTTTGGATCTTCCTATCGGATCTTCGTTGGTTGCTAACATAATTGAGTTTTTGTATCTTATCAAGATGTAGGGTTTGAATGCATCAATGAACAAATAATCTTCAATCTTCTTCAAATCTATAACCATAACCTCTCAATACAAATGATGAAATGACTAGGTATTTATATGTAATTAATCTAATTTCTCAAAAATTAAATCCTGAAAGTCGACATTTAGAATTTTAAATTCAAATAACAAATTGCCAACCCTAACATATTATTAAAATTTGGAGCTCAATTAGGGGGACAAGGCCATGCAGAGCGCCCTTGTCCAAGACTTATTTCTCAGGATGTTAAGTATTGAGGGCAAAATATTAAATGCCTACTTTAATTTTATACATTTCATTCCTTGATAAATGCATAAATGGTTCGTGGAATGCATAATTTAGGAACATGATTAAGTCCAAGCACATAGGAGGGACCAAAATCTAGTGTGAAATTGTCAAGGGTGAAAATTTATGATGCTACAAATAAGATGATAATCATTACATTAGCATCAATAATATTAGCATTATATACCCTTGAGAAATGTGATTAGAGTGTAATGAACTAGTCAAACTCTTTGTTTAACCTAATGGATTCATTTGAACCAATACACTTCTAATATTTAAGATTACCAAATCATGTTGTATACATGTTATTATGTTCTTTGCCTAAAAAGAACCTTATGTTATTAAACTATGTGGTAATATCATTAGGGTACCAAATATGGCATGATATCCATGGCAATTGATTAAAGGAGTTCTAGGATGCTCACACTGAATTAGAAACTTGATATTAATGGGAGGTCAAGTTTAGATATAGATGACATTATTGGAAGTTTCTTCGTATAGCTTTACTATATTGTGAGCTTAGTTAAATGTTTTCTTACCTACTAATAGATGATAAAAGTTGAAGGAAATCATTAATGAAACCTTGGTTATTGGAACACATGTGTAGGTCCTTTGAGAGAGCTTATGGGGACAATTATATGTGACTTTGATCCATTTGGAAGCAAGTACATAGGCAGTCCTTGGGTGAAGGATGCTCTTGTGACCTCAAATTTGTAGGGGTAGGGTCTAAGGGGGATAGCTCCTATATTTCAAGGTTGTTGCTAATTGGTTTGGCCTTCTCTCTTTAGTAGGCTTGAGATGAGGCTGAAATGGGTATGAATAGTAAGTTGAATGAAGGGAACGAATTTGACTACTTGGTAGTAGGTGCATGTTGAGTTGAGCTCGTCTTGTGTTGGTTCTAGGTAATTTTTTGTGTTGTGAAAATTAACCTCAAGCTTATATATGACTATGTATAGGCTACTAAATCAATTGATTATGATATACTTATTCCTAATTAGGAATCTCTTTTTCGATTATAGTGCTAAGCTAGGTACATGTGCTATATTTTATGGAAACCAATGGAGTAGGACACTATGAGGGCATAGGTAGAGGTGGTAATCCTCTAACACATAGGCTATTCCTATCCATCGAAGGTGATCATCGACGAAAATATTCTATGACCCACTCAAAGATAAGCTTATCCATGCTCAAGATTATGAGTCAACAAGCATACTATGATGATGGATTGTTAGTCATACCACATGGATAACAATATGGATTCTTCTAGGAGCATATGGTCCTCGGGGCCAATGACATGTCGATGATGCCATGTCCATAGTACACTAGAGGGTTGGATGGTTTGCTACCAGTGGCATATTAGTATTCAAGGTAGCAACATGTAGGCAGTGGACCACCTTGTTTGCTTAGCCATTTGATAGACTATAGGGAAGATAGTTTCTAATGAAGAATAAGTAGGTAACCATTGAACCAACCTCGTTATCATCTTGGCCTATGTTGATATGGGAAATGGTATGTTGTATTATCATAGGTAGGCAATACCATTAGTAAATGGTCATCAAGAAGTTGGCCCTATGCACTATAGGCTAGTTTACTCTCTCACCACAAGCCACTAGCTCCACTTGGATGGGGTGGATAGTCATTGGTGTATCAACATAGGAAGTTGTCCCTATGCACTACAGGCTAGTTTACTCTCTCACCACAAGCCACTAGATCCACTTGGATGGGGTGGATAGTCATTGGTGAATGGCCATTAGGAAGCTGACCCTATGCACTACAGGCTAGTTTACTCTCTCAACACAAGCCACTAGATCCACTTGGATGGGGTGGATAGTCATTGGTGTATCCAAGTAATTCGTGTATGTTGCTTGTGATGTGTTTTATTTTACTTACTCTTTATTCGATTATGATTGCAAGTAATATGGGATGCATGCCACCATTATGGTTGGTGTAGAAGATTGATAAAAAGAATGAGACTGAAGGTGTGGTGCACAATGCATAATTATTCCTTTTCTATTTGTGATGCACTAAAAGGGTAGGCATTAGTTACTCATTATGGATGGGATAGTCACTCATTGTCTACATGTTAGTCACTCCCTAAGTACTTGTTTAAATTCCCTAAGGTTTGTGCACATTGTTATACGAGTGCCTTATTATGACAACATCAAGTAGTATTAGATGCTTGATTGTTGTCATAGTTGGCTTATATGATTTTGAAGTAGGTAGGGAGATGGTGTATGCATGCGGTTGCATCCATTTTCGCTTTACCAATTGTTCTTTATGTGACCATATGATCTATCATGTGGATTATCGTGCACAAGATATATGTGACATATGTTAAAGCTATTCATCAAGTATTTATGATGTATGTCGGAGCTAATAATTGTTTATATATAAAGTATAATAGAGCTAGTCATTCTTGTGCTTGTGATGTGTATGAGCTAATCACCTTATATTTCTGTGATGTATGCTCGAGACAATCACTATGTATGTGATCTTAGGGATTATGGAATAATATGACCCCTACATATTTGTGTATATTTATACCCTATAGATTAGTAATGTTTTCTATGAAACCAAAAATTGATGGTAAATAGTTATTTTTTTTTATTGGACTAAGTTTAATGAGTAGTCATGGTATAAAGGTGAGATCAAAGATCTCATACAACAGGAAAGAATGAACTCTCTCTAATGTTGGTGGGAAAACTACGAAGCCTTTGATTTCTCGTGGGGATACATAGGTAAGGGTCATTAGGAATGAACCCTCAAGGCTTAGGTCTAGGTTTAGGAATGGCCTTCATCTTGGGAGCTTACAACTCCTATATGTTAGCATATAAATGGCAATTTCGAGTTGATGCCACCATGGTGAATGGAGAAGTTTTGAAGTTAGCACTTCTAAGCTACATGGAAGATGCTCAATCAATTAAGATTGGTGTTTGTTCTAAATTGATTTAAAAAAAATGGTAGAAATTAAGGAGTGATTGTTACATGGGTATCAAAGCAACTAGGTTCAAACATTGGAACTAGAAGCTCACTTGACTCTAGATAAAGTACATTTTCTTGCACTAGTTACTAATCGACCATAACTAAGTTGGTATCTTGGTATGAGAGTTGTTTCCTTGAACCAAATCATGTTCTATGCCTAAAAGGAACCTTATGTTATAAACTATGTGGTAATATCATCAAGGTACCAAGTGTGGCATGGTATCCTTGGTAGTTGATTGAAGGAGTTTAAAGATTCTCACACTAAATTAGAAACTTGATATTAATGGGAGGTCAAGTTTAGATATGGATAACATTATTGGAATTTTCTCATTATAGCATTACTATATTGCAAGCTAAATTAAATGTTTTCTTACCTACTAATAGATGATAAAAATTGAAGGAAATCATTAATCAATCCTTGGTTATTAGAACCCATGTGTAGGTCCTTTGAGAGACCTTGTGGGGACAACTATATGTGACTTTGATCTATTTGGAAGAAAGTACATTGGCAATCCTTGGGTGAAGGATGCCCTTATGACCTCAAATTTGTAGGGGTAGGGTCTAAGGGGGATAGCTCATAGATTTTGGGGTTGTCAAAGTTAGTACACTCTTCACACAAAGTGAATTTAAAAGTTCAAACATGCTCACACATGCCAAGGTACAAACACAACAAAATGGTTGGTAAAGGTAAAATACATTTTACACAATATTTGTTCATTTCACATAGTTTTTTCAAACACACATATACACAGTAAATGCTAAAGTTTAAACATACACAAAGCAAAAGTGACATGTGACTAATTTAAACATGCAAAAGTAAGCAAAGCAATAGTTTTTTTCAAATATACCAAACTACAAATATGCAAAAGTGAACATGTGAATAATTTAAACATGTTACTTTAACCACACACAAAGTAAGCACTTAAATTCAAACATGTCAAGGTACAAACACACACAATGTGAATGCAAAAGTTCAAACATACTTCACTCTCAATTTCAAACATGTAAAATAAGTGAATATCAAAGTTAGTACACTACTCATCGCAAGTGAAAGTGAAAATTCAAGCACATACACACATGCCAACATATAAATATAACATAGTGGTTGTAAACACATAAAGTTCAAACATGTCAGAGTACAAACACACAATCTGAATGCCAAATTTCAAACACACTTCATACTAAATTTCAAACATGCAACATAAGTGAATGTCAAAGTTAGTACACTCTTCATACAAAGTGAAAGTGAAGGTTCAAAAACAAATGCACATACCAAAGTACAAATATATTGAAGTGGTTTCCAAAGTTAAAACATATTTCACACAAAGTTTGTTCATTTTACACATAATTTGTTCAACACACACACATGAAAAATATACAAATTAAATGTCAAATTTTAACTAAATTAAAATTTCGCAAGAATGCCAAAGTTAGTATACTTTCTACACAAAGTAAATGCAAAAGTTCAAATATAAACGCGTGGCACACAAAGTTAGTTCAACTATACATGAAGTAAACATTAAATTTCAACTGTAACGCCCCACCACGCAACCCTAGGGAAAGTTGCAATTTACTAGACAAACGCACTAATTTTTTTTTTTTTAAATAAGAACAATTAACATACAAGTTCACTAACCATTGCCAACCAATCCACTAGGGTTACAACACTGTGTGACTTAAACCAACAAGGAACCTTAATTAAAACCATACCAATAAATGAACTCCTATCTGGAAGACTTCAAACATTTACTCTATTCTCCCAACATCGAGAAAGAACAATTTCACACTAAAAGCATTTTGAGCAGTTAAATGAACTAATGTTCGGATTTCCTAAATCTAGTCAATCACAGTTTCCATTTCTTGCAAATATCCAATCAAATACACTAATTTCATTTCACGACATAGAAATACTTCAAAACCAATCATTTTACTCCAAGGTTCACAATTAAATTCATATTCAAAGCCTCTTAGTGATTAAAGTCATTTGACTGAAATAAATCATCCATTAACTCTAAATTCCACAATTATAACATAATCATAACACTTAAATCAATGAAGTCCTCTGATTAAATTTTAAACCAATCATTATCTCTAAGGTTCACAATTAAATTCATATTCAAAGCCTCTTAGTGATTAAAGTCATTTGACTGAAATAAATCATTCATTAACTCTAAATTCCACAATTATAACATAATCACAACACTTAAATCAATGAAGTCATCTGATTAAAATTTAAACCAATCATTATCTCTAAGTTCTGCAATCGTATTTTATAATTAAAACATTTTAATAAATAAACATTTAGATTAAATAATTCAGTCTTTATTTCATCTTAGTATTAAATAAATCAACTAAGTCTTATCTCTACTTGAATACAATTATATTCCAAAACAAATATACTTAATAGTAAATCAAAGTACGTTGACAACTTAAGGAGTTAAAAACCAATAATTATATTTTGTTTTCCCAATTACTTATATTAATGAAAATCAGCTTTTAAAGTAAAAGCATTTGATTATTCGAAATCCACTTTTAAATTAATCATTCGTCTATTAAAATTCATCGTTCTAAATAAATTCCTGAATATAAAATCCACTTTTGCTTCTATTTCATAACAAAATCATCTTAAGATAATCTATATTTTAAATCTGTCTATTTAATTTCATTGTCACGATTATCCATAATAATCAAAACCAAATTATAAATAAATCAAACATTTGACAAATAAAGTCATCTGATTTGAATAAAACATTCGTTATCTCTAAGTTTCACTATTATATTCAAAATCAAGATATTTTAATAAATAATATTTAAATTAAATCACTTAATCTATATTGCAACATAGGATATTCAATCAACTAAAATCAATAATTCAAATAAAACATTAGATTTTCTAAACTCCACTCTTGCCTCTAATAGCAAAACGATAATCATCTTAATACATTTGATTATGATATCACTTAATGCGTCTATTAAAGTAAAGTACCAATGCAATATCAATACAATTAAATATCAAAGTATATTAACATGCTTATTTACAAATAGATATATCTAATAATTTAAAACCCCATTAATTAAAATATATCTAATAATTTATATATTTCAATTAATCATATTTAATTCCTTATTATTTTACATATACAAATTATGTCTTTAATATACATTTAAATAATTTCTTAAAATCAATTCTTTTAAAATTTACAACTATTTATTTAAAATATCAATTTCCTTCAATTATAATAATAAATTAATATATATATATATAATATAAAAATTAAATTAAAACTAAAGTTTTAATAAAACAAATTTATATTAAAAAGAATAAAGGCCAAAGGCCTTTGGCTGCAACGCAGCCCCAACAGGGGACGCGCCCCTGTGGTGGCTACTACGTAGCCTCACACAGGGGACACAACCCCTGTGGTGGCTGCCTTGTAGCCCCTCCCCAGCCATGGGGAGTGTTGCACAACCAGCGCCCCCATGGATGGGGGTGGTTGTGGGTAGCCCCCACACTAAAAAATATAAAAATAAATTTTTATTTTCGTTTTCACAATTTCGTTCAAAAACGAAAAAACGAAAAAAAAATCAAAACCCTCAAAATGAATTTCACACAGCAACAATTTTTGAAAAGAAACTTCCAATTTGTAAAATGAAAGTGGATAAATGTATATAAATATATCATTCCACAGCCCAAATTGGGCAAATTTTCTTGAGGAGAAGATTGAGAAGAAGAAATTTAAAGCACAATAATCATGATGAATTTTTTGGGTTTTCCCCAAATTGACAAATGAATTAAATCTTTTCATTTGAATCCCCTCCAAGATCTATTGCTAGTTTAAAAACGAATTTTCATGGGTTTTCATTAAGTTTAAACTTCATTTCAAGGATTTCCAAACAACACATTAAGGATTTAAACTATTTTCAAAATGAACAAAGCAAGAACAAGAGGAACCTGATTTTTCTCCAAAAAACTTGTAGCCTTCAACAATGGTGTTTTCCAACTCCTCTTTGGATCCAGCTCAAGCAAGAATCTCCATCCTCTTCACAAACCCAAGCCAAAAACCATAGCAAAAAAATTTCCCCAAATTGAAAGATTGAAACATAGATGAGATTTCATTATCAAAAATAGGGTTTTTCCCCAAATTGGTCAAAAACCCTAAAAATCCCACTCACCAAATATATTTTAAAAAACATGTGGGGATTATTTCTAATTTTTAATTCTAAAACCAATTTCTAATTTTTAATTTAAGCTTCATGCATTTTCCAAATTCATTAAAACAAAAGCATTTCAAAGTTGCAAATAAATGATTTTCTCAACAATTTTTCAAAAGTGGAATTAAAACACATTAACATATATTTATTTATTTTAATTTAACTCTAACTATTTAACCAAGGTTTTTACTTTTATTTTAATCAAATCTTAAATATCCAATATAACTTCCATTTTCAATTTCAATTTGAAACTAATATATAATAACGCCAAAACAACTATTTTAATTAAAATCACCATTAATCTAATTAATCATTAAACTAAATCTAATTTTATTAATTGATCAAATCAAACAATAACCCCATAATTATTTTATTATTTAAATTAAATAAATCAATAAAATAAATCGTATTTCAACATTGCAACTAAATATATTTAGTCACAATTAAACTACACCTAGCATTTAATAAACTTTAAACTTTGAAATTAAATAAATACTCAAGGGGAGATTGGCCAAATTAAAACAACTGACCCCAACGACAACCCGACAACACGCTATGACTAGGCTGACGACTTGGAACAAAAAACCTAGCTACTATCTCCCAATCGATTACCGTTGGTAAATGGACACGCTCAAACCTGTGAAACCAGGTGGAGTCGATGTCATGTACCTGTCAACCTGCAACAAAGAGCATGTCGAACGTGCAAAATATATATATAATATGATCAAACACGCCGTGAAGAGGGAATCTCAGAATTGTAGGGCGCTCGCGAGCGAGTGATACAATCCCGTCCACTTCAACAATATAGTATCACTAACTGACGCATCTAACATCAATGATATGATCATCAACATAAAACATAATTAAATCAAATATCTTCTTAGTTAATCCAAAACACGCCATAAAGATAACATCAGTATAAACTAACGTTACATCAAAATATAACTTTCACATCGTTTAACAATTGCAATCAAAAGCAACCAAGTTCTAAAGTCAAAGCATAATCAGACACAATCATCACATTATAATATAACATACGCATCACTAATCAGTTCAGGATCAAATGATCACCAAGTTCCACAGTCACATCATAAGCATAATCAGACATACAAAGAAGAACACTGCCGATCCAAATACCCAAAACGGAGGGGTGTTACATCCTCCTCCCTAGGGTCAGGCTTACTTCTGGAAGCCTGCAAGTACCCCTAGCACAAACTTCATAAGTTCACACATGATTAATGGTTCAAAAACTGAATCACTCCATAGCTCATTATAAAATAACAACAACCCGTGCTATTCACAACACAACCAAGCACACTATCAACCTATACAATCAACATGGTGAAGCATCCCACCGCCAAATCTCCAAATCACATAACCATAGATTAACATACATAGTGCCCTATGTACCAATACACATCATCGAGAATCATCACAAAGCCACACCTAATGTGATATCATTACAACGTTTACTCAAGGCAAGGTGCGCAACATTATCATTTCAATGTTCATCTAACTTTTGCATTTTTGAATCTGGGTACAGTAATTTAACACCTATATGATCTCCTAAGACTCAACAATAATGTTGGGGACTATAGGCCACACCAAAAAGATGCACCTATTATGCAATTATCATTAACATGCAATTGTTTCACTAATCCCTTTTCTCTATACTTTTATTTGCTGCAAAACGATTTTTTTTTTTTTTATACTATACATTTTTCCTAATTATGAATGCAACTTGGGGACTTAGGTCCTTTACCCAAGGTTCGATTCTTCTAAAACAAACCTTCATGCATACATAAACATTTTCTCATAAGATACAACATACCCTGGGTGTCAATACCCCACACACTTAAGGACAGGTATCTTCGTTAACCCAATAGAAAAGAGAGAAGACAAGATATTTACAGTTCTAGCATAGGCACGAATGTAATCATGGTTTCATCATCACATACGCACTTTCACACAATGCATCAACCACATGAGAGCATGCACAAATCTCTATAATTAACAACATATTCATTCATTTCCTATTATCATATTTCATAATTCTCTATTCAATATAACATGCAAAAACAACTCCAACACCACATAAGGGTCAATCAAGCAATCACTTGCACAAAGAGGTAAAGCACAAGCAAACATGCATCTGATACTTGCATGGAGAAGGAAACAACAAAACTCCAAAAGATAATACACACCCAAGGAACTCCTTGGCACCCTAAAGGTCAAACAGAGCTTTCAAAAACATGAGCATCATTCCTCCACAACACAAGACAAGGTTGCAAAATTCCACCCTCAAAAATGCCATACTAAGGCACTCAAGGCAAGAGGTCCTATGACTATCTCGCCCCAACAAGTACTTGGAACACACCCAACAACACACTACAACCACACTTAAGAACCACTCAAGGATCATCTCCTTTTACAAAACAAAAGATCCATGCAACAAAAAGGAAACCAAACAAAACACACTTCTTGGTAGGCTCGTGGGCCTAACCAACTCTCACCAAGCATTCATCAACAAGACATGCAAAGGGCGGAAATAATCAACAAAACTGGTTGTCATCCACTACTCACATAACACACACTAAAAACACACACTACATAGTTGTCCATAATGCATTCTTCCCGTAGGAAGGATATCGGTGCATTGCGCACTACACCAAGGGTCCTATCCTTTCCACTGGCTTCTTGCACCATTGAACCTACACCACCTCGCAACAACTTCTAGGTAGACAAGTGATATCAACTCAAAGGGAAACATAACTACCGAATAGAGCGTCTAGGGCAACGCCATGGCTCATTTGGATCGGCAGTTTCCTCCATGTGTATGTAGCTCAAATTTCAAATTGAGTAAATAGCATAGAAGTAGTAAATAAGGCCTTGCAAGTGTATGCAAAGGTCAAGTTTTGGGTAGTTAGGAAGTAAATAAGGTCATAAAGTCTTAGAATTAGATAGGTGTATTAGAAATATGCCAAACTAATATTCTTTCTTAGCATATTATTGAGCCTTTCTAGGAGGTAGTTGAGAGCCTTGAAGAGGGAATATTTTATGGTCTAAATTTGATAAAACAACCTTTTCTAATGTAAATCCATGAAGATGTATATGTATAAGCATTGATATCAATAACAAGGAGCTGGTGTATGGATTTGAAGGTTTTGAAGTGATTTTGATCACATTTTGTTCATGACCATCAAAATTGTCATAACAGGGGCATCAAGCAAGAAGTTAACAACAGAAATCTAGAGCCATAATTTGACAATTGTGACCATACACACACTTCCAATAGGTAAAAATAATCTGTACAAAATTTATTTGGGGTCTTGAAAGTTAAAATTGAGGTTTTTAGGCCTATTTTTGTGTTTTGACCTCAAACTAGGGCCTAGCCATAAATTGGGTTGTATTGTTCCAAATTATTTCAAACTTTGGAATCTTTATTATCTTAGAAGTACAACACTATGTACAAGATTTCAAGTTCCCCCCATAAGTGCAAGGGCCTGATCCAGTACACCCTTGTTTCCAAGCATTTTAGGTGGCAACAAGACTGTAATATGTGGTTTGTTAAGTTTTATGTTTCCAAATGACATGGTATTTTATAGGCATGCTTGAAATGCCTAATTTTATCTTCCCTCCAAGTTTTAGGTCTCGATTCAATCGTTTTCCCTTTGCTGTTCCAAAACAGACCTAAAAGGAGGGCTAATTTGATTGTAAATCGCCCTGTTTGACCATGTCCGTACAAAGAAGTCATACCTAATTTTTACATGTGTTATACAAATCCTTAATGGATGTCTAGAACCTGTCTCATACATCTATTATCGCAGAAAGTTATGTCAAAAAATGTCTCTGGGAAGGGCTACTAGTTTGTAGGTTACCTATAAGTGGCAGTAAGGTACAAATAAAGTATTATTTTTGTGTTGATGATTTGAACAGCTTGATTTCACACTCCCTCCATCTCTCTCTCTCACACACATAGTGATTGCGAAAAAATCAAATACACACTTCATATAAACAATAAATACAATCAAAGTGAATGTCAAAGTGTCAAAGTTTAAATATACAATGTCAATTAATGTTCAAACACAAACTTCATATAAACAATAAATGCAATCAAAGTCAATGTCAAAGTGTCAAATTAGATTAAATATAAGTCAATGCCAAAATTTAAAACCATGCTTCAATAGACTTAAGTAAACCAATGTTGAAATACATGTACACTACAATTCTTGTAATGTTACTTGATTACATTACAATTGAAAGATGTTGTAATACTTAAGTAAATACACAAAACATGTCAAATCATTATTTATGTGACGAAATAATTTTTTTTTTAAATGTGAAATTTTATGCAATAAAAAATAATATAAAAATTAATGCAAGGACACTAGACTGAAAAGAATGGTCATGGATGACCATTCCCCACAACCTTGGGAAGGGGGCCAATTCAACCCCTTCCAAATAAAAAATTGGTATTAAACAACAAATTTGTTTACATATCAATTTACAAATTACATTTATTGAAGTTGACCAATTGATTCAAAAGTGCAACATTTTTTCCAATTTTAAATATTAAATATTGCTTCAGCAACCCATTCAAGATTCCAAACGTTTTTCTAAAAAAATTGAATATTACATTTATTATTTCACTTCAGCAACTATCCATTCTAGCTTCCAAAAATTCATAGACACTGCATGTCAAACACTCAACATCAACCATAGTTTAAACTTATATAATATACAACAATTAAGTATACCATTATTGAAATAAAACTGATATAGAAAGATTCAATGAATAACTTTAATGGAAATACATGTATACTTGCCCAATGTTCCAGAATCTTTTTAAATATACCAAAACTTAAAAAAAATAAAAGCAAAATGTCAGATAATAAATCTTCCAAATTTTGATATACAATTATACAAAATGATAGTCTAAACAAAATATCCTCTAATCAACAAATAAAACTCTAAAACAACACTTCTTTATGCCAAACAAATTTTGATATACAATTATACAAAATGATAGTCTAAACAAAATATCCTCTAATGAAAGAAAAATATGTTTACAATTTGATGGGAATGACAATGAAGTATTTGGAAACATAACTAAAATTAAAATTTGCAATCTAAACATATTAAAAGTAAAAATTTGCTTTGCATTCAGTTGAGATACTCCTACTCTTTGCCCAATAATGTTCAGGTTCTTCACAATATTATGTAATGTGAGCCAAGAATAACCCTAAAAATACCAATAATATCCAGGTTTCGGCATGTACATGATTTTGTATGATGTTGTTTTTAGTGATCTTGCCTGCTGGCTGTCTCTGTTTCTTGCTGCTACAGGTTTCTGTTTTGATGGCTGTTAATTCTATTGTCAAGGACCAAAAAAGGATATGATCAAGAGATTTATGATTTAATGCAAAAGGATGTTAGTGCATATTACTTCACAATATGACCAACTCGTTCATCCAAAGTGTAGGAGATGTCTAATTCACATATGAAGTATGTGCAGGAGGAATGGGTTTTGCAAAGTCTGAGAGGAATGAAGACCCAAACAAGTCTCAAACTGGTCGGAAAAGAAAATTTGTATTTCTTGATCAACCAGAGGTTTCATCATTGCCATCACTCTCAAATGCATTCAATTCAAGCTCAGAATTCTCTTGTATTGTAACCACTTCAATAAGCCCAACGCCCAATGGCCAAGTCATGACTACCGATCTAATTGTGAACTCATCCTACTCCTCTCTATAACACAAAATCTCAAAATGGTAGGGCCACTGTCTAGACTTTACATCAGTAACATCCTTTGTTAAAAGATTTTGGTCTATCTATTTTTCCTTCATGTTCCTTACAAAGGAATATAGATTATCTTCCACAGGCAATGGCCTAGATTTGTCAAAAGAGAATCCATATTGTTCAAAAAGCACTCACTTGTAATCAGGCAAATAAATGCAAACAGCCAAAATCTTCAGTTTGGTGGCTGATGCTTCCCCAACATGCTTTGGCATGAATGAAAGCATACTTGTGCTCCTAGGCACAAATTCTAGTTAGGCTTAAGCAGCTTCATCATATACTTTTAGATATATTAATGGTGTTTTCTAATTAATCATTAATATGATCAAGACTAGAGTATCCATGCCGATTTTAGATTGCCTCTTCCTACAATAACGGAGAACGGTATTTGGTTTCAATCTAATTTATGCCTACTAATTATTTTCCCTTAATCTATAAACTCCCATTGAAGTGGAGAACAAGAGTACTTGTCACTATTACTCCTAACATAGCTACCATTTGTAGTGAGATTCCATGAGAAGGAACCCTGTCTACTTCAATTTGTCAATGTTAATTGTTTACTACATATATACAGAAAAACCAAATTGGAAGCGGCCAAAATAGGAGTTCCCTCCTAGCCAATGACCTCCAAGAGTATCTTCACTGGCCCCTAGGTCCAGGCTGGTCCTTTAGTGACATTACTTTATCTTGCATTGGGGATTGTTTAGTAGTTGGGCTCTACAAAATTCTGTTTCTGCTAGAGACACTGTTGATGTATTCTTTTATACTGTCCAAAGTTGCTTTTTTAGCTTGGACTGTATTCAACTGTTAACTTAAAGCTTTTAGTTTAAAGGAGTTTTTGGGTTTATTGGGTTTTTCTTTCAGTAAATAATATACTTATTTTCTCGGTCTCCTGTCTTTCTCAAGAGTTTCTATCTTCCTTGGCAATCCCTTGCTAGTGGTCTCTTAACTTATTACACTTTGCAGTCTCACCAACCAAGCTTGGCCATCCATGAGCATGAGCATAATTTATTTCTTTCTCTAATGTTCTTGTCCAACTACCAATGCAAATACAACTCCCGGTTACTTGTCTCTAGATGCAGGGATCAATCTTTTTCAAAGCAGCCCAAAAGATAGAAGTGAGGAAGTGGCTTTAACGGATAACAAAACATTACTCCATTGCTTACTCTAACATATGTGCAGTAAAATATCAAACATCAACAATCTAGTCATATACTCACATGAAACATGTATCATTTTTACACCTGCAAGCTTGATAGCCAAAAGGCATTTTGATGAACTAAAACGAGGGGTCAACCCAAAAGGAGGAAACCTAGTCTTCTAGAAGAGAAAGAACTAACGAGACTTTGACGATGACTAAGAATAGTCTATAAAAGCTCCAAATATTTGAGAGAAAGGACGCATCACAAAAAAAAGAGCCAAAGATGCTAGATTACCCGAATTATCGAATGGGTGAACTGGGACTAATTTGTATCAATAGAAGAACCAAAAGGCTCAAAAATGACTGTTGAGGCGCCAATACAAGATCCAATGATATCCCCTGTAGAATGCCCCGGGTTAAGAGGCCTTGGCTAAATGACCCAAGGGAGCACGAAGACCATCACGCTGAAACTATGTTTGAAGCTTTCCAAACATTCATGGTTGACGACCCTCTACCATCTAACATATTGCTCAAGTTGGGAAAGAAACTAGTGACACATGCTTGAATATGAGACCCCAACTAAGAGTAAGATATGACAAGAGCGTAGTGCCTCAAGTGACGCCTATGGTGAGAGAAGTGCCCTTAGCCAAGTGCATGCAAGCATCGTGTGAGTGGAAGTATGTCATGTCACTGATTTGTCACCAATTGTATCAAAATCTGAATAGTCTTAATGGTGTCTAATGCCTCCAATACCAGCAATAAGCTAAAAGAATAAGGTGATCAATATGGTGGCCCTAGTGGTCCCCTATAAGGCCTTACACCTGGAGGTGACAACCTCCCTCAAGAAAGCACCACTGATCTGAATAGTAGAAGAAAGCAGATAATCAGCCACCAGAGACTCTATACAAGCAATATCCCCCCTTGTATTTCACAGAGAAAGATGAAACACAATGCCCCATCTAGTAGGTAAGACTAGAACTAGAAGCATAACAGCTTCTAGAGCATAGCTGCAAAAATGAAAAGCCTGGATAACAGTGGGAATCAAGCAAATCTCATTACTAATCATGAATTTATTGCATTAAAGGTTCATTAACAGATTGAAATGTTACTACCCAAAGTTGGGCTGAAAAAAGAAGATTGTTTGGCTTCTTCCAAAGTTGAATTTCCTTTGTAATGGTTTGAAACTTTGAATCAATGTGTCAATTCATTTTGCATGATTAAAGAGGTATATTTTAAAAATACTAGTGTTCTGTTTTGATGGCATAGATTAGCGAAGAATGCCCTTTATATTATGTTGAGGTGAGTTGAAAAATATGTTGCAACTAGTTCAATATCATTAAAAAATAATAGTACTAATGTATGGAAGCTTCATACAGGCAATATTTATGAGCAAGGTCATATCATATAACACCAATTACTGAATAGAGAATACTAATGGTACTTTAGATTTAGTGTTACATACCACTTACAGGTCTCCATAGACTGCAAGAATCTGAACTGGAAGGATCTCTAACCCAATCGCTGAGCTGAGCTGTTATGAAAACAAAAACAAAAATTAGCACAATATGAAAGTAAAGGCTTGGTGTTAAAAAAACTTATGGAAATTTATCGATTGTAGCTGAATGGTTACTCAGGCAATGGTTAAGGCATATGTATGGTAACTCAAACAATGGGTATGGTGTAAGAAAGCCTTGACCAATAAAGTATGATTACTAGTTAAAAAAATCTTATCATTTCAAGTAATATGTAACTCAATATTTCAAAACAAGTCTTATTTATGAGTTTGTTGTCCACATTGAAAGCAGCTAGCATTTAATCGCAACCAGTTGGCTTAAACAAATCAAAATATATAGCAGATGCCAATGACATTTCTGAAAGCAGTTTGGTTGAACCTTATCTTAGCTATACTAGCTTACTATTTATGCAGTCACCTATACTAGGTTCCCTAAAGAAGAATGTAATGTTATAACTTTCTTGGGTAAATCCATGTGATTGTTATAATCAGCAGCAGCAGGAGATCAAGGCAGAAATTCGGGATGCCTTTAATGAAAGAATTTCTGGTGCTAGTAATATTGAACAAGTTGATGATGCTCAAACTTTGAATACACATGGGGGAGGATTTGGCTGAGGGACCTCAATCTAACTCCTCTTCCAGTATGCAATGACAATTGACCTATTTTGTTTGTTTGTGAACAATAATAAAAATTATGCATTCCATTCATCTATAAGATGTTTTTTACCTTGCTTTTAGGAGAACTTAGAGCATACAGCTATTTGATGATTGCTACATTAAGAATAAGATTTATGTGATGTCTGTAAAACACATAGATTCAACTAGCAGTAATATATTATTTTGGTGGCTGTTAATTCTATTGTAATCTACTTAAATCTTAATACATAATTAAAGTAAATCTTAATACATAATTAAAGTAAAGGTTTACCGTTAAAATGGTCCTATTGCTCTCAAGCAGAGTGAGTCAATCACCTCTGGCTCTGCCTCGTTCAAAGGAAGAAATATTTAATAGTTGATAAATCACTAAAATTACTAACTCAATTCAGATAATGTAGTTTAAAGAATCACTACTGGAGTTCCAAGTCTACCTGAAAAAAGAGATCATCCTGACAAGCACATTAGAGTGAAACAGGAATTTGCAGATGATGGTTTCTATCAGAAATCAGTCTCGAAGCTCTTTCGTCACTGGATGACTTGTTCTTGTGCCAAATAATTAAACGCAAAATTAAAAAATACAAAGAAAGAAAACACATAATAAATATACAAAACTCCAACTGAAAAAAACAAAAACGAAAAAGGCATGACCATGACAGCCAAAGAAAACTAAAAAAAATAAAACAGAAATCAAACAGAACATTCAAAAAAGAATAGAATGACAGCCAAAGGAAAGTACACAAAATTTAAAACATAAATCAAACAAACATTCCAAACAAAAAATTAGAATGACAGCCAAAGAAAACCAAAAAAAAAATTAAAACAGAAATCAAACAAAATATTCCAAACAGAGACCCTGTACTTACTCCCAATTTAGCTGCCAGAGATTGTAAAACCAAGGCAAATACTGATGCCACAAGAATGTTCCAGAGCAGCTGCAGGCAAGGGTAAAAGAATTACAAAATGGTCTTCATTTATAAAAGTTGTTTGCCAAATAATATTAAAACCAATTACCTCATATCTGTACTGTGCACCAGCCTTTAAGTCTCTCTCCACTGAGGCACATTGAAAAATTATCAATAAAATTAAACAATCAATTATCTCACAATTGAGTTATTAGCACAAACACAAATTTAGAAGGCTGCTTTCCAGGATCAAGATATGCTATGCACACCAGAAATCCAGGTCCAACAAACTCTAATAATTTCCTCCCCACCATGGCTTCTGTAATAGTTTACAACTTATAGATAGTTAGAAGCAAAGCTATTTGATAGTTGACACAATTGCTACATTGAGTGCAGTTCAGTCCAGACATTATACAAGGGCTAAAGCTGAATTGAACAGAGTTCTTAACACTATGACACATAAATTTCAAATTTCAATCATAAAACACATTCAATGTACCTCATCTTCCTGTGCCTTACTAACGGGTAGAGTTCCTCCCTCTGAAGTAATCCAGGGCTCTTTAGTTTTTTCAGCTGTTTCTTCTTGGCTTCAGAGACTATGTATGGGATACGATTCAGAGACAGAGCAAGATTATGCATGAAATTCTACAAACCTGAAGATGACTTTTCAAATGGTACAGTGTAAGCCCCTTCACACCCATGACTCTCATAACTGACTTTGGCGTGGCTTCTGCAGCGAATTGCACATTCAATTTGAAATTCAGACAACATGGACATGATTATCCAAAACTTTTTGCATGTTGGCAGAGGCACAATCAAATCAACTGATGCCCACATCTTAATTCAATCAAAAACTATATACTGTAAATATTAAAACAAACACACACAGAAACACAAGACACGACACGAATTACGTGGTTCACCAAAACTGACTACATCCACGGGAAAGCAGGGAAAACTTATATTAATTGTTATATGATACATGGTCTGCACTCATGTATTTATACAAAGCTCTTCGAAAGAGAATGCGAACGGTCATGTGACCGTTGGGCTTCACATCCCAACAATCTCCCCCATGAAGTCCAACCAGCACAACCATGCACTGTCATCCCCTGCATTTCCAATCTTATTTTCACATCACAGTCAGGCTTGAAGTTTTTAACTTTGACAAATATTGTTCACGGACACTGCGAATCAATCTTCTCCAGACCAAGTAAGATAAAACGAAGCTTAACACAATCCGGACAAAATATTTATCATCTCTGCCACTTGCCCAGCTGAATACAGGCCAAGACACGCCAGCAACTCCTCCAGTTCCACTAGCAGCAAAATCATCAGCACTTCCACTGATCTTGCTACGCCTAGTGATCTGCAAAACGCTCTCGTTGTCCACCAGTACTTCAACCTCATCTTTGCTCACGCCAGGGACAAACTTTAACCAAACTTCTTCACTAGAATCAGCACTGTGCGGTAGAACCAACACATTTGGCATTTCTCGAACCCAAGCTTCTATCCATTGTGGATCCTCTGCACCATCCAATGCGCACCCTGCCGCAGTTCTATCTTTCAAAAGTTGCTTTAATGCACAATCATCCAACAAGTAGCTGCTGCTGGTATTTACAATCAAAGCCCCCAAATTGGCAACTATCTTTTCAATTATCTCCATTTCTAGTCGATGGTATGGTTCACTGTTATCCTCAAAACTTAGTGACCTGGCCCAGCTCTTCCACAATCTAAACTCTGACCGCAGTTTACCTTGATCAAAATGGAACTCTGCCCTAGCACGTTCCCTATCCAGCACAGCCATTTCCTCCTCATGCGTGCTTATGATGGTATCAAAAACTCTCTCTGCGTTCAGATCTTCAATGTACCATTTGACTAAATCTTTTTGTTTTAAACCTGCCAAACCAGCATCATCTTTAACGGATTCTTCATGTTGTCTTAGTCTCATGACGAGCGCACAAGTTACCTTCTGGAAGTGCTCATATGTTACCGTCATTTTCTGCAGTCGTTGGTCACCAGCATCTGCTGCTGCTGTTGCTGCCCTTGAAGCTTGACTACCCATTGTTTCTGATTGGTCTTCCCGGGTTGTGGAACCTGGCTGTTGCTCATTATTGTCATCATCTTGAAAGTCGGCCAAATCAATCTCGTTTGAATCAACACTGATTATGAATGTGTTTATAAGTTTTGTTGCCATATGAACATGGGCTGGCCGCACCTCAGACTCTAGGTGGACGCGAGCAATGGCCTTGGATAATCTTATCAAAACTTCCAGTTGTCTTACTGTAATTTTGTATGCAACCCGACTACCAGGTGCAGCATCATCTCGTCTTAAGGATACATATGAATCTGCTAGGACCTTTCTCGCTTCAAGACCTAAGCTAGGTTTTACTGTCTTTGCATGGACAATGTAGCGTTGAAAGACAATCCCATACACGGGCTGATTCGCTACCTGTGTCAGATATTCCAACGGGCTAAGAAATTCTTCTGCCAGGGCTTCGTCCACGCCAACTTCACCACCGTCCTTGGAAACAGAGTGAGGGGCTCGAAATTCTTCTTTTCCTTCTGTCTGCATTATCTTATCATCTCCAGGCACGACATCTTCTTTTGAACTACACCCAAATCTTTGTCTCTGCCATTCTGCAATTGTGAATGCTCCATTTTCTCCCCCAATAATGTCGTTATCTTCGTCTTCCTTTGCATTATCAAACTGGGGGAAAGATGTACTGTTACCTGCAAAGGAGGGTGATTGGAGGGAAGGGTCGGAAGGTATAGCGTAGTAAGAGCGGATGGAGCCATCAGACATGGTGATGAAATGCTTTTCCAACATGTCGAAGCCTATCTGAGGCGGCCCTATCTTCAAACCAGTACTCGGCATCGGGAGCCCCATCAACTCCTCTTCTACTACCAGATTCCAACATGCTTATGAAATCTTCCATAACAAATTCAAATTCAGTTTCAGCATCTAATTCATCCAGAAAGTCTTCAGTAGAATGAACAACTTCATTATAAAATTCTCCAAGCCACAGGACCAAGACATGAGAACTCGCCCAATCATCTAAAACTGCTACGTCCATTTCTGCGTAACCTCACAACCTTGCTCTATACCAATTGTAAATATTAAAACAAACACACACAGAAACACAAGACACAACACAAATTACGTGGTTCACCAAAACTGACTACATCCACGGGAAAGCAGGGAAAACTTATATTAATTGTTATATGATACATGGTCTGCACTCATGTATTTATACAAAGCTCTTCGAAAGAGAATGCGAACGGTCATGTGACCGTTGGGCTTCACATCCCAACATATACAACTAAATAACACATTAAAGAGGGCGATCATGGCAGGCAATAGAACTTACTGTCAGGGCCACTATAAGAGGGCGATCAACAAACCGTTCATGAAGCCCTGACGTCCATCGAGGCGAGGCTTGGGATTCTATACTAAACGAAAACCCAAAAAAGAACTGTCCACAATACTATACTTCTTCCGAAAACCTTAAAAAGCAAGGTGTTGGTTCAACAGCCCTGAGACAAGTTCTGATCATGAGCCAAGAATAGCTTTACTTCTTCCGCCCACTCTCACCGCTTTAAACCGCCCACCTCCGGTGCTTTTCCCAACGGTCGGGTTGATCTGCTTTTTTCTAACTGTAATTTGAAAATCTGCAGGCAAATTAAACCAAAAAAAATCTGCCCTGCTTTTTCCAACGGTGGAGTTGATCTGCTTTTCTCATTGAGTGTCATTGGGCATTTGACAGTTCATAATTTATATATACTTATAGTTTGATTTTTAATTTCTTTTGTTATATATAATATTAATTTATTCTTGTAATCAATTGACTTATATATAAATGAAATTATAAATAATTAATAGATATAATCAATTTAATTTATAATTCTAATTTATCTTATAAATTCAATTCTTTTTCAATTCTTTTTATTTATGAATTATATAATTTAATTTAATAATTCTATTCTAATTTTGTTTTGCTTTTTGTTTTGTTCTTTTTTATTTTTTATTTCTATTGTCTTTTATATAGGTTTGGAGGTGTGGGACTTGTTTTAGGCTCAAATCTCACACTATATGTAGTCTATTGGCTAATAAATTATATATTTTTAATTGTCTTGCTTTTACTCTTTTAAGGTCTTTTCTTTACTTGGTGGTCTAAGTCGCAACATCTTTGGTCCACAAAGTCTGATCTAAAATGTTGATGCAAAAATATCTCACATAATAATTTGAAAAACCATTTCACCTATAATTTTCTTCATTTTTCTTATCACTTCCATTTTTCTATTTGGAAATTTTTTAAAACTTTTAAACCAAAAAGAAAATCTCAAATTTAACTATAAGGTTTATTCTAAATTTAAAAATTATGTTTTCCAATTTTTTTTGAATAAATATACAATCCTATACAATATTTTTTAATAATAATTGCTTTAGTTACACACCTCACCTTTCAATGAGTGCTTGCACAAAAATAATGTCAACCAAAACCTCCAAAGCAAAGCAACAACCAAATATAAAGAAAAATCATCAAATGATCACACACAACCCCGAAGAAGAGTTTAGATAACTCATAGGTAAAACCCAATTAATGATAATAAATGGACAATATTCACCCTCGATCAAGTGATAAACCAAAAACATTAATATTTAATTTAAAACTATAGTTCCAAAATCTTCTAAATTTTACATGTATAATATTGAGACTTAGAGGATTTATACATGCAAGCCTATTAAATTACTAAAACTAGAAATTAGAATTGCAATAAAACCCAAATCAATAATCTAATAACTAATTCAACAAGAGCATGTACACACAAACAAAGTAAATCAAATAGAACTAATATTACCTCGAAACACATGCCTTTAGCTTAAGCCATTATACTTGGTTGTTGCAAATTAGTTGATATGTGGATTTCTCTTTCTTTAGCATAACCTTGATTCATAAAGTGATATCTAAAGATGGTATAATTTCTAAATTCTAAAGTGGAAATATTGAAAAAGAATGTGGTGATCTCTAAATTCATAGGAACATGGTTGCCAATGGAGAAGATAAATGCTTGGATTGTTCATAATTGACATTGCCCCAAGCCAAGCACCCTTTCACTCATTTTTCTCTTTGCAAACAAAGATACGTGTTTACCAATCTAACCTCAAAACTAATAACCAAGAATAGTTAGCTACATTTCTTCTTCCCACTCCCAATGCTTTAAACTGCCCATCTCCTTGTTGCTCCCTACCTCCATACCACAGACAAATTAAACCAAAAAAATAATTTTCCCTCCTTTGGTAAACTTCCCATATATAAGAGGTGAAATTTTGCTTTTTTCAACGACCATTTCATCTATGTCCATTGATTTTCTTTTTTCAATGGCCAAAAATTGTAATTTGAGTGTTGTTAGGGCATGCTCCACTACAAAGTTATTCATGAAAAAATAAAGGAAGTTTAATATGTTTATAATATTAATATCAATTATAATTATTATGAACATTATAATTTATAAATTGTCTTTTATAATTTAATTATACACAATTTATTCTTCTTATCATTTGTCTTATATAAGGAATTTCTATATATTTATTAATTCTTATTTAATTTATCATATATAATTAATTCTCATATTAATAGTTTATATATTTCATTTTAATAATTCATTTATAATTTTGTTTTATTTATGTCTTTATGCTTGATTATATATACGTACAATTCAATTTTTAATTTCATTTTTTATTAAGGTAAAATAGGTTTTGAAGGGACCCAAAATCCTATCATAACAAAGAACATTGCATGAGATCAACCAAAACCAACGAGTAGCCAAACTATAACAATCATAAAGGAAATACACAATCAACAACAAACTACACAAAAACAAAGGCAATCAACCTCAAATCAGAAGAAAATAGGAAAATAACAGTGAAGGCCTCAAGCCAGATAATACTAAAAATTAATGTCTTTGATGCAGATCTAGGATCCCATTCTTTACCTCCATGTCAATATCCTTAAGATGCAGATCAAATATGGACCATCAACTTCCTTAGCCTCCACTTCAATAGGAGTAAAAAGGAAGAAAATTTGAAGAAAGGGCAACAAAATCCCCCTTGGATAAAATCCAACTTTTCTTGCATAAACACTCTCTACCTCAATAAGAGAATACACCATAAAAAAAGCACCAAAACTTGCAAACCAAAGATCCCCTCAAATTTCAAGAAATCCACCTCAATAGGAGTAGAAAGAGAGCAAATTTGAAAGAAGGGCAACCTAAGCCCGCTTGAAATAGCTCCAATTTTTCCTTCATAGGTATTCTCCACCTCGATATGAGAATACATCATCAGAAAGAGCAACAAAATCCAAGCCACACTAGAAAGATTAGTCTCCACCTTAATAGGAGAGATCGCCACCTTTATAGGGGTCACCAACCAAAAAACCATGGAAGACAAAGTCCCAATATCACCCTCCAGAAAAAGAAACTCCTTAAAAACCAAAGCACCAAGGACAACCAACACTGACAATGGAAAATCCCCCAACAACAAAATAAGCTATATAGGGGCAAAGGAACAAATCCCTACAACCAGACCCCTAAGACAAGTATTCTAGAAAATCCCTACAACAAGGAATCTCAAGCTAGGCACAATCGAAAAGACCTATGCATTTTCAAGCATGTCATACATGCAACTATACTATCTCAATACAAATGTGATTCTAAAGCCCAACGTGTCCTTACAACATCTTCCTATCCTTTCATTTTTGTAAGTTTGTTTCAACAAAAATGTGATTTCAAAGACAACAAGGCACAAATTCACTAAAACTTTTAATTGGATATGTTCAAAGAGATGCCTTTGTTTTAGGTTGATAATGTGGTTCATATTATTGACTGCGGTGGTGATAAATTAGCTAGCAAGTCGAATATGAAAGAGGTGATGTGGATTTTTGACTTTCCTTGACCACTAAAAGCATAGTTGAAAGTGTTCCAACTGTTTGCAAACAACATAGATTAAATCCAAACTTCATTATCTCCTAGCTAATAGAAGTAGATTGCAACTATTGTGTCGGCTCATTTGGAGCACCAGGAACATCTTATCATCTGAACAAAAACCAATTTGAAGTGCATGTCAAAGATGGTGATCTCCAAGAAGACATGGTAATTGTATATATATAACCATCTATTTTTATTTTTATATTCAAGTTCGCTTATGAAACTTCTAAAATGCATTAAGAAATTTTTTTTGTAGGTTGTTATCCCAAGTACCAACATAGATTTGTGTGCATATTTATAACAAACGTTTGCAACAAATTACATGCCCCTCCTTTTCAAAAGTGTTGTTAGAAGTGGTCCAAAAGGCACAAACGTAATGTGCACAACACCATCTACATTTTAGGAGGAGCTCAATGATGCATGCACAAGAGCACAGTTGCAAGCTCTTGCAAGATGCAACATTCAGGAAAGAGGACAAGAAAACATAATTTTATTTCTACATTTATATGACATATCTATTAAATTATTTTAGTTCTCTAGAAAATATATAACAACTTATTTTAATTCACAGGTACAAGACACACTCAAGGAAAAGAATGTCCAATTGCCCACCTTTGAAGCTTGTTGCAATACATGTCATCGCTCGATGCTATTTGGCAAGTCTTTTGAAAATGGTTCTACTAATTGCACATATTGCAAAAGAACCACCCAACTTTTGTACCATCACAATCTGGCTTGCACATTGCATAAGAAAGAAGGCAACATTGATTGCTACTTAAATGGAGACCTCCTTCACCAAAGCTTTCCAAAACTTAGAGAAATTACATATGAGAAATTATACAAAGATGAAATTTCCCCTACAGTGCTTTTGTTACATAGATTCCAACTGCATGAAATTTTTACGCTGTTTGTTAACAATTTCATTGTCAAAATTGTTCAATAATGATTGTTTTATTGTTTCTGTAAATTGCACTTTCACAAACAATCTACCATACTAGAATACAAATTTTGTGTATGTAAATAAGAAATTTTGTTTTGTTTGAATATTTTATGCTTACATGATCTATACTACATTATGATTTTTCAAACATAATTAGTTTTTGCTATTCTATAATATACCTGTTTGGATTATAATTTTTATTAATGCATCTATTAATGAATTTTGAATGTACCCCGGCCCTTAAGTTTAAATATATGTTTGTGAAGTACGTATTTCATGAGCCTAGCTTTCTTAATAATTCAATAAGCCTACATTAGGCAGCGGGGTAAGTGCATGGATTTGTGACACAATCTTGGTGCCAAATTGCAAAAAAATCCGTAACAAACCATATTGCGCTCGCCAAATGACTTGAATTTTGCAATGAATGTTTGTGAACTCTTTCTTCTTCTCTTTCTCTTCCAGGGGGACTATATACATGAAATAAATATTTAAGTATAAGTTGACATTTACACATGGACATTTACTTTCTTATACTTTAAGTTATATTTCATGTATATAGGCAGGATGTTTGAGAGTGGTTTTGGATCTCTAGGAGTTATAATGAAAATTCTAGTTTTTGGAAGATCTTAAAAATTTCAAACAGTCAAATTTCAATAATCAGCATGTCAAATTTCAGTAATTAGAAGGTCAAATTTTAGTAGTCAACAAATTGTATCATCTTTCTCACTCTCTCCTCTCTACTCTCTATCTCTTCACTCCCTCTCTCTCTCCCTTCCTCCCTCTCTCCCCTCTCTCTCTCTCTCACACCCCTCTATCTCCTCCCTACATCTGCCTCCCTCCCTCCCCTCTATACTGCTCTCTATATCTTCTCTCTCTCTACATCTCCTTCCCTCTCTACTTATCTTTATCTCCGCTCTCTCTCTCTCTTTACCTATCTTCCCTCCATCGCTTTGTATCTCACCTTTGTCTCCCTCCCTACCTCTTTCCCTCTCTAATCTCTATCTCTCCTCTCCCTCCCTCTACCTACATCTCTCTCTCACTCTCTATCTCTCTCTATCCCTCTCTTCCCCTCTTTCTCTCGAACTCTCTCCTCTCTACACTAGTGCACAAACAACAATATATGACTAAATAATCTACTAAAAAATTGCATATAAATGACTAACTTTAGTCACGTGACTACTAGTGGTTTATTTGTAGTCATTTATAACACCACTAAATTTATGACTAAACAATTTTAGCCATTTATTTAGTCATTGATTTAAGTCATTAATTTGGTCATTGATTTAGTCATTGATTTAGTCATATTATTTAGTCATATTTTTTAGTCACTGATAGGTTGTCATTAGGTCCCATTACTTTAGAATATAATATTCAATTTGTCGACCGGGTAGTGTTCAAGGCAATTTTCAATAGAAGAAGTCTGGAGTATCTCCCTCAGGTTTTCTAACTTTTAAGAACGACTTAATATTAATTCTAACTTCAAACTGTCTAACTATAAAACTGTAAAGCAATTTATTCCTAAGAAAACATTAAATCCTTGAACTGAAAGCGTAAGAAAACTAATTTAGAAAGCATAATAACTAAATTGAAGAGTGCAGGAACAACTAAACTAAGAAGCTGGAAAATTATAAAAGCAAAATAACTTATAGCAATCCATAAAACATTTTCTTAACAATAAAGATTCTAACAATTAATAACATAAACTACGGAAGTGAAAAGGTAACAAATACTTCAGAACTAAGTATTCATAATAGTGAACTTAATGATTCTCTACAGAACAACATTATAATAAAAGAAAACATTTATCTACTCCCGTCGAGTGGCCAACTCGTGGGTTATCACATTCATTTTCAGCTCACATTCACAACTATTTCAGAAACACTTCTATCAATCGTAGTTATCATCCATGACTCATAACTCAAAATTTTAGATAACAATCTCTTTATTCATAAACCTTAGAAACATCCTGATAGTATAACATTACTTTTCACTGTATATATTACTTCTAGAGATCATATATTTTATAGAGAAACTGTAACTACATCCTATATTTCAGATGGTGTGGATAACCATTGAAAATATCTAGAATAGATCTATGGATAACTCGTATATATTTAAACCCATTACACAGTATTTAAGAGGCTCAAGTCAAGCCATAAAGTCTTTAATTCAAAGGATAACATAAATAACAACTTTAAGAACAACTACATCTTCGGTCCATCACCCTAAAGTTCCAGAGCATATTTTCAGCGTATATCTCCAGCCTGTTCTGGAGCACATGCCAGCTAGATGCTTCAATCTGCAACTTTGATTAACCGATTATTATCTACAAAACACTTAAAACAACCCATTAAATCTGTATTGGAAAAATACTTCAAGAAATCAAAAGAAATAAAGTTTATACAATTTCTCACTAAAAATTAAGCAAAAATTTAATTAATTGGCAGAGGATAGAGATTTTGCATGTATGAACCAGGTCTTTATGGTATTATCATGATGAGGTTATTTTTACCTCATCAGTCATGTGACTATTTTAGTGGTTTATTTGTAGTCATTTATAACACCACTAAATTTATGACTAAACTATTTTAGTCATTTATTTAGTCATTAATTTAGTCATATATTTAGTCATATATTTAGTAATTAATTTAGTTATTATTTTAGTCATTAATTTAGTTATTACTGTAGTCATATATTTAGTCATTAATATAGTCATGAAATGAATAATTTATTAAGTACCATAAATTTTATAATGCAAAACTAGCATAATATTAAACTTGAACTAAAACATAAAAGAAAATAAAAATATTACATATACAAACAAGCTAGACAACATGCTAGAATTAAAAGATTGATTCAACATCATGATAAATAAAGGTAATGTGCAATAAAAAAATTAATGCAAATATATATATATATAAAGTTACAAGATTTCAAAGTTGTCTAAGAGTATATATATAAATATAATAAAAAATGTCAAAACTGTCTAAGAGTTTCCAACTCTTTCAAATACACCATGATAATTAAGATTCCTAAACAACACATTCAAAATATTGCATAAAGCACTAAGCCAAGATGTCTAACATTAACTAGTACATGATAAACATGTTCAACTATGTCATTTTCTACAAATATTTTAGTGACCATCGTGTGAAGGTTCCCTCTTTCTCTTTCAGACGAACAACTCCATCTATTTTGTCTTCAAGTTGACTCCTTAACTTTATCCCCTTCTTTGAGTTTATCAATAAATTTCTACAAAAAAGAAAAAAAATAACACATTATATTACATAGGTAATGATTACCCTTGTTTGCATAATAAAACAACCATTACTTACTTAAATAGTACTTGCATGTGTGTGTTAAAATAATTGCAAAAGGAAAATTTCAAAAATAATTGCAATGATCAATCTAATTTACTAAAAAACTATTACAATGTTACTATTAGCTTCATGCTAATCAGATACAAAGGCCACAAATATAAACACTACATTACCATGCACACAATATGAGAGCAATACTAACATAACCCATGCATTCAAAAATTGGAAAAAATCGGATTTAAAAAAAAAAAAAGGTAAAAAATTGTAAAACAAGAGATAATTAAAAACTTTTTTTTTTTGAAATTGAAAGGCATTTCCATAGCCTAGAGATATAGAGAGTAAATAAAATAAAGAGTTTAACTAATGAATTGTAAAAAATAGATTTATGTAGTTTATATTCATATCTTTGATTACATTGCATTGCACACCTTTTAAACTCAAAGCATTACTTCACATTGCATAACTAATAACTAGATGTTGATAGATGACAAATTTCAATTACAATAATATAGTTTTTACAAAGTCAACCTAAGTAGTTATGCAATTACTTCACTTTACATAACTAATAACTAGGAGCAGCTGCCAATTGCATTTGCTTGTCATGGCATTCTATGAGACCACATTTCTTTGAGACATTTTTTCAAACAGTTCACCGCCTTGTCTATACTACCACATTTTCCATACATGTCTACCAAAGCATTTTGTCAAAAAGTTCACAACCTTGGAAAAAATCTATCAAAAGCATAATAGTAAGCATGAGACCATAATAGTATGAACCTCCATAAATCTTTCCCCTTCCCTAAATAAAAATTAGCACTATCAGCCTAACAATGCCTCATCGGTGGAACCCCCATTATAGCCTCATCGATGGCCCAATGAAAGCAAATCATAACCTAGTATTGGTGTAACAATACCCTATCGGGCTGGCTCCTAAGGTGCTCTCCCCGATAGACCGACAGAGTCAATAAAATTAAGCACATCGTCATCACACATGAACATCGGTGGAATAAATGTTTGCATTCCCCCGATGGCCCGATATAAGCATGGATTATCAAGTGCATAATGTATATCGGTGGAGTTGGGGTGCATTGGGGTGACATTATCTAGCGTCCCACCGATAGACCTAAGGAAAGTTGTTCATCGGTGGAGAAGGTGGCTATCAGTGGAATAAGAATCATAGTCTCATTGATACGATGATAATGATTATTCTAATTGATGTGACATCCCAAGGCATCATCAAGATATTTGAAATTAATGTTCTCCCTTGATGACAAGACTCAAATGGGTGGTGCATTTAGGGAGCTCTAAAATGGAGTACTTGCAGGTTTTAATTCTTGAAGTGAATGAGAGAAGTGTGTGGAGTCAGGTGGCGGTGATGACTGACGTATGCTGAGCATTTATGGAAAGGAATGTATTAAATTATTTCATTTCATTATTTCATTATATTCTCGAGGCATTACTTACTCGATGCTCCTCTATTGTGGTGAACAATAGGTGTAAAAATGGTGTACATGAGGTGGTGGCTTTGTTGTTGCAGAGGTGATGGAGGTTGTTTTCACGCTTAAAACGAAGAAACAACTCTCACACTTTTATGGAGAACCATCAGTAAAGAGACTGATGGGGTGTTTCCTATACAGTGATGAATGATTAGTGCAGTTAGTGCAACTAATTATGGGAAGAGGATTCAACCAGCTCATGCACAGGTACAAAAATAATTTAGACATTTATTCGCTCATAAATGCTTGGGGCTTAGATTTGGAAGAGCCGATTGAAGTTGTGAAAAAGGTCATGAAGACACTAGTGCATAAGCATTATCTGAACAACTTGGACTCATTGTTGGAATGGATAATTCTGGGAGTTGGGATGGATATCGGTGAGGGAATTGAAAGCGAAGAGGATGAAGCGACATTCAAATGCGTACCCTTTGTGAAATGGCCAGAAGGAAAACATAAAGCCAGATGGAGAGAGGGAGGATTTGAAATTGATTATGGAATTAATAGAGGTTGAGGCAGTGGTAAAGAAGGCAAAGGTTGAAGCGAAGCAACTGAAGTTGGAGCAGCTAGAGAAGTTGGAGTAGCGACCTCAGAGGAAGAGGAAGAAGAATGAGACCTCTATGGAAACTATGGCAAGTAGCTCGTCTGCAACTCTATAGTTAACATAATCCTCTGCCATGAATTTGAGTTTTTTGGCTATCTGTAGTTATTTTTTGGGAGTTTTACGTACAAAACTGTGGGCAACGAAAAGGAGTTTTTGGTTTGTAGGGTAGTTAGTAGTTATTCATAAAAGATGGTGAATGTAATTTTTAGTGAAAATTTTGATTCTGAAATAGTTGTTAAGTACTGGTAGTGAAGTCACTGCAAATAAACTATGAATTTTGAAAACAATGAATATATAAATTCTCCATCCATACAACTATAATCTCAAAAAAGATTGTAAATAAGGAAATTAATAGTTTGAATGCAAGTAATCTATGTCAATTTTCAAACATTAATATTCTCCAGTTGTTACCTAAACCTGATTTAATAAGTAATAAGCACTTAATGGTAATCATGCCTTCCCACCAAAGTGGCTCATATAGGTAAGAGTAAACCTCCCACTCCTACAATAATTTCTTCATGGTCACTGTTAGTATGTAAAAATAAATTTGGAAAGAATAGAGTTGCAAAGAGAGAATAGAATGAAGACTCTAAAGAAGCTATTTTCACATTGTAGCTTTCTGACAATCCAACATGACACTGAAGCTTAGTGTTTGATTTTTGTTCAACACAAAAACAAGAACTGAGCCATGGGATAGAACACTGAAATCAATTTGTTTTTCAAAATAATTTAGTATACTCAAATGTGAAAGGAGATGAAAGCATAATCAAAGAAATGTGTTAAAAGGGTGCCTCCATTTATGTGCAGTGCAGGTGGCAATTGTCTAGATTTTGAAGTTCAATATTGAAATTTTATTTAAAATTGAAATATAAATGTCCTTAGTTGATCAAAAGTAACTAGTAGATAAAGCTAACTAGTTCAAGGTATTCACTATCATGTTTACACATTCCCTAAGTATCTACTAAACCAATAAATCTTGCATAGAATGTATATATTTCTAATTTGAAGATCATATTTACAGTCATGGAGAGTTACATGAGGTATAGGTCAGGTCTCTAGCTGATATATAATTGGTGCAAATCTAAGGTCTTAAGTTATCTTGCCCAATAATCTTTATTCCAATATTTAAATGACATAAAAGATTGAGGCTTATCCTTTGTTGTTCTCAAATTCTCAATCAAACCATCTTAACCATATCATACTAAAAGTCTATTGTTAGGACCAAAAAATGTAAGTTTTGAGAGTCCCACTCAATCTCAAGGCGAAAAGCATAACATCTAGCTTAAAACAAGTATAGACCAAAATCTTCAAATAGTACAGTGATATCTTCAACAAAACCCTAAGTACTTAAATCCTTCCATGGTTTTTTGTTGATGTAATTAAATTAGGACAAATGATCTAAAAGGTCAAAGGGCCTTCATTTTTCTTATAAGTTGTAAGCCCTAAAAACAAGTTAGTCAGTCACCAAGGTAAATACATGACTGGAAAATGGGTGAGGTAACAATCATCAAGGTGATTACATGACTAGAACAAGTGTGAGGTAACAGAAGGAGCAAGTGTGAGGTAATAGAAGGCATTATACCTCTGTCCTCATCACCCAAATCAAGATTTGAGGCAAGCGGAGGAATGTAGCCTACTCACTGCTTTTGCACAACAAAGTATAATCTATACTTTCTTTATAAATGTTCTAAAAAAGAATGTCATATGACCACCAAAATAATTTCAACTATCATAGTTATATGATTTGTCATCAACACCATCTCATCACAAAACCATCAGTTATAATTTAATCCTGATTGAGGAAATACATACCCGGTACATCCTCTTCAATATAAGGAAGGTGAGCTTAGTCACTTGTTCAAGCCAACAAGTACTCCACAATCTCTCTCCTCCTAGCAAGTAACACCCCTTGATTTCTCGTAATGGACCCTTCTTCCCATCAAGCTTCAACATGATGGAAAGTTTTTGATGCAAAGCAATTTGGCTTTGAACAAATCATCACAAAACAAGTTGATTCAAGCAACCAACTGATTCAAAAAACTCTTCCAAATCACTCCTTTGTAAAAACTCTTCAACTCATCTAGTAGGTTTGCAGACCCAGATTTTTGACTTTATCTCACAATGAACCACTCAACAATCAATCAACAATTTTTAGATGGGAAAACTCTCATCTAACCTCTATAACTAAAAACCCTCACTTTACACTAGCTTGGGGTAGGGTTTATTGAAAAATTACATTACCAACCTCTCATAGCTTTTCCACCACCTCCAACACTCTTCATTATGCCTACACATGCTTACAATATGAATTGGTCAATCATGACCTTATTAATGACTTCTAGACTCAAAGCTCAAATTGACCTAAGACCTCCATGAATCAACACTTCACAATTACCTCAGCGCTCCTACACCAATTTTTAAATGTTTAATTCAAGAAGAAATAGAGCTATTCAGATATACAAGTCAAAATCAAATACATTCTTACATTTATGTATTGGTATTGCAAACTCTTTTATGAAGGCTCAGACTAGGGTTTTCCTAATTGGTGCCTCTAGATTCCAGGTTAGAATCTTACAAGACTTAAATAGTGTACATACCAACCTCCACTTTACTATCATAACGACCTCTGTTACTGTTTCCCCCCTCAATCCATCACAGTACCATTGCTAGGAGTCACCCAAAGGTCTCTAGCAGATGATAAGGTGTAATCAACAAGAGGGGTGTATACCTCTGTCCCAACCATAGAGGTTTTTTGTGGTCAGGTAAAACCCCACCTTGAAACCCAAAACCATATAAACTCAGTGCTCCACGAGGACCCGTCCCCTACCTTGATACCCCCATCCCCATCCTAGAAATGTTTTAGGGACTTGGGGGACCTGGAAACTTCCCCCTACCTTTGCATCTGACAAAGACACAAACTTGAGCTCCAATTTTGATATAGACCTACCAGTTGCATCTATTGATTAGGGATAACCATATATTTTCTATGTTTTGTCATTTTATAGTTGAAACTTGAAGCCTTTGGGCATTTTTTTATAATTCTTATTTAATATGTATACACATTAACAATAAAAGAATTCAAATTTTGTTACTTTGTTTGTCAATTCTTATGTGAAATCTCAATTCAAGTCTAATGTTATGTATTAATCTTCTACAATGCCTATGATGAATGCTTTATCAATGTTCTGATATGAATATTTGAAATTTCTCTATATTTTTAAAAATTATCCTATTTTTTATAGCTATCCCCTACCATCCCCCAAAAAATGACCCAAAAGTATCCCCGTACCAAAAACACGTCCCACCGTCCCCTGTTGTCCCCGTCCTCAAAACTTGGGGGAGCATAGTATAAATTTGATTTTACAAAAAAAGACATTTAGGCATACAAGAAAATTTGACTCTACAACATTGAAAACACCAAATAACAATAGCTATAGGAAAAACTAGCTTAAGCAGACAATATATGCAAGATGTGGAATCGTAGACAAAACACTTGAATTGTTTGAAAAAATGCCTCAAAGAGATGTCATCTGATGGAATGAAATGATTGATTGCAAAATGTGCACAAAATGGATTTTGCAAGGAACCTCTCAAAAAATTTGAATTAATGAAGCACTCTGGAACACATCCTAACATTATAAGCTTTGCTTGGGTTCTAGGTGCATGCAATCATGCAGGTTTAGTGGATGAGGGCTGCACATACATCACACGTTAGTAACCCTTATTGCATTACAATTTACATATATATTTGATCATTAGGTGTGCATGGTTGATCAACCATTCATATTTTTAGTTGGATCCTAAACATGCTGCAACTTATGTTCTTCTCTAAAACATTTGTATGAGGTTCAAATAGTAAAGAGATTGATGAAAGATAGAGGAATTAAAAAGATACCTGGATGTTATAGTTGGATATGCTCTGGTAGACAATATATGCAAGATGTGGAATTGTAGAGAAACCACCTGAATTGTTTGAAAAAATGCCTCAAAGAGATGCAATCTCATGGAATGAAATGATTGATTGCAGAATGTGCACAAAATGGATTTTGCAAGGAACCTCTCAAAATATTTGCCCAAATTTGAAGATCTCTAATGTTTAAGGCACATTTTTCCCAAAACAGCCTGACACATTTTCTGCCCATGCCCTGTTGTTCTTTATCACCATTTTGCTTCAATTTCCTGGCTCTAAACCAAATCATGATGATCAAAAAAGAAATCTCAATATTCTAAGTACACTTGTCTTCATGTTGGGTTGTTTTAACCAAGATTTGATTGAGTTTGAAACACCCATTCAACTCTATTTGGTTCCAAACAAAATTTTCCATATCATCTGAAACGAAACCCCTGAACTCCATTTGCTTCATTCTGACAGAAATGGCTAGAAGACTTCACACACCAAGGGTTCTATCGGTCAGATTTGTCTTTTGGTTCCAGTGATGCGTCGACAGTTTTGTTTTTTCATCAATGTGAGGATCTTCTATTAGTGGGACAAGGTCTCCTGTTCCCACGATGGTCCGATGGTGATGTCGTTGGTGGAATGGTTATGTTTTTTCATTGGCGTGAGGATCTTCTATCAGCGAGATGAGGTCTCCTGTTCCCACAATGGTTCGATGGGGATGTCGTCGATGGAACGGTTCTATTTTTTCATCGATGTGAGGATCTTCTATCAGCAGGACAAGGTCTCATGTTCTCGTGATGGTCCGATGGGGATGTCGTCAATGGAACAGTTTTGTTTTTTCATTGGCATGAGGATCTTCTATCGGTGGGACGAGGTCTCATGTTCCCATAATGGTTTGATGGGGATGTCGTACGACATCCCCATCAGACCATCACGGGAATAGGAGACCTCGTCCCACCGATAGAAGATCCTCATGCTGATGAAAAAATAGAACTCTTGACGCATCGCTAGAAACAAAAGACACGTCCGACCAATAGACCGATAAGGTGAGGGTAGTCAGTTCCATTTTCTTTAATGTGGTAAGAGTCATACAAGTAAATGCTATGTTAGGTTGGGGAACTCTTCTTAGATGTTCTAAACGATTTGCCTCTTTTTTAGAAGATTGTGTTGGCAATGCCAACTGAATCATAGTTGTTTGGTGGGATTCCAAACCCAATACAATGAGGTGCAGTTGTGGAAATCTCATAAAGAGAAGCTACAAGCTACCATGATGATTTTGTTGAGCGAATTTATATCAGAGTCTTGCTTAGCGTGGCTTAAGACATGTGCAGATGATATTCTCTCTACAGATAGGCTTGGGGGAAAGTATTTGCTTGATCTTGTGAAAAGTGGCAAGGAACTTGCAGAGAATGAGACATTGATCAGAGAAACATTAGACAGTCTGGATGCATTTGAAGGGAGCTTGGAGTCTCTAAAAATGATTTTTGATTCAAATGTTGAGTTTCCATGCCAATGCGTGTGTGAGATTGTTTTGAAGCACTCAAAGAGTCTGTGGGATGAACTTTTTGAAAGCCTATTTGTTAGTAGGATGAAAGAAATAATAGCTGATGGATTTGTAGATCTGTGTGAGAGAGTTAAGGTTGGTAAATGCCTTAAAGCGATAGTTACATCTCTGGAAAGTTACAAAGACGTTGAAACCCATTTGTACAAATTAACTACTAGTGAGGGCTGGCTTGTCAAGAGAGGGGACCTAAAAAGTGTCAATTTACCTGGGTTGAGTTTTAGATTTATGATGACAAATGATGAAGACTGGTTTGGTCGCCTTAATGCTTATTTTGGAATTGAGGTTAGTCAAATAAAAGATACCATAGATGAGTGGTCCAAGAATATTCTGGAAGACCTCCTAAGTTTTCTTCATGCACATAAGTCTCCTTCAAGGATAAATGATTTAGCACCTTATTTGCAAGAGAAATGATTCCATTTTATCTCAACATTGATTGTTGAGATTGAAGAACATCTTGCACATCTTTTAGAAGCTCTTTATCAAGAAATGAAAAATGAGGAGATGCCAGAAAAAATGAACAAGGAGACACTAGAACCAACAGTTATAGTGGAAAGGGCACTTTTCTTAGGAAGGCTTTTAGTTGCTCTCAGTTTTCATTCAACTTCCCTTCCACTAGTTCTTGGCTCGTCTCAACTCTAGTTTGTCGAGAGCAAAGCTTCAGTTTGAGGGAAGGGATCTCCAACTTTCAGATACTCCAGTATTGATTTTGATTACCCTCTTCTAGACAGTTTTGGAAGACAAATACTAATGAGAGGGGTTGGTTTGAAGCTTGAATCATATGATAAAAATAATTGTACCAAATTGAATAAATTGAGAAGAACTATGCACAATCTTTGTATCAGAGCTCATAGCATCTGGATATTGTGGATAACTGAAGAGCTTTCAGGCATTCTCACAAGAGATCTAAGGGGGGATGATTCTTTATCCATGACAACTCCTTTGAAGGCATGTATTCTCATTTGCATTGCATATTTTGTTTGTTGTGGCTTATGGAGTTGGTTTCATTTCCATGATTCATCTAATCACTGATCTCTTCTTGCAGTTTTCATGAGATTTCTTCTAGTTCTAATTTAAGTCATCATGGTTTATATCTGGATATATTAATAACTGAATGAGAATAAAGCATCTAGAGTAAAGAGATACATTTGATTCTTTTAGTCACTTCAAACTCTTTATTGCCCAATAAATGGAAAAGACTAACATGTGCCCTTTCAACCCTTCCAATCCATATTAATCAAAGAGATGTAATTTGTAAGTATGCAAAAAAGTATCAAAGGGGAGCCAAAAGGTTAGATATTTTCATAGGGCCTATGAAACAACTCTTGTTGTTGGCGTCATTTGGGAACTCCTATTTTTGGGAATTCAGTAAGAGTTCTCAAACAAAGTAGGATGGCATCTACTATACAACTAAACATTTAAATGGAATTTGAAGCATGATTTTATTTAATTTTTAATTTTCTTCCTTAAGGCAACCTCATAAAATGCCATTTTTTTGATTGTATATCAAATTGCCTATTGCTTCTTTTCTTTTACTACTGCAAGTCACAATTTTAATGTTGTATGCTTGCTCTGTCTCTTGTAGTTTTTTGTTCCATGATTTCAATGCTTACCATTTATTAGTCTGTGATTTGTAGGGTTGGGAAGAAACTAAATTGAAACAAGAGCATGAGGGTGGAGGTCAACTAGAGTTAAGGTTGGTAAATGCCTTGAAGCCATAGTTACATCTCAGGCAAGTTACAAAGATGTTGAAACCCATTTGCACAATTAACTACTAGTGAGGGTTGGCTTGTCAAGAGAGGGGACCTAAAAAGTATCAATTTACCTAGGTTGAGTTTTAAATTTATGATGAAAAATGATGAAGACTGGTTTGGTCACCTTAACGCTTATTTTGGAATTGAGGTTAGTCAAATAAAAGATACCATAGATGAGGGATCCAAGAATATTCTGGAAGACCTCCTAAGTTTTCTTCATGCACATAAATCTCCTTCAAGGATAAATGATTTAGCACCTTATTTGCAAGAGAAATGCTTCCATTTTATCTCAACATTGATTTTTGAGATTGAAGAACATCTTGCACATCTTTCAGAAGCTCTCTATCAAGAAATGAAAAATGAGGAGATGCCAGAAAAAATAAACAAGGAAACACTAGAACCGACAGTTATAGTGGAAAGGGCACTTTTCTTAGGAAGGATTTTAGTTGCTCTCAATTTTCATTCAACTTCCCTTACACTAGTTCTTGGCTTGTCTCAGCTCTTGTTTGTTGAGAAAAAAGCTTCAATTTGAGGGAAAGGATCTTCAACTTTCAGATACTCCAGTACTGATTTTGATTACCCTCTTCTAGACAGTTTTGGAAGACAAATACTAATGAGATGGGTTGGTTTGAAGCCTGAATCATGGGATAAAAATAATAGCACCAAATTGAATAAACTGAGAAGAACTATGCACAATCTTTGTATCAGAGCTCATAGCATGTGGATATTGTGGATAATTGAAGAGCTTTCAGGCATTCTCACAAGAGATTGAAGGGAGGATGATTCTTTATCCATTACAACTCCTTTGAAGGCATGTATTCTCATTTGCATTGCATATTTTTTTTGTTGTGGCTTATGGAGTTGGTTTCATTTCCATGACTCATCTAATCACTGATCTCTTCTTGTAGTTTTCATGAAATTTCTTCTATTTTTGATTTAATTCATCATGGTTTATATATGGATATATTAATAACCAAATGAGAATAAAGCATCTAGAGTAAAGAGCTACATTTGATTCTTTTAGTCACTTCAAACTCTTTATTTCCGAATAAATGGAAAATACTAACATGTGCCCTTTCAACCCTTCCAATCCATATTAATCATGGAGATGTAATCTTTAAGTATGCAAAAAAGTATCAAAGGGGAGCCAAAAAGTTAGAGATTTTCATAGGGCCTATGAATCATCTCTTGTTGTTGGCATCATTTGGGAACTCCTATTTTTGGGAATTCAGTAAGAGTTCTCAAACAAAGTAGGATGACATCTACTGTACAATTGAACTACTATTCCACTACACTGTAAACGTTAAAATCCTACCATCCCTGCACTCCTTTCATTGTACTGTACATGGTTGATATAAGAAGAGCCACTTTTCACTTTATTATTGTTCATCCTTTTTCTTTACGCGCTACTCTATTTTTTACACTCAACTTCAAAAGTGCATGCCCCCTCAAAAAGTGGAAGCTAATTTTAAAAGTTCAAATTCTGAAATTTGTATAGAAAACTCAATCTACATGTCCCTCAATATCATTTTTATAGATAAAAGTAAGTTCTCCTGTGAACTATGCAATTTGATAGTGGAAACTTCAAAAAGAAAAGATCACATTTAACATCTCATAAAGGAAAAGAAAAGAATAAATAGACCTTGATTCAAAGTTCTCTATATAAATCATTAACTTCTGCAACACAAGATGGATCTTCTTTTCCATAATTAGCCTAAAAAAGAAGATAATCACTATTAGTCAACAAGCAACTAGTAAAATGGATCATATGGATCATGTGGCCTGACCACGTAGAAATTTGAAAAGTAAAATTAACTGAAACCATGGAAAGTGACTTACCACAAGATTCTGCACAAATCTTGTCTGATGTGGAAAAATTAACCTTAATGTGCTAATAACTCCTCCCTAAAATTAGATTATAAATTGATACAATCAGTGGTTTGGTTGCCCTAACTTATTGTCTATAAACCCTGATGTATTTTTCTTCTTTTCTTATTGGTATTCATACTTTGGCTTCTCAATACTTAAAGTGTGAAAAAATGCAAAGAAAAAACCTTGAGAGATGCTTATCTTTACCATCAATGCAAGCAATTGCTAATTGAGATTTGACAAGCTCTTTCACATCGACACCAATTGTTAATTTAAGAGCCTTGTAATTTGCAATGTGAGGAAACTTCCCAATACCCTGAATGATAAATAGAGAGCTCTAATTAAGCAGCTACAACCATCATGGAATCCATGATCCCAATATACAACATTAAAGACAAAACTCAACATAGGCTATGAGAAGAAAATATTGCTTATTGTACCATGTAAGCATACATAATAGGATTTACCTCTCTTGGAAGACTGCCAGTTTCCCTTTCAAGTTGAATCACCCGATCCTCTCTTGTAAAAATAGGGGAATCAAAAGTCTTTAGGTAGTTAAGAGCATATTTAAATAAGGTTTGATCTGACTCATGCATTCAGATCACTGCAACCTAAGACATCAAGCACTTACACATTCAAAACTCACGCATCATGTAATACCCCCATGTTTCTGATACTATTATGTGTTAGTGTGATATTGTGTTGTGATGATGATTGATTCATCGTCTTGGTGTGTTTGGATGCGTAGTTTAGTTAATTGTTGCTTGTGACATTATTAGTATGATTTATGATACTCTCTGTGCTGTTTGGATTATTTGTTTATTCAAATGGTTTGTCTTTAATATTTTTATGTCGATGTGATGACTCTATGATTATGTTAACTGAATTCAATATTATATTATGAAGAAGTAGATAAGTAATCATATTTGCATATAATCAGTTTAGTTAGAAATGTATTTCACAGTTGATATTGTAATTGTTAGAATAGATAGGTGAGAGGACAGTGTAGCACCATTCGTTTACGAGTTCCCTACTACGCTGCAATTCCTTCTCACGATAAGATGTTTGATTATATATATACATGTGCTACTTGACGTTTATTTGGATGCAGGATTGCAGGAATAAGTCTCGTTTCCACCTGCTTCGGCAAGACAGGGCGAGCAATAAATTAACCCAATGGGTAAAATGTTGAAAAAGGGAGTAGGTTTGGAAGTGTCCCCGTCCCAAGTCCGTCGTCCTATTGTAAGTTGTTGTGTCATGACTGAAGTGTTGTCCTTGTTGTTATGCATTTTGATTGTTGAGTATTTATTTATAGTTAGTGTTCGAGTAATTAATCTTATTTGATAAGATAATTAATTAAAGTTGTTTTGTTGTTTTGATTTAATTGTGAGTTAGTAAAATGGTTAAATTTAAATATAATATAAATTAAAAAGTGATTTAATTGATTAAAAGTGCAAATAATTATAATTAAATGAATATTGTGGTAGATAATTAAATATTATCTTTTATTAATAATAAATTAGAAAAATTGTGTGCAGATAATATCTTGATTAAATAAATTATTTTAATTAAAATTGTAGATAAGTTGTGCTTTTAAAAGCTGGGAAAAGGACCAATAAGAAAAGAAGTTTTTTGAAAAAAAGTAAGCGGAAGAGCTTTATTGAATCTTTATTCTGATTTATTATTTTGAGGAGGAGATTATTCACACACAGAAGTTTTGCTCTGTTGTTTTGGGTCTGGAAAAGAAAAATAGTTTTGGTTTTGGTGTTTTCTGGTAAAAATTATTGTGGTTTTGGAAAGAAAGAGAGATTCAGAAGAACGTTGAAGGCCGAAGATCAAGAAAAGAGTTGAAGGCAGAAAGTCGAGAAGAGGATTCAGAAAGGATTCTTCATCAAACGAAGGATTTCAGGTTCCTTTCAAGTTCATTATTTCTTTTCTAATTTATTCTTCTGTAATAAATTTTGACTGCCATGTTGAAAGATTAATTTTCTCCTTGTGTTTTAAAAAGAGTTTCCTGTGATTGGGTTTTGTCTGTTATAAATGTTTGTATTTCTCTGTAGTAAAAACCTTGTTTTAAATTCTTCAGTATAATTTAATTATGAAATTATTGAAAGAAAATTCTTTTATTAGTTAAAATGTGTATGTTCAAATTTATTCTAGATTTGTGAAAGAAAAATCAATTTGATATTGTGTTGGAATAACTTTGAAAAGAAAATTTTATTTTATTATCATTTGAATTTGGATACATTTGGATACCCAGATCTATGTAAGAAAACAATTTATTTATTTTATTTATTTTTGAATCTTCTGATGGATATATTATATAAATTTATATACTCTGTTCTTTTTAAAAATAAGATAAATGAATATATAGAAATTATATATATATCATTATATTGGTCAAATTTACGAAATGATTTTTATTATAAAACAAATTTGTTTAAACAAATTCGTGCTTTGGATTTCATTTTTATTGAAAACGAAATTTAGATAAAATAAAATTAATTGAATATATAACTCTGTATTTTAATGGCTTTTATTTCGAATTTTTCCGTATGTGGAATGGTTGTGAAAATAAGGTTAAAGAATATAAATTTAATTTTAAAAATAATAAAAGAAAAGTTTTTATTAAATTTTGTGGGTGTGGGGGTCGGCCGAGGCCGTACCACCCACGGCCCAACCGTGGTTGGCTGCAGCCACCACAGGCTATGGGAGCTGTGACCACCACAGGGTGGTACGCAGTACCACCGCCTATGGGGCTACGACCTCCCAGGCAGTGGTACCAAAGAAAAGAAAAGAAATTTAGTTATTTAATTTTTATTTTTATGTTTTTTTTATTAAGTGATTTTAATTCAGATTTTGGTTTATAAAATAATTATAATAATATATATATATAATATTATTTAATATAAATTTATTATATATTATTTAATATATATATTATATATATTATTTAATATATATATAAATTAATTGTTAAATTTTATAATATGTTTGTGATAAAATGATTCTTTTAAAAAAAAAATATTTTATTCTTAGATATATTTATATATTAATTTTGAGATGCTTTGAACAAAAATTTAATATGATAATTTTTACCAGATATAGTGGTGTAGTTTAATTGAGGAAATTGGAATAAGCTATGTGATTATAATTAAATCGAATAGTTAAAATTAAAAGAGATGATGTTATAATGTAATTGTGCGAATTTGAATTTAATAGTGTGTTTTGTTTTGAATCGAATAATCTCGAATTGTTGATTTATTTGTTTGATGAAATTATGGAGTTTTGGAAATATTTCTTTATGGAGTTGTTTTTAAGTAATTGTTTTCTTGAGGTTATTCGTTAAGTCTATTGCGGTACTCTCTTCATTGTTTAATTGGGTCGTATGGGAAAACCCTAGGTTTAGCTTACCTTTCGTAAGAGTTTAAGTTATTGTTAAGGGTTTCCAGTGATGGAATGCTTTTCTATCATGGTTCTTTTATTCTCCATGTCGGGCAAATGGGGTTAAGGGTCTAGGTAAGTCTTCCAGAGAAGTTCTCTAGAGTGGGATGTTTTGTGTAGAGGTTCAATTTGTGAATCACCTTGGGAATGGTGTAGAGTTGTACTATGATGTTGTACCCGGTTTCCATGAATGGGGATTTGTGCCTCTTGGGAAATAGGAGAGGGTAATAAGATTTGTACCTTCTTTGGAAGGAGTGTGTTTCCGTATTTGGTTTCCTCCAGTGTTCGGAGTGAGTTTCCTTGTTTTGTTTCCTCCTTGGATTGAAGAGGTTATGTTGTCTAGTTACCTATTGTGGTATTGTACTTTGTTGTGTTGTCGATAGGAGAGTGGCTCTTTGTGGGGGTCCGGCACACAAAGGGGCGCCAGGGTAACTCACCTAGAGTTTAACTAAGTGATAATCTAAAAGAATTAATGGGGATCTTTCACACTAATAAAGATAAAGAATGTCTCTCACGTGAAGCAAGTGAATGATAAGGCTCGAGATGAGATGGGACGCATAGTTTTACGTGAGGGTCCGGCGGCCGGTAGAGGCAAGCCAGGGTAACCCAGGATGGGGGTCCGGTAGCCTAGGAAGGTTGAGCTAGGGTAACTCATGGCAATTTATGCATGACACTCTTCCTATATCAACAGTCAGTCAATTATTGTGCGATGTATATGATCACTGTTCTCTGGAAGCATTGTAACCTCGTGTTAAGTGATATTGTGTCTGTAGTGGTTAAGTGATTTATTGATTTCTCTTTGGTTATTGTTGGATGTAGTCTTTGATATTATGCCTTGAGTTTCATTGATGTTGTGAGTGTGACTGGTTGTAATTTGGAAAGGTGTTTTATTGTTATGTCCAGAAGTGATTTGTTGTTGTGCCTTTTGGATTGGTCGTTGTGAGTTTTCTAAGTGGTCTTTGATGTTAAGTTGTCTGTCAGGAGTTAGTATTGTGTTACTGTTAGGTGTGCTTGGTCGGGGATCCTTCCTTGTCTACTCCCAGCACAGGGGTGGTTGGGTGGAACGTGCTTCGCACCCTGTTGGGTTCCCTTTCTGTTGCAGATGTATCTTTTATTGCAGGTTTTTGGCGGATGTTGATGATCCAGTAATTCTTTGTACCAGATGTATGTTATACTTCAAATGTAATGTATGCATTGATGCATTGTCTCCCACATGTGTTGGGATGACCTTGTTGTAAATTATATATGTGGTTATTGAGATGTATTTTCTGTCAATTGTATTTTGCTATCATTTGGATGTAATGTATATTCAGGCCATGTATTTATTTAGGAACGATCATTTGTAATAGTTGTGTTATATCTATGGTAATGTAAATGCTTCATATCTTTATAGTATCTTTCGTTGTCATATGTACATATGTTATGAATATGGTTATTGTTTAATAGATATTTTAAATGATGAAATGGGAATGAATAGATTTATGTAACTGTTTAACTATTGTTTAATCTATTGTCTTGGTTATGGGTTAGAATGGTAATGTCACCTCGTGTACCCCAATGGAATTAGTCGTGTAACTTAATACATTGTTATATTGGAATATTTAAATTCAATCTTATGTTCTTAAAAAAAAAAAAATTGTTCTGTTGTTATTAGTTCCTTTGGGGTTTACCTCTCTTGGAAGACTGTCAGTTTCCCTTTCAAGTTGAATCACCTGATCCTCTCTTGTAAAAATAGGGGAATCAAAAGTCTTTAGGTAGTTAAGAGCATATTTAAATAAGGTTTGATCTGACTCATGCATTCAGATCACTGCAACCTAAGACATCAAGCACTTACACATTCAGAACTCACGCATCAAGTCACTGCAACCTAAGACATCAAACACCTCCAATCTAGTGTTCATAGATTATCTTTTATCACATATGAAGAATGCAAGTGTTCATAGATTATCTGTTATCAATTTTGGTAGGCTACTTCGACTTTCACTTCTCCATTTTAGTGGGACGAAGGTTTTAGAGTATGTTGATTAAATTGAAAATTTTAGCAGGCTACCTTGAAAATACTCCAATATTTTAGCGGACTATGCTTGTAGGTTTTAGAGTATGTTTATTAAAATGAAAATTATGACAAGATTTTAATAATGAGCAAATTTTGATTTTTAATTTTTCCTTCTCCTTAACATTTATGTTATAGTTTATTTTTTTATAATTAAATTATAACATAAATGCTAGTGCAATTTTTCAATTCTTTAATTATTTTTATTGTATAGTCTTTTTAAATTTAAATTTTAAAATTTTAAAATTTTTATCCTTTGTTTAATATTTTGCAATTGGCTTAAATTTATTCAACTTGGTTTTTATTCTCTTTTTTGTCTCTCTTTTCCTATCTATTGTCTTTTCTTCCCCCTTTTATTTGCCCCTTTTTTCTTATGTTGTGTTGTATTTTCTATGTCCTTGTTTTTCTTCCTTTTAATTGGTTTCATTAATTTGTTACTTCTTTGTCTCCCTGTTGTTCTTTATTTATCTTAATTTTTAAATATTATTTGTCTTGTCTTCTTTGATCTTAATTTGTGTAGCCTTCCCTTCTCCCTCCTTTCTCCTTCCCCTCTGGTTTTCCTATTTAGGTTGTTCTTGGTCTGCAACAAAATACTTTTCTCCTTGAGCTCTTTCATCTTGATGATGGATCATAGAGTGTGATCCGAAACGTTGATGCAAAGAACTCTAATGCAATCTAATCTAGAAACGTATGCAAGATTAATTAATATGGATTATGGAAACTTGATCTCATTAACATTTTGACATGTTAAAAATATATATAAAATTATTACCAGCAATTGCACCTTGGCGTGCAATAGGTGTACGCCGAAGAGGTATGAAAGGTCAATTAGAGAAAATTTTGGTGTATTTTTTCAGACATGTGTAGTACATGAGGTCAATTGGTATCATTTAGCAAATGATGTTGTTTATGTAACAAAGGTCTCAATTGGCAGGCTATGATTGAAAATAAGGTCTTGACGAAGGTTGTAGAGTATGTTTATTAAAATGAAAATTATGTTCAAGATTTTAATAATGAGCACATTTATTTAGTTATTTATTTAGTCATTTTTATTTGTCTGATATTAGTCATTTATTTAGTCATTTAGTTGTGATTTTACCTGATGACCAAATTAGTCACTTGTAAATGACCAAATTAGTCATTTATTTTCTAAATACTTACTAGTGTTAGTCACGTAGTCATTTATTTGCCAAATTCTACTAGTGCTATCTCATAATTCTCTCTCCCTCCCTCTCACTCTCTCCTCTCTATCTCACCACTCTCTTTATATATCTCTCTCTCTCACTCCTCTATTCCCTCCCTAACACTCCCTCCCTACCTCCCTCCCTCTCTACTTCTCTCTATCTCTCCTCTCCCTCGCTCTCTCAACCTCATCCTCCCTCACCTTCTTTTTGTCTCTCCTCCCAATCTCTCTCACTATTGTCCCTCCCTCCCCCCTCTTTCTCTCTCAATTTCTCCTTTTCTCTATCTCACCATTCTCTCTCCCTCTCTCACTCACAACTCTATCTCCCTCCCTACCTCTACCTCCCTCCCTCTCCTCTCTCTTTCCCTCTCTATACCTACCTCTACCTCCATCACTCTCTCTCTTTCCATCCCTCTCTATCTTACCTATGTCTCCTTCCCTACCTCTCTCCCTCTCTACTCTCTATCTCTCCTCTCCCTTCCTCTACCTACCTCTCTCTCTGTCTCTCCATCTCTCTCTGTCTCTCACTCTCTTCTTCTCTCTATCTCACCATTATCTCTATCCCTACCTCTCACTCCCTCCTCTCTAAATCACCATTCTCTCTCTCCCACTTTCCCTCCTTCCCTCTCACTCCCTCCTCTCTAAATCACCATTCTCTCTCTATCCCATTTTCCCTCCTTCCCTCTCTCTATCTCACCTATCCCTTTCTACCTCTCCCTCCCTCTCTCTCCTTATCTCTCTTTATCATTCTCTCCTTACCTCTCTACTCTCTCTCCATCTCACTCTCCCTCCTTCCCTCTCTCCCTCCTTCCTCTCTACCTACCTCTCTCTCCACTACCTACTACTCTCTCTATCTCTCTCTCTCCCTCCCCCTCTTTCTCTCTTACTCTCTCCTTCCCTCTCTACTCTCTATCTCCCCCCTTCCCTCTCTACTCTCTTTCTCTCTTCCCTTCCTCTCTACCCTCATTTTCTCTACTCTCTCTCTATCTCCCTCTCACACACACTCACCTATATCTCCTCCTTTCCTCTCGCTCCATCCCTCCACTCTCTACTTCTTTTTATCTATCATCTCTCTCTACATCTCCTTCCCTCTCTATTTATCTTTATCTCCCCTCTCCCTCTCTTTACCCACCTCTCCCTCCTTCACTCTCACTAGTACACAAACAACAATATATGACTAAATAAACTACTAAAAATTGCATATAAATGACTAACTTTAGTCACGTGACTATTAGTGGTTTATTTGTAGTCATTTATAACACCACTAAATTTATGAATAAATTTTTTTAGTCATTTATTTAGTCATTAATTTGTTTATTGATTTGGTCACTGATTTAGTCATTTATTTAGTCATTAAGGGTGATCCCACAAAACTGGTTTACAATTTCTGGGAGATTCTATTTTTTGCTGAAATCACATATTTTTATAAAATATAATGATTTAAGCCTTTAAAAGTTTCATTTAAAGCATTCCAATTGAACAGGGTTTGATCAAACTACCTTAGATCAAACCTCCTTGGATGGAATCTCGCTAGTTTTAAACCATACCTATAACGGAGTCTCCTTTACACCTATCCAAATGTTGATAAAAAGCGGCTTTTGATTTACCTTTTGGGGGATCAAATGAATTCATTTAAAATTTATTTTTTGTAAGTATTTAGTCCTTATTATAAGCTTCCCAAAAAGTATAATTTAAAATAAATTTAATTTTATTATTATATTTATTTTTTATTTCTTGTGAATGTAGGTTTTTCACCGAAAATCAAACTCTTTGTTTTGCACATGTGGAAAAATAGAAGATTGTCAATTTTTTTTTTTTAAAAATATGAGTGCACCAGATATTGAAGTCCTTGATCCAACAAAAAAAATATTGAATTTTGATACATACAAACAAAGATACATGTTATACGATCACACTATGTCTGAATTGTAATTGGTTTGACTTCAAAACTTGATTAAAGAAAAAATATTCAATAAAAAACTATCTAACCAAGTGGAAGCACTAGATAATGGAGTTACAAATCTAAATTCAAAATAATTAAAATTTTATCCTTCATGGAAAAAAAGTTATGCATTATATGGTGAGCATCACTTTTTAAAAATGTTGTTTTCTAAAAAAAACTAGTTTTCGAGGGAGATGGAAAAATAAGTGCAATCTGATTCCAAAAAAATTGAAAAAAATATATTTAGAATCTAAATACAAAAAGTCACAAAACTCTAGTTTGCATCATCTTCAAATTCCTCACAGTTTAGCCATTATAGGTGCCCGAAAGTGAAGATTTAGTTAAAAAATATTATTTCAATGTCCAATTTGGCCAAAAATTGTAAACAACTATTGTGGGATCACCCTTAATTTTAGTCACATGACTATTTTAGTGGTTTATTTGTAGTCATTTATAACACAACCAAATTTATGACTAAACTATTTTAGTCATTTATTTAGTCATTGATTTGGTCATTGATTTAGTCGTTAATTCAATCATTTATTTAGTCATGGTAGTGATTTGTTTAGTCATATATTTAGTCACTACTTTAGTGATATTTAGTCATTAATTTATTCATATATTTAGTCATCAATTTAGTCATATATTTAGTCATTAATTTAGTCATTTTTATTTACTAGTTTCCATTAATAAAAAAGATTACTTATCAACTATCTAAAATATTTGCACAATAAAACAATAATGAGAAGATAAAAATAACTTATTTTATTAATCAAAAAGATATTACATTTAGCTGTGTAAGCTTGAAAATGGAGTTACAATTTTTTGTCCCAACATAAAATAACTTGAAAAGATTACAATACATTATTGAGAGAGAAAATAACTACCTGAAATCTGCTCCAAAACGTTACCTTTATGCTATTCAACAACTTACAAAAGAATAGGAACATGACTATTCTTTTATATCATAACCTACAGTCCCTTACCCTTGTAATGCATAAGTACATGATACATCTTTGCAAAGGAACTTTCAGTCTATGATTGTGATAAAACTCAAAGCATTTGTATGCTACCCTCATTCAAACTAACCATGCACAAAGATATTTAAACTCTCTTGCCTACTGTAGCTCTTTATGGAAACTCTGCCACCACCTCCACTAGCCCATCCCTTACCTACAAAAGCACTTATCATACCCATTCCTTCCTACACAAGGCAAAAAAGAGTCCCTCAATGCTACAATCAATAAAACCAGTCTAAATGTAAGCAAAGAAAGTGCATCCATGGTTAGTGTAAACAATAACCTTAAATTTGAAATAATTCAATGGGTCTATACTAAAGTACCAAAGCATTAAGGAGATTTTAAATTTTCTACCATGTTCATATCCTAGAAATATTAATGACTTATGTCAAAATAATGACTTCCATGGGTCATTATCAATTAAAATTGCTTGCATTTGTTAAATATCTATCATGAACATAACATCTTAAAAGAATATTCCCTTGCTATTAAAACAAAACTGATCAAGGTATCAACTCTAATAAAGAAACTACCATCAATCTAAGCCAACATAAATATAATCAGAAGTGGTGTTTATGGCCAAACAATAACATTAGTTGTTGCCATGTAAGAAAAATATAACAAAACATGCCAAGAGATTGTAGACCAATATCAATGATTGTTTTATTAATTAGGAGTAGTGCTTGTACACAAAATATAGACTAGGAAACATCTATCAAGATTGGAATACTTTCCCAGACTAGGAAAAACATGTATAAAATGCCTGACAATTGTCAAATATAACACAACCATCAATAATTACCTGAAGCCAAATCATAGCAACTACCCACAAGTCAACAAGGAATTAGCATAAAGTCAGTTTACAAACAAAATACAAAAACTTAACAAGTTAATTTATACGAACTACATCCTCCCCTGCCCCCCATTCAAACCTGCTTTGCAATGCCAACATCTTCAACATATGCATCTTGAATGTTTTCAACAAGCCTATGAAGAAAGATATTTGAAGCTCCTCCTACAACCACAATAAATGGACCAGTAGCTAGAGTTACAAGGGCAACTTGCCAACTATTTATGAATTCCACAACAAGACCTCCAAAAAATGTTGCCATGTTAGGGACATAATTTCCCACCTGGTTCATCAACTGAGTTATGTGCATCCCCAAGGAAAGTTGTGAATTGTTAAGTACACAAAGCAATCGGGACAAGCTTAGTTTGATATATTACTGGGCAATGGGGATAGGATCAATATAATAAACAATGGGATAAGCTTAGTCTAATACATAATTGCAATGGGGACAAACTGTACATGAAGGTTGTGATTGCAACAATTAGGAATTGTTGAGAAGATACTTGGAGATGAGTCTTGGTTTTATTTAAGTATTTTAAGCACTTTGGCATTTTATAAAATTTTAACCAATGTCTTTCATCTTTAATATTTTAAAAAATCCATAACCTATAACTGTTTTCAAAAACATTTTCATGGCAAATGAATTAAGCTATGTTTTAATACAGGATTATACCCATAAAGTTATAGACAAAGATACAATGCTAGCCATTTAGCCAAAAAGATAACCATACTAAACAGAGTCACAACATCTCTGGTCAACAATAATCCTAGATTAGACATGCTATCAAGACAAAACATTTGATATCAAGATAAAACACCTGATATCAAAATCATGGGGATCTAAAGCTGATCACAAATTCTATCTCAATTGAGTTAGTATCAAATATAAATAAATTGAATTTTTTGCCTTATTGTTGCATTTATACAGGTTAAAAGGCAAATGAAATAGAGTACCTTGAGAGCTCTCCCAGAAAGTAGGAGTCCCATGTTGCAGAGTATGAAATATGCAAATTGAAAAGCCCACTTTCTGCCATGAATCTGAAAACCATCACAACAGGAAAAAAAGATTGAAATTTTATCACTGTAAAACAAAAAATATAAGCAATAGCTATGATAACAGCTATCTACTCATATATCTATCTATAAAAAGCAAGGCCAAATGATATGAATTACTGTTATTAATTGTGTTTTGAGGTAAATATACATAAATATTGCTATAGAACCATCAATGCATAGGTTGTGGATCATATATGAATATAGGAATTCATCATTGCTTTAGAGGAATTCATGACACTCACATAAATTACCTTCAAGGGTTTTAAGACCATACAATAAGAAGCACTACAATTCTTGCCCAACACAGTTTTACTCCAACAGTCAACTTTGTAATAGGGCAGTAGACCAAATGGGCTCAACACCTTTAATTTCGTCAAATCCCAACTTTGAAGAAGGTTCACAACACTTCTTAATATCAACTCCAAACATTTGCATTGATAGTGGTCACTAGATTCTTCAAATTAGCATTGAAAACCCTTACTTAACCTTCTTCTCTAATGTCAAGCATGCAACTTGTCTTATAGGTGTAATTGATTACAACATTGTAGGTTACTTGAATATCATTAGATCTTCCAAATCTAGGACTGAAAACACCCCTAGCTGGGTCGAGGGATGTTGCCCCTCATGGGGGTCTAGGGACAACACCCCTAGTGAGGTCGAGGGGCAATGCCCCTCGCGGGGGTCTGGTGGCAGCGCCCCCAGTGGGGTTGAGGGGCAGCGCCCCTCGTGGGGGTCTAGGGGCAGTGCCCCTAGTGGGGTTGAGGGGTAGCGCCCCTCGTGGGGTCTGGGGACAACGCCCCTAGCGAGGGCGAGGTTGAGGGGCAGCGCCCCTACCACCAGCACCAATTTAAGGCCTCTGAAACCATATAAAACTCCATGGCACACCTCATTTTCATGATTTTTTTAGTGGAAAAAAATTGGTGGGATAAAAGCATATTGATATGCTTTCATCGGCCTATCAATGGAGCTATGAGGGGAGTTCCCCCGATGTAGCAATGTTAGGCTGATAGTGACACTATCGGCCTAACATTACTACATCAGGGGAACTCCCCTCATAGCTCCACCGATAGGCTGATGAAAGCATATCGAAATGCTTTCATCGGCCTATCGGTGGAGCTATGAAGGGAGTTCCCCTAATGTAGTAATGTTAGGCCAATAGTGTCACTATCGGCCTAACATTACTACATCGGGGAAACTCCCCTCATAGTTCCATTGATAGGCCGATGAAAGCTGTGACAGGTTGCAAATGGAATCAAGAAGGTTATTTAAACTTCTACAGTCTTCTATGTTCAAGTGTTGCAGTTGTGACAGGTTGCCAATAGAATCAAGGGGGTTATTTAAACTCTCACAAATTTCTATGTTCATGTGCTACAACTGTGACAGGTTGCCAATGGAATGAGGGAGACTATTTAAATCTATACACCCTACCATGTTCAAGTGTTGTAGTTGTGATAGGTTGCCAATGGAATCAGGAAGGTTATTTAAACGTTCACACCCTTCTATGTTCAAGGTTGCAGCTATGACAGGTTGCCAATGGAATCATGAAGGTTATTTAAACCTCTACAGTCTTCTATGTTCAAGTGTTGCAGCTGTGACAGGTTGCCAATAGAATCAGGGGGGTTATTTAAACTCTTACACATTTCTATGTTCAAGTGCTACAACTATGACAAGTTGCCAATGGAATGAGGGAGGTTATTTAAATCTATACACCCTACCATGTTCAAGTGTTGTAGTTGTGGCAGGTTTCCAATGGAATCAGGAAGGGTATTTAAACATTCACACCCTTCTATGTTCAAGGTTGCAGCTATGATAGGTTGCCAATAGAATCAAGGAGGTTATTTAAACTTTTACACCCTTCTATGCTCAAGTACTATAGCTGTGACAACTTGCCAATGGAATCAGGGAGCTTATTTAAACCTCCACACTCTATTATATTCAAGTGTTGCAACTATGATAGGTTGTCAATGGAATCAATTTCAGATTGGGTTCTAGGTGCCAAATTGGGAGCCTTGGAACAGGGTATGGACATCCATCAAAGCATAAAGGATAGACGAATTTTGTCAGATATTGTAGTCGCAACTGCTCTTGTAGACATGTATGCTAAATGTGGGATCATAGACAAGGCACTCACAAAATGGATTTGTTGAAAATGCTTTAGAAACTTTCAAGAAAATGCAATTGGTAGGTATAAAGCCAAATTCCACAGCCTTTTTTAGCATCTTTCTTGCCTATGCCAAAATGGGGGCTTTGGAACAGGGTATGAACATCCATCAAACCGTAAAGAATAAAGGATTTTTTTCCAATGTTGTAGTTGCAACTGCCCTAGTAGACATGTATGCAAAATGTGGAAGCATAGAAAAGGAATGTGAACTATTTGAAAAAATGCCTAAAAGAGATACCATCTCATGGAATACGATGATTGCGAGATATGCACAAAATGGATTTGCTGAAAAGTGATGCAAAGTGGCAGGGGAAGCAACTTCTTGACACAACACTTTGACACACTTATTCAACTATACCCTTCAATAAGGTAATCTAATCACACAACTTGAACTTTACATCCAGACATGCTAACAGGACTTGGGGATGCATTGAATACTCTCAAGATGACAAAACATGACTACACAACCAAACTTTGCACTCAAAACCCTCCATTCATCCATCTCTTCCTTACTAGCCTAGGCATCCTTGTAGCATCAATTAAAAGGACAGTCATGATAAAAAATCATTAAAGGAAATAACCAGACAAGGAAACCCAGTTTCAAACATCTCATATAGACCCTTACAGGTTCTTAGATGCATAGGATCAAACTCCAAAATTAGATGATTCAAAATACTGATTTTCAAGCCTCAAACAGGCTTAGTTAGGCTTGTGTAAAGAAGGAATCCAACTACCAAGGCATACCCCAACACCCATAATGCCTTAAATTGACTCCAAAAGGTTCCCCAAGACCCATTTCACATATTTCATCCATTACTATGGCTCAAAACCTCATAAAAATAAAAGAAAAGCTTTCAAAACATCATTTTATGGACTATCACATACAAAAACCAAACCTAGGGTATCAAATAATTCTCACAAACCTCCATGTTTCCTCCTGAAACCAATTGCATCATGTAGAGGACCCCTAAATCCACCATTCCACGAAAAATCAAAATTTTCCCACAATGGAATGGTGAATTATCAACATATTTGTAACCAAACCCTTGTTTTGTAGGGTTTCAGATCCACTTTCAGAGAAATTGGTGTAACTATCTCAATTCTTAATGAATAACTATCTCAATTCTTAATGAAATTAACTCAAATCACCACCAAAAGAAAGTAGATTCACCCCTCTAACAAACCATGAATATTTTGAGGCCCCGTACAATAATGCTATAGACCGTACCAAGCACAGGAATAGTGAAAAATGCTGGAAAATATCATAAAAATAGAGTTTATTTGCTTCAAATCTCAAAAAATGCCAACATCAAAATTGCCTCGACCCAATGGAGGATTTTTAAACTTTTCACCACGTTCCCCAATGTCCCTCAATTTTTTTTCAAAAGAGCGAACCATTGGTTAATGATAATTACACCATAATGTGGAGATTACAACAAATTACAACATGACAATTTTGCATTTTGGAGCAACTTTTCAATCCTAAACTCTTATGACTTCTAAAACCACTCTAATGGCTTCAAAATATCCTTATTACATGTTCAAAACTCCAACCTTGCACATTTACATACAAATTCAAGTTTTTTTGCCTTCCCAAGGCTACATGACAACATTTGAAGCAAGGTTGCATTTTTGCACATTTTAATCACAAAACCCAAAGACTCACCCTAGATCATACTCAATGGTCTTAATGGACCTTATGTAAGACAAAAATACTCAAAATACTCATACTAATCCTACTAAACACCTATTTCCATCAAATGATTAAAAATGGAGGATGAGGTGTAGGTGCTCCTGCACCAAAAAGGCTTTAGAAACTTTCAAGCAAATGCAATTAGCAAGTCTAGAGCCAAATTCCACAACCTATGCTAGCATCCTCCCTACCTATGCCAAAATGGGAGCTTTGGAGCAAGGTATGAACATCCATTAGAGCATAATAGATGGGGGATTTTTGTTAGATACTATGGTTGGAGTTTGAAGAAGCAGCATTGGTAAAGGTTGTAAGAGAGTTCCTGGAGCATGAGCAAACCTGTTGGAAGGCATTTGAAGCATTGGTAAGAGTGCTAGGAGACTGGAGTACCCATTTTCAACAAACCCCCATGAAACTTTTCTACAAATATCATTGTTCTAGGGTTTTTAGAGGAAGGAGTGGGAAGAGCCATTTCAAAAATATCAAAAGCTATATTTGATTCATGAATTATTATAAGATGTCCCTTAATTAAATATAATTTCTTAGTGTCCAAACACATCTAAGAACAAAAAGTGTAAATATTGGTTGGAAACTATGTGTTACTCAAAAAGGGATAAGCTCTATATTCTCTTACCGGGAAACCACTTTGTAGTAGCAATTCCATGCACCAAGGCTATATGGATGTTGTTGAATAATGTAGCATGCACAGTCATATCCATTTTTTGGGTCCGTTGTATTTTATTCAACCTCTGCATGCACCACAACAAAAGAAAATATTAACTTGAAATCACAGATATTCAATTGATTTGGGTAAAAATGTAATTATGTCATATCAATGGCATAATATGAACTTAAAATTTGTACTTAAAACCTCAAATTTATAGTCCAAGTAAACCTAAAGTACCCTAAGTTTGAATGGATATTGTCAAGAAAAAATTACAATCTTACGTGCACCCAATGAATGAAGTTCATCTTGCTTTTCTTGACAAAAATGGTTCTGGCTCGATTTCAAGCTCTGATTTATGATTTCCAATGCTTCCCAATATCTCTTTAATGATGCCAATGCCTTGCATATCTATAGTAAATAACTGTAGAAAGGTTATGACTGGATTCTTCTTAGCTATTTATTTTGAAAGATGGTCCTGAAAAAAGCCAATGTTGCAGCTACTCGCAATACATAAAATGTTAGATCTTCTTGTCTATTACAATGAGCACCCAATGTCATTATACTTGTTCTTGATGACCTTGTTTCTTTTAAGGTGAAGAAACGCTTTTTAGGTTCATTCAAATTTAAATGCTCAAAGATACAATGGGGTGGGTTCCTTTTTGAAAACTAAAAATTATTTGTCAATTTATATTTGTAAATCAAGCAAGCACTGAAATGTACCCTAATTTTTTAAAAGTAGATGCTACTTCCTATTTTATTATAGATATGTTTGCTTATGCATCACAATGTAGTGCCAATAAGGTATAAATTCAAGAGAGAATGAAAAATATTTGCGATACTGTAGTAGCGTTTTGCAAAAATACATAATGTGGATTACTATTTGTGATCATGGACTACATGGATCTTGCACTTAGTGCTTGTCATCATAGAAAGGATCATTCAAAAAAATTGCTCTGTATTGACCAGTAATATATCGACAGACTTTCCTACAATAACAAGTAAGGTGATGGAAAAGGAAAACAAATGCATGACTACATACCTCAATAATCAATTGATAATGTTCCTCATCCTTGAGAAGGTTTGGTAAGGGAGGCTCCTTTATCACAGGTTCCTATCATATCATTATTTTTTAGTGCCACTTAATATCGACACACACAATATCAAAAAAAGCAATGCATTATAACTGGCACTATTTAGTAAATATCATGTATGATTCCATTTCAGGATATTCATCCATTAAGCTTGAAATTTTTTCCAACATATTGCCGACAAAAGAATTCATATTGGAAGTTCTTCATCATCTAAATCACTCTGCCATTCTAGGCCTACATCCAAGGTAGCAACTTTCTTCTCTTCCTTTCCATAAGTCAAATTTTCAAGTCTTCTTCTCGCTCTTAGAGCTTTGTTCCTATAAAAAAAGAAATACACCGAAGGAAATGCTCAATATGTAAATGATTTGCAAGAATTAAAAAATAGAAACCCTAGATCCTCATTAAATTGAATTGACTTAAAGAATCCAATTGCAATCATATTAAAGCAAAAATACTTAGGAGATAATTCTATATGGCATTAAAAATTAATAAAACTAAGAGCGAATTCCAAGGTTGATTAGTACAATTATTTTCTATATTGTAAATACTTATCATTTAAAGATAAATTAACAAAAAAATACAAATATAGTATTTGATATTAAATACTTCAAATCAACTAAATGATTTTAAACACAACATTTATATATATTTCATCTCCCTTTAAACAATTGGAATTCATAAGAAAATGCCTTGTGACTTTGAAATACAGCCCTTGCAATGACCGAATCAATGATAGGAAAGCTCATTTTCAAGGAGAAACTCAACATTAGTCTCCTCGAATCTACTTGTCAAAGTCTAAACACTCCAGCTCACATCTAAAAATGGAAATAAATATAACAACCTTAACTGAAATGAAGCTTTTCTACTCCTAAAGCAAGATCTTCAAAAACAACTACTTTTATGTACAACAAAAGAAATAGATGAACCTCCCATCCACCCTATCATCCTCGTCATATTCATATGAAATAGGTTCAAGAGACCGTGAGTATCATGTCAAGCAATGATCACAATGATCAAATGAAAGGGGTTGAGAGGCAGAGTTTCAAAGCTGCATTGGACACTCCAAGTCAAGAGGATAGTTGGTGACTGTTAAATGATTTACAACCATCAATCTATTTGTTGTATATAGTTTCCCAGAATTTAAAATTTGAATGTAATGAAAATAACCATAATTACAAAAGATCTGACACCAAAATGCAGTACAAAATGTCTCAAAGAGATGTCATCTGATGGAATGAAATGATATGATTGCAGAATGTACACAAAATGGATTTTAAAAGGAAGCTCTCAAAATATTTGAATTAATGAAGCACTTTGGAACACCGACATTGTAAGCTTTGCTTATGTTCTAGATGCATTTAGTCATGTAGGTTTAGTGGATGAGGGTTGCACACACTTCACACATCAGTAGCCCTTATTGCATTACATATATAGTTGATCATTAGGTGTGCATGGTTGACCTTCGTGCTTTTGTTGGCTATCTTGAGGACACCCTAAACATTATTACTAAGATGCTAGTTAAACCTTTGGTGCCTATGGATCATATATGAATATAGGATGAGTATTCCAACAACACTAGTTTTTTAGTTGGATCCTAAAACTTTTGTAACTTATGTTCTCTAAAACATCTGTGCAAAAACAGGTAGGTGTGGTGAGGTTCAAATAGTAAGGTGATGAAAGATAGAGGAATTAAAAAGATACTTGCATGTAGTTGGATTGAAGGGCATAAAATGGTACATGCTTTTTTGTGTAGGAGACATATCACATCCACAAACATGGGAGAGATATGCAAAATTGGAGAAATTGACTTGGAAAATGAAGGCAACAGGTATTTCCAGATTCAAGAATTTTACTTAATGTTGTGGAATAGAAGAAAAAATAATCATTTATTTGCCACCATAGTGAAAAGTTAGAAATTGTATTTGGTTTGTTAAACATGGCCCCTGGTACAACTATTAGAGTTGTTAAGAATCTTAGAGTATGTTTTGATTTTCACACTGCATCTAAATTCATCTCCAAGATTGTTCAAAGAGAAATTGTTCTGAGAGATGTGAACCATTTCCATCATTTTAAACAGGGAAAATGTTCTTGTGGAGAATATTGGTGGTACTAAATGAAACAATCTGAAAAATAGGCTTGCACTATAATAATGTGCACTACAGTAGATATCCAGTAATAGCGAAGGGACATCCATCAAATCATAATAGTATGGATTTTTTTTTGTCATATGTTGTCGTTACAAGTGCCCTGCTATCTACATACATGAAAATGTGGAAGCATAGACAAGGCAAGCGAACTGTTTCCAAAAATGCCTCAAAGAAATCTGATATTGTGGTGTAGTTTATTTTAGGCTTTCCATGGTGTAGTTTATTTTATCCATACAGATCCAAATCACTCTCTAAATCTTAGCTCATCTTGTTGTGATTGTATTTAATTATTTTCTTTTTAGTAAAGCCTTTTTTACAATGGATAGGGTAAATGTATTTGTATTTGTGTCATTAAATGTTACATTGCTTTCTTATACTTATGGGATCTCACACTTTACATATAAAATACTTTGTGCCATAGAAGATTAGAGTAGCAGAAGCTCTGTCACAAAAGGCTTCAACCAAAAATTGAGCACGATGTTATTATCGAAGAATTAGAGCTTTGCATTAGTAATATATTTTTGTAGGAATGCAATTAAGGAATATACATTTTTATTTTAAAAGTAACTTTGTCAAGAATTGAAATTAGGAACTATAACTTACCATACCATTTGTATTGTATTTATGTAATCCATGCAAATATTGGCTATGCATTCTACTTCTTGAAATTCCTTTTCAAGTTGTTAAGAAAGCTTAGAGTTGTTTTAGTTGGCAATGGCAGAAACTCAAATGTGTAATATAAAAGTTTTCTCCTTGATGTTTGAGGGTAAACAATAGGAAGATCTTTTTTAATTATGTGTAAATCATGGTAATATTCTTGTTTCATCATTAGTTATGTTTCTCTTTTTTTTTTTGTCTATGTATGAGGAAATATAATAATTCTTCATTAACTGGATAATATAAAATTACGGTAATTCTTTTTCTCAAATGATATCGAAAGGGCCATAAATAAGTTTGAGATTATTATACTCCATTTATTTTTAGCAGACCAAGCAATATTGTGATTCTTTTCACTTGTAATGGTGACAATGGAGTGATAAAGATTACCTTTTAACTTGTTTGATAGGTATCCTGATTTTTTGGAATTGTATGACTGATTTTTAATATATATATATATATATATATAGCTTTCTTTGCTTGGTTAAGTGTGTGTTCTATTGGGGTCCAATCCCTTTGAAAAAATCTTATAAATAAAATCTCATGGGTGCACAAACATACCATCACCTAAATGAAACCAGATAATATCAGTAATGAATCCATCCAACAACCACCAAAATGAGAAACCAACAAAAAGAACTTCCCACAAACAAACAAAAAACCATACTAATATTTGAATCAAACACGAAATTTGGGTTGAGTATAAACCTAGGCTCCAAAAATGATTGATCTTTAGCTCTTACTAGAGATAGAGGTGGGAGGGTGAAGGTACTCAATATTTCCAGCCTCCCATCCCTCAAAATAACCCTTATATTTCAACATATAAAGCCAGGTCCTAAAAAAATAGGGTATTTTCCAAACACTTCAACATTGACTTGGAAACCTGATTTTAGCAATCTCTTCAGTTTGTTGCAAGAGAATGGGGAAATCCCTAGTTAGAGAGCCTAATCATAATTTGACCCCTAAACAAATACTCTCATTACTTTGGCACAAGGGCACTCCAGGCTATTCTTGCATCACCGTAAAAGGGCAAGCAATAAACCCTAGAAATGGTGTGGTGGTGTGATGGAAGGATAAGACAAAATTGCATTCCATATCACAAACTATTTGAGGATTATTTTGAAATTAAAAAGAGTTAAAATAAAATGAAATGGCTAAATACCTATCGAATTACATTGATCTTGGTGTTTTTTTCATATCCATTGGGACCGTGATTGCGATCAAAATTATCAAAAATAGTAGAAACCATGGCCTTTGTCACTTCATCCTACACTTGCTTGTACACCAACTCCTACAAATTTGAAGCCCTGACTTGCTATATATAAATTGGTAATATTATTTGATTTCCCGCCCAAATTTCACTCTTTCTTGCAAGTTTCCCTCCACTTTATCACTTGCTCAACTTCACGTGGATTTGATGAACAAGACCATTAAAGAATAAAAATGCCTTTTTATTCATTTACTTTTTAAGTTCACCCAATTTTAGCTTCCCGTAGGAATTAAACTAGCACTATTATTTTACCAAATTTCTTTTTGCTTGTAACATGAATATTAGGCCGATGCATTTTCACCTCATCATTTCTTATTTGTCAAATATTTTTTATATAATACAAAAAAAGATATATAAATATAATACAAAATATAATTAGAATATTATATATATTTAAATAATACTAATACAAATTAAATTATATATAATATAATTATATTTATTATTATATTTAATAGTATATATAGGTTATATTATTATTATATATTGTATTCTTATAAAATTATTATAATTAATAATTAATAATTAATATATTTTTATATAAAACAAATTAAATTAATATAAAAAAAATTGATAGTTTAATTGATCTTTGGAAAGATTAGGAAAAAGAAAGAGAGATAGAGGGGGAGACAATTCTATATATAGAGAGAGGAATATATACTAACACTTGCACCTAAAGGAGGTTCAAGGATTGCGCTGATAGAAAACTGTATGTATGTTAATATATTAGAGAGTATGTGTTGAAGTTAGGGCTCCCCAACATGCTTCCTCTCTGACCCCATCATGGTGGATTATGGGATCGAATGTAAAAAAAATTATGAAATATGTGAAGGCCTTAAGACTGCACCGAGAGGCAATGCCTTCCACGCAATAGGTATTTTTGGTGCACCAAGCAACCTAGGTGGCAAAATGGCCTGCTTAGGTAGGGGTCCCATGAGGAGGGCTTAATTAGCTCTATGGATTATGATAAAATTTGAAAGAAAAAAGAATAGAGGAGTAATAGTCATTTATTTAGTCATTAATTTAGCCATATATTTAGTCATTTTTATTTGTCTGATATTAGTCATTTATTTAGTCATTTATTATTTTTCTGATATTAGTCATTTAGTTGTGATTTTACCCAATGACCAAATTAGTCAATTATAAATGACCAAATTAGTCAATTATAAATGACCAAATTAGTCATTTATTTTCAAGATACTACTAGTGTTAGTCATGTGACTAAAATTTTTAGTCATGTAGTCATTTATTTTCCAAATTCTACTAGTGTCTATATCTCAATTGTGTCTCCTCCCTACCTCTTCCCCCCCCTTCTCTCTCTCTCACACACACACACACACTCACCTCTATCTCCTCCCTACCTATCCCTCCCTCCCCTCTCTACTTCTCTCTATCTCTCCTCTCTCTACGTCTCCTTCCCTCTCTACCTATATTTATCTCCCCTCTCCCTATGTTTACCTACCTCTCCCTTTATCACTTTGTATCTCACCTATGTTTCCCCACCTACCTAGGGTTGAGGGATTAAGGGTTGAGGGTTTAATGTATAGGGTAGAGCAATAGAGGGTGGAGGGTAGAGGGTATAGGGTTTAAGGGTTGAGGGTTGGGGGTTTAAGGTTGAGGGTAGAGGGCTAAGGGATTAGGGTTGAGGGTCCAATGTATAGGGTAGAGGGTATAGGGGTTGAGCGATTAGGGTTTAAGGGTTGAGGATTGAGGGTTGAGGGTTGAGGGTTGAGGGTTGAGGGCTGAGGGTTGAGGGTTGAGGGTTGAGGCTTGAGGGTGAGGGATTAAGGGTTGAGGGTTGAGGGATTAGGGTAGAGAGTTTACTTGGGTTTAAGGGTTTATGTTGAGGGTATAGGGTTGAGGGTAGAGGGTAGAGGGTTGAGGGTAGAGGGTTTAAGGGTCTAGGATTTAAGGGTTAAGGGTTTAGGGTTTAGGGTTGAGTGTTTAAGGGTTTAATGGTTAAGGGTATAAGGTTGAGGGATTAGGGTAGAGAGGAGGGATGGATGGAGGACATATAGAGGAGAAGTGAGATAGAGAGAAGTAGAGAAGAGGAGGGAGGGATAGAGATATATGAGGTTGACGATCCAATGTATAGGGTAGAGGGTTAAGGGTAGAGGGAGAGAGATAGAGGGAGTGAGTGAGTGAGAGAGATACTTGAGAGAGGGAGAGGGGGTAGGAGGGAGAGACTTGAGAGAGAGAGAGAGGGAGAGAGTGGGAGAGAGATAAAGGGAGGGAGGGTTAAGGGTTAAGGGTTTACGGTTTACGGTTAAAGGTAGAGGGGAGAGAGATAAAGGGAGTGACTAAGAGAGAGAGACCTAAGAGATGGAGAGGGGGTAGGATGGAGAGGGTTGAGAGAGGGAGACAATGAATGCATTTTCTAAAAATTGAAACACTGTGAAAGTAGCATTGTCACATATACAAGGGACAACACAAGAAAAGAAGAGAGAACGATAAAAGAGTGAAAGAGAAATAACATGAACAAGAGACACAAGAGTGATCTAACATTTCAGGATCAGAGTTGCTCATAAATATATAAGTATAATAATAGTATATAAAAGAACTATCATCAACCCCCTACCATATCAGACCATGTGAAGGATACATGAGAAGACAAAAAGTTAAAATAAAAATTTGGGTCAACATGGAAGGGAAGCCTAAATGCCCCCAATGCTTTGTATTGTCCCTAATTTGTAGAAAATAAAAACACATAACAAAGGAAGAATGATGACACAAATAGAAGAAGGTTTACGACACAAAATCACTCATGTATTCAAGCACCAACAAGGGTGGCAAGGATCATCCAGGAACACATAATGCAAGAACAAGGGAACACATCATGACACACACACTTCTAATATAAAGATAAAGAAGGGTCCTCCCCCTAACACTCATCAACCAAGAGGTCATCCGCTTCCCAAGGGTAGGTGCTTATGACCCTCCTACAACAAGGGATAAGGAAGAAGGCCCTGCAAGCTCTTCTCTGCTCAGCTCTTATGGAGCGATGGTCAACGATTTCATGAACATCACTAAAAAGGCCAAAAATTCATCCAGAGAGTTAAACATGCACTTTCCATAAGTGTCATGTCGTACCTCAATGAACAGGGAGGACAACTCACAAAATTCACCGCTTAGCTCACTGAGTGACTCGAGAGCGGTGAAAAACTTAGGGGGACCCGAAACTTGCTCTGTCACTAGGACAAAGCAAGATAGCATTGTACCACCCTTTGGAAAAGGTGGGATCCTCTTATGCCCTCCATTCCTGGAAGGGCCAACCTCTACCTTCTACTTCATTGGGGGATGTGAACTACCCACAAACAATGCAAGAGGCACAGAGGAGGAGGAGAAAACCGTGGAGGATACCACCGAGGTATTTGACATATCCATGGGTTTAGGGAATGGTGGGATGTCAAGAAGGGACATCAACAGGAGTGGCTTAGTCAAGGGAGCAATAAACACCTGCACCTTTTTGGGGTTAGGTGCACTCACACTCACAGTGGGAGCTGGAATCAAGACTGAACTCGATTGAATGGAAGCATAAGGGAGGAGAGAGGAGGATGCATCATGAGGCCCTGAAGCAGGGGAAACTGACTCCTCTTCCTTTTTCTGCAAAGCAACCTACTCAGTTGCTAAAGCCTTTTGTTGGTGCTTGCGCTCATGCACAAGGCAGTTTCTACGACTCTTTCAGCTAGGGGCCAGGAGTTGCAAAGGGATGGAAGGGTCTTGCTCAACCAAAGGGGTGTCCATCACATCCATCTTTAGTGGAGCAAAAAATTCTTGAATGGGTGTAGGAGGAAGAGGTTGGGAAACAACGAGGGGAGTCGGCTCTAGCGCCTCGGCGGTAGGCCTCTTCCCATTCATTGCTCTAGGAGCAGAATCAGTGGGAGGTTGCAGAGGCTGAGACATAGAGGATTCCTCGTAGGGACCCTTTCTACTACCATATAGGTAGGGCCAAGGTCTAGGAGGCATGATAGGAAGGTTCAATATCCTAATCTTAGCTTTGCGCCAAGCAGGAACCATCAAAATTCTCATGTAAAATCCAAGAGTATTCGTCCAAAAATCTTCTTCAAAAAGAGAAGCAGAAGAGGCACCCTGAGGATGGGTAGGCCTCTCCTTTCCCTTTCGAGAAGAGGAGAAAATTTTCTGCACTACCAGAAGGGTTAAATTTGACTGTCCTTTTCTCCTGGTCTTGTACTTCACATAGTTTCGATAAAGTAAGTTTGTTCTTTGGGGAAGCAGACCAACTGGGGCAGGCCAAAAATGATCCAATAAGTAGCCCCCATGGGACACCAACGACTGGTATCTAGTGTCATGCACGACATGCAAAACACCTTCATGGGAGAATTTCAAACACTTATGGATGACATAAGTGATTTTGTTCATGGAAACCAACCAAGATATGCCTAACTTCAATCTAAACAAATCTGATCTTGGGATAACATCAAAATTTTTGTTCACAACCCTAGGTCCAACTAGGATGGAAAGAGTTATTGAGCCATATGGCTTGAGAGAGAGGCCATCATGTGTATAAATGGTAGATTTTGTCTCTTCATAATCCTTCCTTCGTAAATAATTCAACCACAATGTCTCCTCGATAATGATATTCACTCAACTTGTAGGGTCCACTAAGACCCGGGCACAATGTTCCCATTGAGACAAGCAGGAATGTAGAGGGGAGAGGGCTTGTTGTTCAAGGGAAAATTTTGTGATGTGAATGTCACATTTGGCAAACTAGTCACAGGCTACAGAGGAGTAACCATAACCATGTTAACCTACGCCTCAGGTTGAGTGGTAGAATTAGAGGGATTAATAATTAAGTTAGCAGAATGTGACAGAAATGGTCTGTGTATATCTACAACTCACTATTTTCTTTCACCACCAATTTATTCATATTTTTCTTTCTCCCATTGAGATGAATAGTATCATCCTAAATGCGGTCCTATATCTCATGGCGTAGGTGCATACAATGTTCAATATCGTGTCTGTCGACTTGATGGTATTGAAAAAAGGAATTTGCATCGTACCAATCAGGGTTAAGGTTCTTTGAGAGGTTGAGAGTTCTCCAAGGTTATGATCTTATCCTTCAACAACTTTTGCAATGAAGAATAAGATTCTACTAATTTTGTGAACTTTTTGTTGCATCTGAGGCCATTATCATTCATTGCAGCTACTACATTCGCAACAACCTTACTTTTCCTGAGATTGATACAATACACTTTCCTTTTGAATAGGAGTGTGAGGAGGATCCCCCAAACTGAACTACTGTCTATTGATATTATTGTAATGTTGCACACAGATGCATGAAAAAAGATTATTTCATGAGGGAAAACTTTTCCTACCAAGGTCTCTACAGGTTTCCTATGAACACCTTCTACACGTCAAAATCGGGCAACAGGTACGAGATCTAAGAGAAGAGTAGTTGATATCGCGCTATAAAATCAGTTATCTTCTCGTTATCCCCTTGCTTCCATCGGACGATAATTAAAAAAGTCATCTTCGGTCCGATGTTGGCTTGGAATTGTCAGAGAAACTAATTTACAAGTTGATCTAATGAGAAAATAGAGTTGTTGGGTAAGGAATAGTACTATTCAAATGTTGTATCCTTAAGAGATTGAGGAAATAATTTTTCCATCAATGCATCATCATGGAAGAAGTTTGTACACATGGCGCTAAAGGCAGACACATGCGCTTGCGGGTCCCCTTTGCTGCCATATTTCTTAAATTTGGGAATCTCCATTCCTTGTGGAAAGGGAGTGCTTAAGATTTCTACTGACAATGGGCTATGTTAGAAAAAGGGTTGAAAGATAGGTTTGGCAAAGGCCTAGGAGAGACTCGCTAGCTGGTTTTGCATATGACCCATATTCTGAAGCAACCTTTTTCATGATTGTATCCTTTGTCACTATTTAGCATTCTCACAAGTAGGGGAGGTGTTGGCAGAGGAATGTAAACTAAGTAAATTAGTGTCAATTATTTCATCTTCTATTGTTATAATATCTTCCCAAGGGGGAAGAGGAGAGGGATAAGTGATACTTTCATGATTCTTAATGATTACATCTTCTTTCACCAAGATACCTTCATCACTAATGGGAGAGGTATTGGGAGAAGGACAACTATGATCTTCATGATTGTTTATGCTTGTATCTTCTTCTATCGCATAATTCCCACAAATAGGAGAGATATGAGGGGGTGTAGATTTAAGGCAAGCGTCAACATTTTCACTTTCTTGCACTAAGAGACTCTCATAACTAGGAAGTGTATTGAATGAATGACAACATGCTTATTGACTAACTTTTTCTTTGCAAACTTGGAAATGAAAAATACTAACATTTGTGAAAAGTAATCTATACAAACTTAAAATGGAAAGAGACTTAAAATGCAATGTAAAGACCTAGAATGAAATGTGTAAATGCAAATTTCAGATTTCAAACAAGGTAATTTATTGATTACACTATGCAACAATCTGAAAATGAAATGTTGTAAATGCAAATTTGGAATTAAGCAATGCATGAAATGAACCAATTTAAGCTAGATTTAGTGAAATGAATGTAATAGAAACTCATCCAACTGAAATAGATAACTAATGTTAGCAAACTGTGACATAGATTTTGGGAACCCTAAGATGCTTGCTCTCTTCCTAAGATTTTTCACCTATAAAGAGAGAGATTTAGGTCCCAAAATGCTTATGTAACACTCAAATTAGGATGTATGCTATATGATATGATGTAAATGAACTTGACTAAATGCAATTTACTGAGTGAAATGAACTAAAATGAATGCAAAAGTGCAATTAAGCTATGTTTTAAAACACATTGTGATATGCAAATAACTATGAAAATGAAGAAATCATGCAAAACAGAAAGAGATGGATGAAATCAGAGTGCACCTGGATGAAATATGAGTTGTCTGGAATGTCTAGAATGTTGATGAATTTTTATTTTTTTCTTAGTGGGACTCATTCACCAAGGGTGGTGAATCAATCCTCCTACTGATGAAAAAGTGTCGGGAACTAATTTCTGACAATCAGGATCCGAGATCTGACAAAATATAGATTTTTCAAACCTCAGGTGGGACTCATTCGCCAAGGGTGCTGAATCAATCCACTCCTAGATTTCTAGAAAATCATATAGCAACTCTGCAACACTAGATTTGGGAATGTCTGAATGTCAGGTTGTTGAAGTCAGTTATGCAAGAAACAGACAAAAAACACTCAATAAGCTTGAAATAATGATATGTTGACTTGAAGAGCCTAGTTGACTTGATTTCCACTTTTCAACAACTTTAAACCTGTCAAATATACAAAACAAAGGTTGCAAAGACACATGCAAAGGGGAAAAGTGTTGGAGGGTTAGCAAATAGGGGGCTTGCCTTGTTCAAACCCCGCTTTGGTAATCAAACCCAATAGAAACAAGTGAAATGTGAAGGAAATGTAAACTAACAACATGCAAATGTTATTAACTCATGAAATCCTTGATCTTATAAGCCTGAAGTAATGTCAATGGCTGCTCCAAAGTGCTTCAATAGTTGCTTCAATTGATGATGTAGAATGCTTGAGTGCTTGAATGTCTTAGGAGATTGAATACTTGAATGAGGAGATGTAAAATGAGATGAAAAATGCCTATTTATACAATTATTGTGCCTTATTATCCATTCATACCTCATCACAATTCGACATCAAGTGAATTTGAATACAATCCTAAAAGGAAATTTGAAATATTTTGAATTTGGGGCCAAGGGGGACTCATTCGCCACCCATGGTGAATGGGTCCCACCTAGGACCTAAAACCATGTGTCAGGAAAAATGTTATGTTTAATGTTGTTTTTCGGGATAATATCCAAAAATACACTTAATTAAGCATATGAGGGCATAAAGAGATAAAATAAAGCATGAGAAAGGTGTAAATAAGGAGATTGTACCTAGAAACGTGTGAAGGCTTGTTACAAGACTTCACAAAACTTCAATATAGGACTTGTTGATGTGTAAAAAGGTTATTTTTAGGTAAATTGTATTGAGTCTCGAAGAATGTGGAAATGTCTTACAACACCTTCACAAGACGTCATTCTTTGAGTTTTAGTACCTAAATAAGCATGTTCAAGCCATGATACAACATAAAGTCAAAGTGACATAGTTTCAACACCATGAAACAAGACCTAAAAGGCCATGAAAATGACAAAGGGCCATTTTCCTACAACACATTTAGCCCCCACTTTAGTGAGAGGACAAACTTGCTTCCTCACACTAAAGTAGACATGAACATCGAGGGGAGGGTTCAAATGCACTTACACTAGCAAGATGGAATACAATGATCAAGAGGGATCATCAAGCCCCCAAGACAAAGATCCCATGGAAAAATAGACATAAGGACAAAGGAACACACAAGTGGTGAAATGAATTCAATGAAGCTTCAATCATCAATCCAACTAGTTGTGAAAAGAGATCTAGGCTGATTGATTGAAAGAGAGAATGTGTACTCACTTTGGGGCCATGAAACTAGTTGTCCGCGGGGTGAGAAGGCCCAACTGTATACTCACTCTAGGGCCACAGAACTAGTTGTCCATGGGGTGATAAAGCCCAAAAAGAAGTAAGATACATATGCTAGTTGGTATGCACTCACAAATACAAAAGTGGCTATGGGGAAAAGTCATGCTGCTAGTTGGGCTTCTCGCTCAACCATGCCAAAGTTATACCGCTTGATAACTTTAACAAGGCACCACAAATCCAAAGAAATGTAAATGTCAATTTAAGTTTCATGAGACAATCAAAATAGGATGGCACCACAGGCATGCAAGTTGTGTTATGTAAGGTGGTTGAATGAGGATGCAATAATGTGAAAGATTGTTCAAAGGAGTCTTGTTCAGTTTATGCAAGGTCAATCACTTAGGGAACATTATATCTAATGTCTCCAAGAGAGGACCAATCAAAGAATAGTATATTCACAACTTAGGGGATGCAGTGTGTCGCATCAAACCACAAAGAGGATTGTAATATGTTGAGATAGATCATACTTATGAAGGACATCACACCCAATGTCATCCACAAAGTGACAAATGCATCACCTAAACAAAAAGGATACACTAAGAAGCATGAATGCAAAATGAAATAATGGTAATGTATGCCCCCTACTTTAAAGGAATTTCTACACATCATTTTGTGAGCAATTAATTGAAAGTAGAGAAGAAAAGAAAAGGAAAAAAAGAAAAACAAGACATGAGAGCCAACCTGGAAAGTTCTATGCCAAGTCATATGTTTTGAGGGTAGGCTATGTCATGTAAAGGAAAAAGAAAGAAAGGAAGGGAGTTGCTCCCCAGAAGAGGAAGTACACCAAACACATAAGGGATCTATGGATTTGGGGTCAGTATGCTCATTGCTGCAATGTTGTTATGAAAGAGCGTGGAATTGTCATCATTCCTCAAATACACATAGAACTAGAAGAATGACACAAAGAGAGTGAAAACAAAGGAAAAAGAAAGTCCATTTTGAGTCCACATGGAAGAGACATTTGTAGTCTTGACGCTTTGCATCATCCCCAAAAGGAAAACACAAGCGAAAATAAAAGAAAAATGAAAAGACAAAGGAAAATGAAAAAGCTTTTAGGTCAACATGAAGGAGACAAAAATCAGTCTCAATGCCTTGCGTCATCCCCAAAAGGAAAACACAAAACAAAAATGAAAAAGAAAAGGACCATTTGGGTCAACATGGAAGAGACATAGGGTGTATCTACGCTTTGCGTCATCCCCAAAAGGAAAACACAAAACAAAGCATGACAAATAGAAGAATAAAGGTACAAATAGAAGAATTGTACAAGGAGAGGAAATATCAAACACACGATACAGGGGAACATGATACACACATGAAAAGAAAAAGAGAATAAAGGTCAAGTAAAAGATGAGAGACTAGCTAGGCAAATGCAAGTCATCCACCTCTCAATCATGTTTAGTGTAATTCGAAGGTGGTTGACTGTCTAAAGGAGGAATCGCAAGTGCTGAACTAGGAGTTGTACCAAGTTCTTCTCTTGGTGGAGAGGATGTATCATTTAAGCTCATTGTAGATGAAAATAAAGAGTTCAAACCATTGTGTATTTCTTCATCTATTTTATTGATCGTCGCATCATCATCATTATCATCAAGATTAATAACGACGGGAGGACTAAGGGTGATTTCTAAGGATGGATGTATCAAGAGTGGTGGTTGTTGAATGGGTTTGTTTTGTTGTAATTGTTGGGTTGAATTATCATGTGGTAGGTCAAGAGAGGGAAGGTGGTCATCTATTTCTTCTATCAAGGATGGAGATTGATTGTCTTGATCGTCTTCCATACAAGATTGACGGGATAGGAGACGACACTGATGCCAATGTTCCTGAGCACCATGGTTTTGTTTAATTCTGTATTGAAGTTGTTGAGGTGTAAGAGTGGATTGAGTCATCATAGGTTCTTCTACTTCTGAAGGGACAAGAGTAGAAGAAATCAAAGAGGATGGATCAACCACTTTCTCTTTCACTTTATATACTTGTTTGATACGAGGAGGTAAGACAGGAGTTATGTCATTTGCTCTTGGTCATTTAAATGATGATTGGGAAGTGTCAGGAGGAGATTGTTCAGAAGGATTGATGGTTTGTTCAATGTTAGATTTAGGTGTAATCATGGTTTCATCTAGGATAGGATTAGTGGAGGTGGACAGAGATGTGTTACAAAGAGATAATTCAATGATCTTTTTGGCTTTAAAATTTTGATAAGCAATGTAAAAGAAGTCTTTACAAGGAGTGATAGGTTCCATGGGTTTGGGACAAAATGTTTCTAATGAAAAGTTACCTTTGGAAGATAAAGGATTAAAGCCACTATGGTGTATAGTGAATACCTCATTGCAATGTGGAAACTTGAAGCACTTATGAACGACTGATGGGACCACTTTCATTGAGTGAAGACAACGAAGGCCTAGCCACAAATGAAATTGGTCAGATTGTGGAATAATAGAAAATGTTACCTCCAAATTCTTAGGTCCTATTTGTAAAGGTAGCAAGATTGATCCAATTGTAGGGCATGCAAAACCATTATGTGTTTTAATCCATGCAGTTGATTTATTATAGTCATCTTGATATAAATTATGTAATACTAGAAATTATTTTGTGATCACGTTCTCACCACAAGCGGGATCTATTAATATCCTATTAGTAGGTTTATCATAGATTCTGCCAACTATGTAGAGAAGACCATCAGGAAGCTTTTGTATTATGTATTTAGCAGAAAAAGTAATATCAAGAGATTAGTAGTTTGGCCCTTGCAAGAGATAACATCCATCGTAGCTACAAGTTCATCCATAGGACTAGCTTGGGCAACAAGAGGAGGAGTATCAAGTTGTTCATTATGTATATTAACAGTCAATATTGTTGTCAAACAGATTGCACCTAAACGCTTGAATGGTTAAATTCAGCAATTTGTTGAAACATTGGATCAAACTCTCAAGTTGTGGGTGACCTATAACGAGATTGAACCTTCGAATTCTAGGCCAGCTTCCTATATGTTGATCAATTTGATACTTGACTAGCTTGTTCTGAGAAAAGGGTAAGAAACTCAATTTTAATGTAAAACTGGAAAAAATGGACTGTGGTGATCACCTATTTGATTTAAGGAAACAAACTAATCACAACTAATTCATCATGAAGCTTACTTTCAAAACTCAGACTGAATGATTTAATTGCATTAATGTTTCACAAACAGGCCTGATGATTCATTCTTTATGAAGGAAAGACTCATTTTCACAACTTAAAGATATGGATATATTTGAGACACAATTTATGACCTGCAACTAAGATGTTTCTTCGTGTGCATGCATTCACGAATGTTGATAGAAATTTAAAGGTTTTGATATCAAACACATTAAACTCGTATACAAACATTCGCAAAATAAGACACCTGAATCTAAGAAGGACAATTTTAAACTTGCAATGACAAATGAAGGAACGTTCTACAAATGATACTCCAAGATAACCTATAAAGATTGTTGCAATATCTATTAAACTTTGAAAGCTGAGTTACAAGACAATTCACTTTGCAGAATGCAAAGGCTGAATAACAAGAACTAACTGAAAAAGATAAAAAATTTCAATATATACAATGAGAATGCACTTCAAAGTGCATGAACATGTAACTGAAAGTCAATTTCAATGAGAAAATCACAATTCCAAGCTGAAATCCGAGCAGAAGCAAAAATCCCTAAAAATAAGGTTCAAACTCATGCAAAAATGAGTGAACTCAATCTCGAACTCGTAGTCATAAAGCATGCAACTAATCTGTAACTCAAACTGAATTGGAAATCTCTAAACGTGAGCCAAAACATGCAAAAATCCTCCTTGCTTTAATCAATTCGCCCATGATAACTTAAAGTCCATTCTTGCATGACAAATCTTTAGTTGAGTCTGATATGAAACTAAAGTAAAGTTGTAAAACAACTTTACATAACATTCTTTATTTGCATTTTAAGAGGACTAAATTAATTAAATGATTTATAGCATATCATTTAATTAATTGGCTTTACATTGATTAATACAAATAATAAAAGAATAACTCTCTTGCAAAATTGAAAGTATTACTCCCTTATCACAGCTTTATACACACTTAGCATATATCTCACAATATGAATTCCCATCAATAAATATTGGCGACCACCATACCATATTGTAAATATTTGATAATTGATAGTAATCGACCAACATGCATAAGTCGACTTGACTTAAAAATTGAAATCATGAGCAAAAAATAAAACATCATGATTTTGTTTTATTCTTCAAAGATTCCACCCGAAGTCACCGTGAATAGAGAAAAAAGGAAAAAACCCTAATCATTTCCCATTTTTCACTTGTCTCATGAAGAAACTTCGAGAGAAACTCTTATTGCACTAGCCTCCATGAAGTAGGGTTCAGATTGAATTTGTTCACCATTTCAAGCTACTTTCTAGGCTGAATCTTACTGATTTTCACAAGGTAAGTTTACTTTTACCATTTGGAGGTACCTTAACTCCATTGCATAGCTTTTCCTATAGCTTTTTCTGATACATCTTCTCTGGTTTTTGTAAATGGCCTCTTGCTCTATGGCTGCAATGGACGCCTTGTGAGAGCATGATTTGAACTGATAAATAGATGCTATGAAAGGACTTCTGGAAGATTTATTCATGGTGGCTTTGGTAAGTCTAATTTTTCCCATTTTGTATATATCTTCAGCCTCTTTCTGTGCGCGCCCTCCACTATCCTGATACAATTATTCTGTTGATACTATCCATACTGCTTGAATCGTGACTAGAGACTTAAACAGTAACTTGACAGGAGAAAGCTTAAAAGAGATTTCGTGGTATTCATTTTCCTGAGAATTCCAATTCCAGTGGTATAAGTTCAGCCTATGAAAGGAATTTCACTCTTCTTTTGTTTTTTGAACAAACACGCACATGGGTATCTCTTATTTGGAGAAAAAATTGCAAAAAACCCTTATGTGGGTTCGACCCAAAACAACAAAATACAAGTATCTAGTAACTGAAAGAAATTTCTAAGCACCCTTCATTATCTTCTTTGTGTGTTTCTCTTTACTGCCTTTATTTCTTTGTTGAAATACAAGCCTCTTGGAAATTTCCTCCTGTATAAAATGAGTTGATAGATTCATTAAAAGAAAACTCTAGGCCATGATTTTTTTGTATGTTGTTTGTCATTATTGGCCACGGCTATGAACTATCTTCATTTGGGTATTTGATTCGTTGCACTCTGCATTTTTGGAGTAAAACCTCTACATGGGTAAGAAGTAATCTATATTTTCCTCGATGAAACCCAACCTAGATGTATGTAAAAAGCTTTCTCCAAGCCATGACTTTGCATGCTCAATTTGGGTCTTTTGTTTATCTAAACAAATATATTTCCATGTCCAATCTGTTTTTACAAAAATGAGTGAACTCTTGGTACTAAAATCTGGAAACAATAATGATTATAATACGTATGAGACTATATATCTTGATAACCTCTATCGATACTTAATGCAAACTTGGCCACCATGAGAGCCTCTGAACCTTCTTTGTTCAAAAGATCTCTTTGATTTCAATTATGTAGCAACATTGATACTCTTTCCAAATCTAGCTCCTCCATTCATTTTTCATTAATCTTTTGCTGTTGCTTATAATGCACACCTATAGCACATAATTTCCTGAAACTTCAAGTCATGTTTCTATGACCTTGTTAACTCCTTTTGAAATAAGAGCATATGTGGACTTGCTTTGCATAATGATGTTGTTATGGATTATTTTGTTATGTCTCTTGAATGTCTGAATGGACTATGCTACTCTGATATTGAAAGAAACAATTTAATTGCTTATTGTCTTGTTCTCCCTTCAGCATAAGGGCTCAATGCCTCATCAAGATGTAAATATGACTGAAAGACAGAGCTGAAACTGAACTATGACAAATACAATTAATGCTCTCTTAACATGCTACTTTTTTTATGATGAGTAAAAGATAACTGCTCAATCTGTTTCACCATGCTAAATTAGACTGCTTTCATTATCTGATATTGCTCTACAACAGTCCTATTTGATAACTGTAACACTTGATGACTCTCATGTAATAATGTGAATGAGATGTGTCTTTATGATATGCTGGGCTCTACCCTTGTGGGAGCCCTTTTTACTCCACATATCTGATAAGATGATCACGAACATGATGAACCTGTTCTTGCACATTGAAACAAACATGTTAGCAAAATAAAAAAAGCTGAAAGCTTCCATTGAGTTATGTTTTTCTTGATTGTCAACCTTTCATCTGGTAAATGCTTGATTTAATGCAAATTACATTCCTGTTGGTAGCGTAGGCATAAGGTAGAATGTAATTAATCATTGCTTAGAGTATAACTCTAACGCCATTCCTTTATAATTTTGTAGGTTCATGGAGTGAGGAAACGAGGCTGCAACAACTTGGAGACACGACGACTGAAGACATCAACGAAAGTGATTCATCATTACAGGCAATGATGAATTGCTCCTCTTCTTTATGCTTATGTTATTCTCAGTAGTGTAGTTTGTCCTTGAATTGTGTATTCATCATTTGATTGTCATAATCAAATTCAGTTACTCTTGCGGCTTGTGCGAGATTCAGTGTTTTTTTTACAAAATGAATAAAAGGAATTACTATGCAAATTCTTAATTTTCTGTTTCAAATAATTGCACAATAAAACTGTGATTCAGATATAAATTGATCTCTATGATGATCAATGAATACTTTAATCAACAAAACTAGAAAAATTTTGTACCTATAATTCATGAATTTGATTAAGCTCTACCTGTTTGAGCTCGTAGTGAAAAATAGGTAACAATTACATTAGGCTTTGAAGGTTCACTAGCCTTGACAAAAGAGGTGGTGTGTTTAGGCACAGGGTTGGTGAATATTTTCAAATTTTGGTTAGGAGGTGCGATGGACTTATTACCTTGATCATTAACACCCATAATGGTCATTTCTCCTAAATCAATGAGGTCTTGAACTAAATATTTAAGATGCTTGCAATGTTTAGTGTTGTGGCCATTTTGATGATGAAAATGGCAATAAGCATTAGGTTTGAAGGTAGGTGGTAAGGTTTGATTGGGATCAAGTGGGCGAACATGTGGTAAGGTGAGCATTCATTTTTTAATTAATTGGTTCATTGTATGGTGGATGGTGTCAGGAAAAGGGGTGAAGTGTCTATTCGGATCTCCATAATGATAAGGCATGACTGTTTTAGTAGCGGCCACTGAATTTTGAACTTGTTGAGTTAGTTGTAGTTGGGGTGATGGAGGTGGGTTAAATTCTAAAAATCCTCGGTTAAGTTGCAGAAGTTTTGCGAGTTATTGTGGTTTAGATTGTTATGTTAAGGTTTGTCAACTCGACTAGAAGTGGATTTTGACTCACGACTTGAAACCGAATTTTGATAATCGCATAATGTAGTGCATAAATGCATGAATGAAGGGAATTTCATCATGGTAAGTTTATCTTGAAGATTGGTGTGCAAATTCTCAATAAACATCTTCTGAAAATGCGCATCTAGAATTTTAACATCAACTTGAGCGTATAAGGATTGATAATGGGAGATGAAATCTATGAATTTTTCATCCATGTTTTCTCTACATCTCATAAGGTCGGCCATTGTCTTTTTAGGTGTCATGTGAACTTGAAAGTGATTAATGAAAGCCTCCGCCAATTTTTTAAATGAATGGATGGAATGATTGGGCAAGCTGGAAAACCATTCTAAAGCAATATCTTTCAAGGTCCTTAGAAAAAGCTTTGCTAAAATTTTATTGTCAAGGAAAAAATCACAACACAAGGCAGTAAAAGCATTGACATGGTTGATAGGGTCTCCTTTTCCACCATATTTATCAAACCTCGAAATTTCTATCCCTTGTGGCATTGGGGTACGTAAGATTTCTAATGATAAGGGGCTGCTACGGAAAAGATATGTGGGTGGTGCGGCTTGACCTTGACTAATGGTGGAAAGTTGGTGTTGCATGGATGAAACAATGTTAAGAAGTTGTGTCATAAAAGGATCAAGATAATTGGGTTGAGGTGGAAGGGAAAATGGTGATGGAGTGTAGGTGATGTTAGGGGAGGTGAAAGGAATACTAAGGGGTGTGAAAGCGGTGGAAGGAGGTTGTGATGCCACAAAAGAAGTGGGAATGCTAGTGGAAATTGGGAAATAAGTAGCCACGTAATTAGGTTGATGATTAGTTGTATGGACTTGCAGATTGGTGTAAGTTGGTATGGAAGCTACAGTTGAAGGAGGAGAAACTTGAGATGCTCCTTGGCTTACAGGAATGTTTTTGGATTGGGTATTTGAAGAGGCATGTTTATTGTAAATCTCAAAAATTTGTTTCAGCACTTGTAAGCCATCATCACTCTCAATTAAGTGATGAAGGTTCTCAATTAAATCTCGTTGTAAATGTGCAAAGTCCTCATGAATATTAATGGCATTTTCTTGCAAGAGGGATTTGCTTTGGTTGTTAATATGCATAGGATGGAAAGGTGAAGGCATGGAAGTGGTATTTTCAAGGCCCAAGGCACCATTGTCCATACTAGGAGTAGGAGCTCATGAGATCCCAAGGTCCACAGCGAAAGCGCTATCGCGGGATTTCATGAGTCTAGAACTTCTTCTCACTAAAGTATTATCAACGTGGCACCAAACACTCATGCAAGTACCACAAAGGAAGGGTGGATGGAAATGCAAGCTAATATGAGAATTTGAAATGAAAATAATAGAAAATATGCTAACTAACAGGAATGCAAATACAAAAAATAGAAATGCAGGAAAATGCCAGAAAAAGCACAAAACTATTGTCTAAAAAGTGCAAAGGGACTGATTTGCCCTGGGTGGCGAATGAGTCCCAGGATGCAATTTTTTTTATGTTTTTCATATTTTTGAGAATGATTTAAACTTTCTAAAAAATGCAATAACAGATGTAGAATGCAGATTTTTACTTTTTTCTTAATGAAATTGAATGCAAAAATAAAAACTAAATGGATGTTTCACTAATGCAAAATGAAATTTCCTAGAATGCAATAACAAATCAATGTCCTAATTGAATGCTAATGCAAATGAAAACTAGGATGCAAGATATGAATGCAATCAAAAATTTTAAAATGTTCAAAAGTTAGGTTCACCAAAATGTGACATAGATTTTGGGAACCCTAAGATGCTTGCTCTCTTCCTAAGATTTTTCACCTAGAAAGAGAGAGATTTAGGTCCCAAAATGCTTATGTAACACTCAAATTAGGATGTATTCTATATGATATGATGTAAATGAATTTGACTAAATGCAATTGACTGAGTGAAATGAACTAAAATGAATGCAAAAGTGCAATTTAAACTATGTTTGAAAACACATTGTGATATGCAAATAACTATGAAAATGAAGAAATTATGCAAAATAGAAAGAGATGGATGAAATCAGAGTGCACCTGGATGAAATATGAGTTGTCTGAAATGTCTAGAATGCTGATGAATTTTACTAGTTTTTCACATTGGGACTCATTTACCAAGGGTGGCGAATCAGTCCTCCTAACAATGAAAAAGTGTCAGGAATTGATTTCTGATAGTCGGGATCTGAGATCTAAAAAAATACAGATTTTCAGACCTTAGGTGGGACTCATTTACCAAGGGCAGTGAATCAGTCCACTCCTAGATTTCTGGAAAATTTGACAACTTTGCAACACTAGATTTGGGAATGTCTGAATGTCACGTTGCCGAAATCAGTTCTACAGGAAACAGACAGAAAACATTCAATAAGCTTGAAATAATGATATGTTGACTTGAAGATCCTAGTTGAATTGATTTCCACTTTTCAACACCTTTAAACCTGTCAAATCTGCAAAACAAAGGCTGCAAAGGCACATGCAAAGGGGAAAAATGTTGGAGGGTTAGCAAATAGGGGTTTTCCTTGGTCAAACCCCACTTTGGTAATCAAACCCAATAGAAATAAGTGAAATGTGAAGGAAATATAAACTAACAACATGCAAATGTTATTAACTCACAAAATCCTTGATCTTATAAGTCTGAAGTAATGTCAATGGCTCCTCCAAAGTGCTTCAATAGTTGCTTCAATTGACGATGTAGAATGCTTGAGTGCTTGAATGTATTAGGAGATTGAATACTTGAATGAGGATATGTAAAATGAGATTAAAAATTCCTATTTATACAATTCTTGTGCCTTACTATCTGTTCATACCTCATCACAGGCTGACATCAAGTGAATTTGAATAAAATCCCAAAAGGAAATTTGAAATATTTTGAATTTGGGGCCAAGGGGGACTCATTCGCCACCCATGGTGAATGGGTCCCACCTAGGACCTAAAACCATGTGTCGGGAAAAATGTTATGTTTAATGTTGTTTGTCGGGATAATATCCAAAAATACACTTAATTAAGCATATGAGGGCATAAAGAGATAAAATAAAGCATGAGAAAGGTGTAAGTAAGGAGATTGTGCCTAGAAAAGTGTGAAGGCTTGTTACAAGACTTTACAACACTTCAATATAGGACTTATTGATGTGTAAATAGGTTATTTTTAGGTAAATTATATTGAATAGAGTCTAGAAGAATGTGGAAATGTCTTACAACGCTTCACAACACCTTCACAAGACATTGTTCTTTGAGTTTTAGTACCTAAATAAGCATGTTCAAGCCATGATACAACATAAATTAAAAGCAACATAGTTTCAACACCATGAAACAAGACCTAAAAGGCCATGAAAATGACAAAGGGCCATTTTTCTACAACACAAAAACAAAAGTGTAAAAATAAGGTTTTTAATGCTGTAAAAGGCAGTTTTAGGGATAATCTGGGACTAATTCACCTAGAGGGGCGTATGAGTCCCAGTCAGGTTTTTTGGAGGGGTCAAATTCTGAAAAATGCACAACACAAAAATCCCAAAAAGTAGGAAAAACAACCTATATTGATACTAAATCGCCTAGAGGGGCATATGAGTCCTAGATTAGGGTTTTTGCACCAATTCCAACAAATTTTGAGTTGTTTCTAGGTTTTTTGGTTAGGATGATGTTTATGCTAAGTAAAAATGTAGATTTTAAGTCAATTTCAATGATGCAAGATTCAAAAATGTAACCTATATGCATTTTCACTAATGCACTATTAAGAAACCCTAGATGCCAATGAACTAATGCAAAACCTAATGCAATGTTAATGCAAGCTAGATCTAGGATTATGATGTAGTCCAAATTAGAAATAAGATGTTCTAAATGCAGGTTCACCAAAGTGAAACAATAGAAATAGGTGGCTCTAACTTTTTGGGAGATGGAGCACTAGACCTATTTCACTTAGTTTCACTCAAGGAAACCCTAGAGACCTCAATCCATGGATGGAATGGAGAGAGATCTGTTAAAGGTTTTCCTAGGGTATGATTAATGACTAAAGGGGGGTTCACCACCAAGCTAGGGCTTGGAAAGACAAGAAATGAATGTAACATTCAAAGTACCCTCCAGAACCTAACCAAATGACCAAGGAAATGAAACTGAAATGTAGAATAAAAGACTAAGAAACTACAGAGGTGCACCTAGGAGAGTAATGAGGTCAAAACAAGCTCCAAAACCCTGAAACCTATTGTTTGATGCCCACTAGAACTCATACGCCAATCTAGGCGATTTAGTCCCAGACTAGGGTTTATGTGCCAAAATTGGAATCTCACAGTGGTTGATCTGAATTCACTAAAATATGGAAAATGTGTTATACAGGGACTCATACGCCATAAGTGGAATCTTAGTCCCACTCTACTTTTTCAAAGGGTTAAGACCTGAATCTACACTCCTATCTCTGCTCTTCCTTCCACACTTCATTTCTGGATCTGAAACCTTGATTTGCAACCTATAGGTTACTTTTCATGAAGATGACAACCTTGTGACAACTTGATGAATTTATTCAACCTAGAAACTTAGTATTCAAAGGATCTTCAAGCCCCAAGACACCTAGATCTGTAATCACATGTGTAGAGAGAGAAAACTTGTTGATTTATTAGGAAATACGGGTTTTCCTTGGTCAAACCCCGTTTGGGTAATTAAACCTTGTGATGAAACAATGAAATATGAACATGAAACATGAACAATGATACCTTGAATTATTTCTTGAGATGTCAATCAACAATCTAACATGAAGTGGCCATGTATCTTGATCTTGAACTTTGATATGAAACAATGCTTGTAAATGGATCTTCAATGCTACATCACAACACTAGCTCAACAAAAATGTTGAAGCTTGATGACCTTGACATGATAATGGATCTTGAATTATTGCAACAAATGATAAAGAATTTTTCCCTTAAATGCTTTAAAATGCTCTTGTAAACTCTCTTGAAACTCTTATGAAGTCTTGGAATGCTTAACTCTTGATAGCTTAGGTTGATATCATGAAGGATTAGGTGAAATAATGATTTGAGATCTTGTTTATATAGGCAATCCATCCAACTTACTGTTTATTAGATCCTAGAGGCTGACATTCATGAAATTTGAACTTAAAACCCCGATTTCTTGCTCAAAACCGTAAAAAGGGGCCAAATGGGACTCATATGCCACTTGTGGTGTATAGGTGGACCATCTGGATGGGACTCATATGCCCAAGGTGGCATATGGGTCCCACCATGCCTTTTTAGCTTGAGAAAATGTCAAGGAGTTAAGAAATTAAGTGTATTTGATGTCTATATCAAAATTTCAATTGAAATAAGCCTTAGGATGCATAATATAGGGTCTTAGGGGCCTATTAATGATGATATGGTCATAAATGCAAGATATCCAAAAACTTAATGTGAAGGTGCAAATAAATACACTTTACAACATTAAATTAAGGCAAAGTTAGGTCTATTTACCTTAAAAGGGCTATAAATCCAATGTGAATGTGTAAAACATATTACAACACTAGATCAAGGTGACATTAGGTCCATTTTAATGTTAACCATTCCCAAATCAAGTGTGAAAATATAGAGGGATACTTTTTCCGTTACCACACTTATTCATATAATTTTTTCTCTTGATTTATAATCTTTCATTTGATTTCAAAGAATGAATAGTTGACTTTGTTGTTCATGTTGTTTATAATCTATACTTTTCTATTATTTATATGTAGGCATTTCTCAACACAAGCTTTGAGTAGGACGTGACATTCAATGGAAATGCATCCAACATTGGAGTTCATGTTGCTTTCATTATTCAATTACTTATACTCAGTGTTTTTTTTTGTTTTTAACAATTGGCTTTTAATATTGCAATGTAGGTGTCTTTGATAGTAGCAATGATTTTAAATGTACATTATAGAGTGAGGATATCAACCTGGGCACATATTAGTTGTGTATCTCAGATAGTTTGATAGCAAGATGCATTGATGCATTTGTACATGAGAGCATCAATAAAATTCTATGGGTATTATTAGTTGTATTGATGATTATGTGTATGCACCTACTTATGTGTGTTCATGAATGTCACGTGTATATATTTTCACATCAACATCACTCACACATTCTTATATTGGTTCATGTTGGTACCTACTTAATAGTCGAGCAATGGTGAATATTTTGGACTTGTCTATGAATGGACTCTTGAATGTAATGCATGTGAACCTTCATGTGTGTGGTTCATATATGATCCAATAGGCTCTAATAGATTATTTTAGCACTCTCATTGTTATAAAACATAATATATTTCTTACATAATTGAAAGAAAGAGAATGACACTTTGCATCTTAGTGTACCCAATCAAGTAAATCCATTGGCCCATCAAAATTAGTGTACCCAATCAAATCAATATCAACCCTTGTTGCATAGAGAATCCCAAAACTAGGTAATTCTTATAGTGGTGAACCATTAAGACTTTTGAATCAATGAGTTTGATTCAATAACTATGTAGTTGATTCTTGATAATAACAAAATATTGTGATTTGACACACTACAAAAATACCTCCTACAATTTAAAGTTTTTGAGTCTAGATTTATAATTGCATGCAACACAAAGATACAATTTTAGGTTACTAAACAATAAATACAATAAGTGAATGGTTGGTAGAGATATGAAAAGGGAAAAAAAATCATAATTTTTATCATTATTCCAATTGAATACTCTCACATTACCTTTATTTTTTATTTGGATATGGTTACTACGAGATTTACCTTGTCAACAAACATTATATAGTGTTTCTCATACCATTTTGCATTAATTTTAGATTCTTTTAAAAAAAAATCAACTACCCACTTCATTAAAGGAGTCCAAGTAACTAAATAATGTAAAATATAAATTCATTCAAGAGAGCTTTAAGTCACGTGTATTCTTTTGTACAAGAGTTATTTGAGCCCCTTTAGTACAAATTTCTAATATATTACTATCTTTTGTTATTGTGACACATTTTTCCTATATTCTAGGGAGGATACCTCATATGAGGTTCTCTAAATTTTCTTTGCATAGCCACTTGCCCTAAATATTTATTGTATAACTATTTTCTATTATATTATATATATACTAGAACACTCAATGTTGTCTACCGATAGTTGCTAGTTATTAATAGTTAAAGGAAACACTAGTTTCTTCCTAAACATTATTTGTGTTGATATGAATTAATAATTTTTTAGTGTCACTAATGTCAAATTGAGTGTTCAACTTACAACTAGAATTCCAAATTTGACCGAGAGCTTCCACATAACCACTATGAGTTGAACATTAGAAAAATAGTGATAAACTTTTGTGATAGCATTAGATAAATGGTCATAAAATTTGGTGAAGTTGCTAAAGGCAACAAAATTTAGTACTAACATTGATGGATTACAAATTGTAATTTATAAGTTCTATTAAAATGTAATTTCATTAATCAATAACATGCCATTGATTATAAATTAAAACCATTCTAGACTGATTATGCATTCCAATTTTAAGTTTCAAAGTAGAAAGACATGCACACGAGGAACCAATTAGATTGAATATCAATTTTTATATATATAATTGTAAAATAATTGTGTATGTGCATATACAAATTTGGCATATATGCCAACTCAAAAGAAGTTTTACAAAATGTGGCGCATATGCCATCTCAAGATCTATATACAATATACATGCCAAATAGCTATGTATCAATCTCTAGAAAATCCTAATCTTTTGTTGGATCATCAAAATTGAGCCTCCTCAAAGTATTTGGTGGCTCTATAGTTGCTTGCACAATAACAATTCAAACCACAAATTAGGTTAATTATGTCAATGGTTGACAAGTCAAACTGCTAAATAGAAACTTATATACTATAATTTAGAAATTGTCAATTTAACATCAAAATCACTATATTGAACTATAATATATCTAAAATGATTTTTTTTAACCTCAATTCTTGCTATTTTTTCTACAAGACATTTTGTATATAATTGTCATGTAGGATGATTAAGAGCCCTAGCATACCCAAATGGTCTCAATTTTTCGTATTGTTGAATTGGGTAGAGAACTATATCAAGTAAAATAAAATTGATATAGATTAATGTATAATTGTTGAAAAATAATCATATTTACTAAACATATATCTACTCCTATCTAAACATATATACCTACAATATAAAATAAAAATACCTCATGTGATGCTTGTTCTCTTTTTCTAGAAGGGATCATGATGGATGAACCTACTAAGATAGTTTCCTTTATAAAAAATGACAAGAATGTAAGATAATTTAAATGCACATGTACGTATAATCATAATGTCGAGAATATAAAAAATATATACCTGTTGTGATGCTTCTTCTGATGTGTTAGAAGCAGTCATCATGGCTGTAATAGTACCAGATTGTTGTATAAAAAAACAAGAATACATAAGACTATCAATCTATGTACATGTATTTAATCATAATAGATTTTAAAAATTAACATCTAAATTAAAATTAAAATGATATGCATATACAATAAAAAAATTGTAAACATGTATGTGCAAAAAAGTATACCATATATTGAATCTCTAGGCCAAATGAAATGTTGAAACTGTACCCTCTTGGACCTATGAATTTTGATCCTTTTTCAGTAACTGTTAAATATTTCAACACATAAATATACCTTTGCACTAATATCTCTTATAAAGTATGAGATAAAAGATAAAATGCACTATGAAATTACTTTAAGTCTTAACATTACATCCACATTATCACTTGCACCCGATGTCTCTCCTAGAAATGCTTTGCCTCGTGCTCTCTCATCCCCTAATTCTGACATATGATGGACCTCAAAGTTGGATGGGGCCATTGGAGGCTCATTAGGCTATCCAAGATGAACTGAACATACCCAATGGCACATAATGCAATGATGGGGTACATAAATATGTGGCAAAGAGGAGGGTATACCAATAGCAACTGATACAACATGTGTATTACTATCATATGGCTACACAAATTGTGAGCTCTATGTGATCAAATGGCCAGTCAAAGCATGCACGACTAAGATAGATTGATGTGCTACATCTACAACAATATCTAGGTAAGGTATTGGAGTTGGGGGAGAAATAGGAAGTGGGGGAATAAGTGGGGTTACATGATGTGCACCGGGTCTATCCTGAGGCATTTCTCTACCCACACCATAGAAATATCACATATCAAAGTAGTTGACATGCTTACCCAAGACAAATTTAGCATATAGTTTTCACAAAAATATTGTGGGACATCAAGATTATTGTTGGGTGGTTTATCAAAAACCATCCACCAAAGATCCTAAAATGTATCTAGGATATCTCGATGTGTCCACCATTTAATTGAATATTTAGGCTTGCACACATCAATGGACTGTTTGATTTTAGGAATGATACATAATTGTGCTAATTGGGCTTTGGTAATGTCAAGTTCCCTCACTTGATCGTATGATAAGCCATTGGAATATCGTTTCCTCATGGCCTCTCGCAACTCTAAAAAGATAATATGATTTTGCATGAAGGGTTGAATGATCTATCATTGAGCTGCATGTTTTGTTTGAATGTCACATAAAGTTTTTTTCCCCATATGCATAATCATACATCATGGTTAGTGACATTTACTCTTGTGCATGATGATTATATGGTGTTTGTATGGATGGTAGTATGAAATATATTCATTGAGTCATGTGGTTTATTTGAAGGTTGAATCAGAGCTCTATGGCATGCCTTGTGCTTATTCATACATCATAGTTAGTAGCATTTACTCTTGCGAATGATGATTATACAATTTTTTCTTGGAGGGTTGAATGACATATATCTAGTGAGTTATATGTTGTATTTGAAGGTTATATCAAATCCCTATGACATTCCTTGTGCTTATTCATACATCATGGTTAGTGGCATTCACTCTTGTTTATGATGATTATATGGCTTTTGTGCGAAGGGTCTAATTACATGTTATTGAGTTGTGTGTATTCTTTTTAAGGTTGCATCAAATTCCTACTAGTTGCCTCATTATTTTCATACACTATGGTTGAGTGACATTGGCTCCTAAGGATCATGATTGTATAGCCTCTATGTGGAGGGTGTAATGACATGCCTATCATTGTGTTGTAGGGATTTGTTTGGAAGTTCTAATGTTATTGTGTAATATGGGTTTTATTTAAGATATATGTTGTGCCTTGTGCTTATCCATACATCATGGTTAGTGGCATTTAGTCTTGTGTATGATATAATTGTATTAATTTTGTGTGTGTTTTGTTTAAAGGTTGCATCAAAGTCCAATGGCGTGCCTCACATTTTTAATCATTCACTATGGTTGAGTGACATTGACTCATATGCTCAATGATTTTAGGTTTTCATGTGAATCATGTAATGGCATGCATTTTATTGTGTTGTATGGTTTTTCTTGGAAGTTTTAGCATTATTGTGTTATATGGGTTTTATTGAAAGTTTCATTGATCTCCTTTGGTGTGCCTATTTTGTGCTTGTTAATGCATCATGGTTGAGTGGAAATTTCACTCTTTTGCTTAATGAATATAGCTTTTGATTGAACACTCTAATGGTATGAAAATTATTTGGGTTTTGTTTAATTGCTTATATGTGATTAAGTTGTATGGGTTTTGCTTGTAGGTTCTTGGACCAAAGATTTTTGGGGATAGAAGCTCTCTTACACTTCTAGGGTTTTTCACCTAAAAGGAGAAAGGTATCCCAAAAACCTAGGTGGTTCACTCAAGACTAATGTAAATATGTTTGAAATATGTCTAAATAGAATGCCCTAAATGCAAAGAACTGATAAAAGAGATGGATTATTAATGAAAAACTAAGAAAATGCAAGATGTTTGAAAAGACAATGTGATATGCAAAATGAACTAAAAATGCAAACAAACTGTAACAAAAATAGATGGGACTAGAGAGGTGCACCTGGAAACTGGAAAGTGATGTAGAGGAGTTCTGGAATTCTGCAAAAATCACTATTGATGCCAACTAGGACACTTACACCAAGTTGGGTGACTTAGTCCTATTTTGGGGAGATTATGCCAGAACAAGTTTCAGCCAGAAGGGTATCCAGAACTGTAGAAAACACTTTTCAGGCCTAGCAGTGGGACTAATTCGCCACTGATAGTGACTTAGTCCACCTTCAAATTTTGGGAAATTTGAAGATGCAATCTATAGCTCCCAGTTTGCACTTCAACTCTTGACAAGTTTCTGGATCCGAATCTGCAAAATCTAACCTGCAGGTGTTCTCTGAGCTTCTTTTAGGATTTTGTTGACTTTGAATGACTTTGATGAATTGTTGACAACTTTTCACACCTTTCTCTTTGATAAATCTGCACACAAGACTTGAAAAACACATGCAAAGAGGGGAAAACGTGTTAAGGGTTAGTGAATAGGGATTTTCCTTGGTCAAACCCTGGTTTGGTAATTAAACCCTTGAAAATGAAATAAAATGAAAAGAGAATGATGAATGAACAACATGCAATGCTACAACTCACCAAACACTTGAAGTAGAAATCTGAAGATATGCAAGTAGAAGCTCTAATGGATGTATGCTTGAAAATGCCTAGAATGCAAAAGTGAATGCTTTATAATTGCTTTAGGAAAATTAAAGAATTAGGAGATTAGAAGATGAAAAATGAGGGAAAACCCTATATTTATACATGATTATACAAAATTTCCTAAAAATACCACCTTACAGACTGACCTCAAGGTTTAGAAAATAATATCCCTCCAAAATTTTGAAATAATTTTTATTTTTGAGTGAAGTGGGACTAAGTCGCCCCTAGTGGTGACTTGGTCCCACTAGGGAAATTTAAGTGGGCGTCAAGAATTAAAGTGTATTAAATGATGTTTAAAAAGATATTCTCAAAAATACACTTAAGTAGGGCTTGTAAGTGTATAAAGGGGTCATTTAAACACAAGAAAGGGTTGAATTATTGATAAAAAGCTTAGAAAAGTGTGAAAGTTTTTTACAACACTCTATAACACTTTGAAATAAGGCTTGGTAAGTGACAAAAAGAGGTCATTAAAGTGAATTATAATAAAAAGGTCCTAGATAAGTGTGAAAGTGGGTTACAACACTTCACAACACTTTTACAAGACATCATAGAATTCTTATTGATTCACAAGGGTCCAAGACCTAATGTGAATGTGTTGACCATATTACAACATTAAATCTAGGCAAAAACTAGGCCAACATCCATAAGAAAGACCCAAATGAGTGTGAAAATGTCCAAAGATACATTTTTTTACGCTACAGTTCTAATGGCATATATGTGATCAAGTTGAATGGATTTGTTTTTAAGGTCACATCCAACTCTTACAATGTACCCATCTTGCTTGTTCATGCATCATGGTCAAGTGACATTGGCTCTTATGCAATCATGATTACATGGATTTTACATTAAGGGTTTGATAATTCATTGAGCATCATAACTTTTGTGTAAAAATTGGATGGCTAATTTGTATCTAACTATTAAGGAGTGTGTAGTGTTCTTGTGCATTAGGATTGTTGAAATTAGTTGTGTAATTATGTATATAAATTTTATTTAGGGTCAAACGTCATTTAAGTCATTAGTTCTTCTAATGTGTACTTGCTCATGCATTAGGGTTAAAAGCTATTGATCATATAAATTAGGCATTTCAAATTCCTATGACATGTCTCTTTTGCTTGTTTATGCATTATGGTTGAGTGACAATGGCTTATGTTAACGTTTATAATGAAACTTGGCATATATGTTGTGCAAAATGGTTGAGTGACATTAACTTGTCTTAATGGTTATAATGGGAATTGACATATATTTTGCAACATGGTTGAGTGACATTGAATTGTGTCTTAATGGTTATAATAAAACGTGATGTATATATTGGGCAACATGGTTGAGTGACATTGACTCTTGTGTTTGATTGCTATGATGGAATGTAACATATGTTGTACATTAGGGTTGGATGGTATATATAGCATACCATAGACCAAAAATGTCATGGCTTTAATGTGAAGCTTGCATAATGGATAGTGTGTGTCAAATTCCTATGGCATGTTTGGTGAAGTTATTAGTGCATGATGATTTGTGACACTCACTCTTGTGCATGATGGTCATCTTTTGTGTGAAGGTTCTAATGACATTTGTTGTTAATTTGTATGGAATTTGTTTGAAGTTTATAATGCCATATATATCATAGGCTATGACCATCCATCAAAGTCAAGGAATAAGGAAACTCGTGGGATATCAAATGATGGAATTTTTTTTTATTAAATCCATGGCAAAAAATGGGGAAGTGGGATGCCATCTTAGTCAATGCAATGATTGTAGCTAAAACATAGAAAAATAGGGTTCACCAATGTGGAATGGGGAAAGTGGGGGTGATGAACCTATCTTCCTAATTTCATTAGGAAAAAGAGATCCCTACAAATAATTGACTTACAAGCCTTAGGTGAGTCAACTCAATGGGGGAATCTACTAGTTTCATTATGATTGAGGATGAGGATATCAGCCTGAACAACACTTTTGGGGAAAAAAACTAAAAAATAGTAAATCACCACAATCATGCCCATTCAAACTTGAATCATCAATTTAAAGCATAATATAGACAAAAACCACAAAGTTTTGGTAGATCTAGAAATGGCAGAGTGATGTGTACTTGTCACCAAAATGTAATTTCTTAAGGTTGTTTGGGACTCATTCACCCATAGGCGAATGGGTCTCTGTGTAGAGGTTTAAGATTTTATTTCACAATCCTCGGGCCTTGTGTCTGCACTCCTTATTCCCCTAGATCCCACTTTTGGAAAGCCAAAAATAAGTTTGAGAGCTAAGTTTATATGGCTTGACAACAAAGGTGACAAAAAATGCAACTTTGCAAAATTGCTCTTTTGAGATCTTCAACTTTTCTTCAACCTATAAACCTGCACATTCACAAAGAGGAGAAATATATTTATTTTTGGTGGATAGGGGTTTGCCTTGGTTAAACCCCATTTTGGTAATTAAACCTTGAATTGAAATAATGAAACATGAAAGGAATGATGAATGAACAATGCTATGTTGCAACTCAACAAACCCTTGAATAAGCCTTTGGAAGACTGAAATGTTTTTCTTGATCTTGCATGAAATGGCTTCAATGGATGTGGATCTTGATGCTTAAATCTTGACTTGAAGGTTTGACTTGGATCTTGAAACCTACATCACAATGTCAGCTCCAAAAATATGCATGATTCTTGATCATTTTGACATGATGCTTGAGATCTTGATTGTTATTGTAGATGATTGATAAATCTGCTCTTGAATGGTTGACAATAATATTTTCTCTTGTGAAAGTTGTCTTCTTGCTAGATGTTTCATTAGACTTGAATTGATAAAAATAACCTTGTATTAATAGGTATATATCTTTAGTTTCCCGAAAATTAAACATTACAAGCCGACATTGAAATTTCTATTCAAGGACATTAAAATACCACAAAAAACATATTTTAAATTTGGTTCCAAAGGCCTAGGGAGGAACCGTGCACCCCCAGGTCCCTATTCCTAGAACACACATTGTTCAAGGTATTTACTTATGTGTTGGCATTAATTGTTGTAGGGTTTCTGATGTAGAGCATCCTTCAACAACATCATTTCTTCAGGGAATTTCAATCCCAAATTGAATCAGGAGAAGATCAAATCAAAACTAACTTCAACAATTCACTTTAGCATAATCCATTCATATCATTTGAAATCACAAGGCTATCAACAAACCATTATTAATCAATAACTCACATCTTTCTCAGACAAGATGCATCTTAACCAACAACATATAATCATAAAACTTGATCATTGACACTTGAACAATTCATTCTTTCATTATATGCCAAAGCACTCTTCAACTCAGCCTATTCCTCAAGGAAAAATGATAGCAACCAATTAATTATGCTTTTAATACTTTTCCAAACCTCCAAGTAATTATAATCACCACTTTTTTGCACGTTACCAACAAGGAAAATACACACAAATCACTTAATCAAACAGTCCTCTTATCTCAGCAGTCAAAACACCATTGTCACATATAGAGAATACAAACACCAAAATCAGCATTATTGTCTTCTACACCTTATCCCAACTTTGAAACATCTTTCTCAACATAAATAGAACAATGTTCAAAAATTCATAATCACTATTTCCACTTTTCCATCAGATTCCTACTATCCATGAAATCAAGGCATCATTTGACAAACATGACTCCATGCCCTAAATCGGGTAAATCCCTTACCCAAGTGCAAATACCAAGAACCAAATACATGTTTAGAGACCTTTCAATGTCCACATCAACATAGTAAAATCTTTCAATACTCTATTTTAAAGAAAATCCATATTCTTACACTGTTTGCAATCAAAAGGCTACTAAAATAGGCCTGTTTTGCAAAGGAAGTGTTCACTAAATTCCACCAAAACATCAATAAGCCTCAAAAATTCATTAGACACACCTCTAAACTCAATATTTTAACATTTTTAAGGATTGAAAACCTTAGAAACAGACTGATCCATTAAACCCTTGATTTTAGGTTGAAAACTACAAAAAACTATTGAGGGTTTCTTGAAGAAGACATTTGCAAACCTCAAAACCATAGACCACCACCTACAACAGGCTTCATTAGTTCTATAATAACTCTTGAAACCATCTCCAAGTTCATACACATGTTGTTTCTTTAAACCCCTGCTTGAAACCTTCATTTTCAATTGGAAAACTCAAATTTTGTCTTGAAACAGTCATCATATTCTTTTATTTTCCTATCCTGTTGTCCTGCCACCACAAGAAACATTAAACAAAATGAAAATACACAAACTAAAATCCATCCCATCAACCCATCATGCCTACATCGATGGGATGGAGGCCTTATGCCCTTAAAAGACCCTCAAACCCTGTTTGAGGGTTTACCAAATTATTGTTTTCAAAATCCACTAAACATAAAGAAACTACTTTATATCACTTCAAGAGGATACATGATTCATTGCTTGATAATGAAACAACAAATTTGTGACCCCTAGACCTTAGTGCAGTCCATACAAGGACTAGTAAAAGGAGGAAAACACAACATTTTTGTAGAAAAGGCCTTTATTTGTCAAGTTTTTATTACAAGAATATAATGGGATCTCTTTTCCTCACCTTACACTTGCTTTTTATACATTTTCTCATTTATTAAATGACTTCCCAACTTCCCATTTGATTCAAACTACCTTCTACCTCTTGATTTCCTAATTGGTGCACTTGTTTTGCATAATTACATATTGCATCATTTGCATTTTTACCTCCTAGTGACTAACTTCATGACTTGAATACATTCAAATTAGGCTTTTCATGGCCTTGACACACTAATTTTGACTTGAACATATAAATTGGACAAATTATCCTTTTAAAGGCATTGCATGACTTGGGTGCTCCCACACCATACAACCAACCAACAAAGATTTCCAAGTCCCTTGGAAACACATTGCATCATCTTCACTTGTAGCTGCAAAACAAAAATCAATCTTCCTTGTTCTTTGTCCTCCTCATCTTCATTTGTCTTTGCCTTGTCTTCTTTAATTGTCTTCACTTTACCTTGCCTTCTCTTGTCATCTTCCTTTTCTTCACCTCTATCTTCTCTTTTCCTTTTTTTCCTTTCCCATTCTTCATCATCAGGTTCTCAATCATCTTTTCCTCTTCCAAAAGGACATAGGACTGTCCTTTTCATCTTTCCACCAACTCTTTGCTTAACCAAGGACACATGACTATCCTTACACACTGCTTCTTCTCCTTAGCAATAATCCTTCATATTCACAACTTCTCATCTACTCACATCAGTGGAGTATCCTTCAACAGGTTGCAACTCTTCAGTGCTTCTTTAGACATGAATCCATAGGTTCTAACTGCAACACAACTCAGCTTGCCTCACCTAGGTGTCTCTGCTTACTCTCCCTAGTATCTTGGACTTTCTCAATGTAGCTTAGACAGATAAGCACCTGATACCAACCAACAATCTCAACCTACTATCAGCAACATCATTAATCCAACCAACCAACAAAACCTTGCTAGCTCTGATACCAATTTGATGCAGAGCATCCTTCAACAACATCATTTCTTTAGGGAATTTCAATCCCCAATTGAATCAGAAGAAGATCAAATCAAAACTAACTTCAACAATTCACTTCAGCATAATCCATTCATATCATTTGAAAGCACAAGGCTATCAACAAACCATTATTAATTAGTAACTCACGTGTTTCTCAGACAAGATGCATCTTAACCAACAACATATAATCACAAAACTTGATCATTGACACTTGAACAATTCATTCTTTCATTATACACCAAAGCACTCTTCAACTTAGCCTATTCCTCAAGGAAAAATGATAACAACCAAATAATTATGCTTTTAATCCTTTTCCAAACCTCCAAGTCATTATAATTGCCATGTTTTTGCATGTTACCAACCAAGAACATACACACAAATCACTGAATCAAATAGTCCTCTTATCTCAGTAGTCAAAACACCATTGTCACATATAGAGAATACAAACACCAAAATCATCATTACTATCTTCTACACCTTATCCCAACTTTGAAACATATTTCTCAACATAAATAGAACAATGTTCAAAAATTCATAATCAATGTTTCCACTGTTCCATCAGATTCCTACTATCCATGAAATCAAGGCATCATTTGACAAATAGGACTCCATGCCCTAAATCGAGTAGATCCCTCACCCAAGTGCAAATACCAAGAACCAAATACATGTTTAGAGACCTTTCAATGTCCACATAAACATAGTAAAAGCTTTCAATACTCTGTTTTAAAGAAACTCCAAATTCTTACATTGTTCACAATCAAAAGGCTACTAAAATGGGCCTATTTTGCAAAGGAAGTGTTCACTAAATTCCACCAAAACATCAATAAGCCTCAAAAAATCATTAGAAACACCTTGAAACTCAATATTCTAACATTTTTAAGGCTTTAAAACCTTAGAAACAGACTGATCCATTAAACCCTTGATTTTAGGTTGAAAAATACAAAAACTAGTGAGGGTTTCTTCAAGAAGAAATTTGCAAACCTCAAAACCACTGACCACCACCTGCAACAAGCTTCATTAGGTCTATAATAACTCTTGAAACCATCTCCAGGGTCATACATATGTTGTCTCTTTAAACCCCTGCTTGAAACCTTCATTTTCAATTGGAAAACTCGGATTTTGTCTTGAAACAGTCATCATATTCTTGTGTTTTCCTATCCTAATATCCTACCACCTCAAGAAACATTAAACACAATGAAAATACACTAACTACAATCCATCCCATCAACCCATCATGCCTACATCGATGGGATGGAGGCCTTGTGCCCTTAAAAGACCCTCAAACCCTGTTCGAGGGTTTACCAAATTATTGTTTTCAAAATCCACTAAACATAAAGAAACTACTTTAAATCACTTCAAGAGGATAAATGATTCATTGCTTGATAATGAAACAACAAATTTGTGACCCCTAGACCTTAGTACAGTCCATACAAGGACTGGTAAAAGGAGGAAAACACAACATTTTTGTAGAAAAGGCCTTTATTTGTCAAGTTTTTATTACAAGAATATAATGGGATCTCTTTTCCTCAGGATTCAAACTACCTTCTACCTCTTGATTTCCTAATTTGTGCACTTTTGTTATAATGAAATATTGCATTATTTGCATTTTACCACCTAGTGACTTATTTTTTTGACTTTATTACATTCAAATTAGGCTTTTCATGGCCTTGACACACTAATTTTGACTTGAACATATAAATTGGAAAAATTAGCCTTTTAAAGGCATTACATGACCTGGGTGCTCCTACACCATACAACCAACCAACAAAGCTTTCCAAGTCCCTTGGAAACACATTGCATCATCTTCACTTGTACCTACAAAACAAAAATCAATCTACCTTGTTCTTTGTCCTCTTCATCTGCATTTTTCTTTGCCTTGTCTTCATCATTTGTCTTCATTTTATCCTTGCTTTCTCTTGTCATCTTCATCTCTATCTTCATCTTTTCTTTTTTCCTTTCTCAGTCTTAATCATCAGGTTCACTATTATTTTCTCTTTCAAAAGGACACAGGACTGTCCTTTTCATCTTCTCACCAACTCTTTGCTCAACCAAGGACATAGGACTGTCCTTGCAACCTACTTCTTCTCCTCAACAATCATCCTTCATATTCTCAACTTCTCATCTACTCCCATCAAGGGAGTATCCTTCAACAGGTTGCAACTCTTCAGTGCTTCTTCAGACAAGAATCCATCAGGTTCTAACTACAACATAGCTCAGCTTGCCTCACCTAGGTGTCTCTGCTTACTCTCCCTAGTCTCTTGGACTTTCTCAATGTAGTTTAGATGGATAAGCACATGCAACCAACCAACAATCTCAACCTACTATCAACAACAACTTAACCATAAACAAATTTCCCATAGCATCTTCAGGCTCTGATACCAATTTGATGTAGAGTATCCAACAACAACATCATTTCTTCAGGGAATTTCAATCCCAAATTGAATCAGGAGAAGATCAAATCAAAACTAACTTCAACAATTCACTTTAGCATAATCCATTCATATCATTTGAAATCACAAGGCTATCAACAAACCATTATTAATCAATAACTCACATCTTTCTCAGACAAGATGCATCTTAACCAACAACATATAATCATAAAACTTGATCATTGATCATTGACACTTGAACAACTCATTCTTTCATTATACACCAAATCACTCTTCAACTCAGCCTATTCCTCAAGGAGAAATGATAACAACCAACTAATTATGATTTTAATCCTTTGGAAAACCTAAGAGAATACAAACACCAAAATCAGCATTATTGTCTTCTACACCTTATCCCAACTTTGAAACATCTTTCTCAACATAAATAGAACAATGTTCAAAAATTCATAATCACTATTTCCACTTTTCCATCAGATTCCTACTATCCATGAAATCAAGGCATCATTTGACAAACATGACTCCATGCCCTAAATCGGGTAAATCCCTTACCCAAGTGCAAATACCAAGAACCAAATACATGTTTAGAGACCTTTCAATGTCCACATCAACATAGTAAAATCTTTCAATACTCTATTTTAAAGAAAATCCATATTCTTACACTGTTTGCAATCAAAAGGCTACTAAAATAGGCCTGTTTTGCAAAGGAAGTGTTCACTAAATTCCACCAAAACATCAATAAGCCTCAAAAATTCATTAGACACACCTCTAAACTCAATATTTTAACATTTTTAAGGATTGAAAACCTTAGAAACAGACTGATCCATTAAACCCTTGATTTTAGGTTGAAAACTACAAAAAACTATTGAGGGTTTCTTGAAGAAGACATTTGCAAACCTCAAAACCATAGACCACCACCTACAACAGGCTTCATTAGTTCTATAATAACTCTTGAAACCATCTCCAAGTTCATACACATGTTGTTTCTTTAAACCCCTGCTTGAAACCTTCATTTTCAATTGGAAAACTCAAATTTTGTCTTGAAACAGTCATCATATTCTTTTATTTTCCTATCCTGTTGTCCTGCCACCACAAGAAACATTAAACAAAAATGAAAATACACAAACTAAAATCCATCCCATCAACCCATCATGCCTACATCGATGGGATGGAGGCCTTATGCCCTTAAAAGACCCTCAAACCCTGTTTGAGGGTTTACCAAATTATTGTTTTCAAAATCCACTAAACATAAAGAAACTACTTTAAATCACTTCAAGAGGATAAATGATTCATTGCTTGATAATGAAACAACAAATTTGTGACCCCTAGACCTTAGTACAGTCCATACAAGGACTGGTAAAAGGAGGAAAACACAACATTTTTGTAGAAAAGGCCTTTATTTGTCAAGTTTTTATTACAAGAATATAATGGGATCTCTTTCCCTCACCTTACACTTGCTTTTTATACATTTTCCCCTTTATTAAATGACTTCCCAACTTCCCATTTGATTCAAACTACCTTCTACCTCTTGATTTCCTAATTGGTGCACTTGTTTTGCATAATTACATATTGCATCATTTGCATTTTTACCTCCTAGTGACTAACTTCATGACTTGAATACATTCAAATTAGGCTTTTCATGGCCTTGACACACTAATTTTGACTTGAACATATAAATTGGACAAATTATCCTTTTAAAGGCATTGCATGACCTGGGTGCTCTCACTCCAGTTTCCCCTTCAAAAAATATAATTTATTAGGCTTGTAGATGTAAAATAGGGCTATTAAGGCATAATTAAGTGCAATTTAATTGAGAGGGACCCAAACCAAGTGTGAAAATGTAAAGAGTACATTTTTTTACACTACATTTAGCCCCCACTTTAGTGAGAGGATGAGTGCAAGTGCAAACTCACACTAAAGTAGACAATCAAGAGAGGTCTAATTGTACAAATGTTGGAAAGATAAGATGACAAAGGTTGAGGAGGAGGATCAAGCCCCAAGATCTAAGATCTCATGGAAAACCAAAAAAGGCATAGGGAGACACATGCCTATGTTTGATATGTAGCAACAATGACAAGATACATAATCATACAATGTCAAAGACTTAAAGAAAGAAAGGAAAAGGGGTGGATCAAGCCTCGACTCTTTGTCCATCTAGATATGGATCAAGCCTTAGTTTTTTATCCAAAAAAAAATTTTACAAGTAGAAACTTGTTGTCCACTATGCAAACAACAAGCACTCACAAGGGCTAGTCAAATCCGTTGTCCACTAGGTGAGCCCCCAAAAAGTGGCTAATGAGAGAGTCATTAGGCTCCCATTGTACTAACCATACCAAAGTTATACCTCTTGATAAATTTGATAAGGTGCCACACAATATGAACTTTGAGCTTCATAAGGCTAGCAAGCTGCATTATGATAGACACTCATGACCAAAAAATGGATCCACTTGCAAGCAAGTTGTGTTATGGTTGGTGGCCATGAAAAAGGCTTGTGACTTCATGCTTCACAAGGATAGCAAGCTTCATTATGCTAAGAAATCATGAACAAAATGCAAATAGGATGAGGCATGTTCAAAGGGGTTTTGCTTAATACATGTAAGGTCTCACCTTAGGGAACATCGTGCTTGACATCACCACCAAGAGAGGACAAGTTGAAGGATAAAGATTCACAACTTAGGGAATGCAAGTTGTAGCATTGCCACTAAAAGGAATGTCATATTCCAAGAAAGGCCACATTCTTGAAGGACATCAATCCTAATGTCACCAAGAAGAAGACACATCACATGAATTAAGAAGACCACACTTTGAAGAAAACAATGAGAAACGACGCGTATGCCCCCACTTTAAAGAAATTGCTCAACACCATGCTATGAGCAATTACTTTAAAGTAGAACACACATGAGAAATGCCAATACATGAGAGCTTTATTTGGAAATCCCTATGTAAACATATGTTTCTAAGATAGAGTTATGCCATATAACAGAGGGATTTCCCCCAAAATGCAATGCTAAAGATAATATAGAAAGAAAGTATGTCACATGTGAGCCAACTTAAGGCATGTCGTTCGCATCCAACGCTTGCTCTTATATATACATGGAAGGTAGTCAACTAGCCCAAAAGAGGCAATGACAAGTGTCATACTAGGACAAGGCTACCTAAACCCTTGCCCCCCAAAGGAAAAAGGTAAGCCAAAAATGGATGATGATATGCTACTCCTTGCAAAAAGGAAATATGATTGCATAAAGCCAAGCTTATACCCTCATGCATGGTAGCGAATATGTTATGATACTACAACTACAACATGACAAGGAGCAACAACTAATGTTATTGATTATAATGAGTAGGAAAAGTATCAATTTGATGCATATCCAATGAGATATTCCCACATGTTGTATCTATTAGTTCAGGATGCACCAAGGTTAAAGTTGTCTTAGAAGAATTTTTCGTAATAGTGTTGATGTTGAGTGAAGGCTTTTTTTATGCTTTTGTTTCTTTCGAAGGATAAAAACCAAGACCGCTAGTTGTTTCTTATATATTAGCCTCTATAGGGACACAAATGCCTTCTTCTCTAGTACCACATCCTTTTCCACTATAACCAAGTTGTTTCAAAAGTTCATAACCTCATCCATAATTTTTTTTCTTTTTTTTGGATTTGGTGGATTCTTATGATCACACTCATCATATGTGGATGTGTAATTCTTGTTTTCCTCTTTGTTAAAAATTGTAGACTCACATGCTTTTGATGAATCCACTTGTGTTGATACTATGTTTGTTTCTTTCTCTTTTCCTATTTTGTGTGTAATCTTGTATTCTCCCATGAATGTAGGTGTGAAATCCAATGAACCCCAATCATCATCCAATAGCTTTGTGACTCCTTCAATATTCCTCTTTTTTTCTTCCTCTTGCATGGGTTCTACTTTTGAAGTTGGTATCAATATTTTCAAAGGACTTTCCTTGTCTTTCTTAGTGTGCAAACAACTTTCTAGGAGAGAATCAACCTTGATTGTATACACTTTTTTGTTGTAGACATACTTCATTATATGATGAAGAGTTGAAGGAACTACATGCATTTCATGAATCCATGTTCTTCCCAAAAGAAGGTTAAATAAAAGATCTTGGGGCATAACATGGATAGAAGTTTGCAATGTGGCCTTTCCAACTTTGATAGGTAATGTGATCACACCAAGCGATTGTTTTCTTATATTATCAAACCCATGAATGGACAAAGATAAGGTTCAATCTTGTTCTTGTCCATTCCAATCTTCTTCAACAAGGGTTCACTTTATGCCACACCTATTAATGATATCCACTATCATGAAAGCCTCATTTTGTTTTCATACTTCTAATGGAGGTAACTCATCTTGATGGAAGGTAATGTCTAAGTTGACCGAATTCATACCTTGAATTAGTGTTGCTACATCATTTGGGTTTTCACTAGGAGGAACCATAACATGTTGCAAAGTTGTTTGGAGCATATTATGGTAATTAGGTGAGGCTTGAATAAGATCCCATAAGGAATACTTAACGTGTGTATTTTTAAGTTTTTCAACAAGATCATACTCCTTTCCGCTATGTAAAGACAAGCGAGGAGCACTACGCAAGATAGGTTGAGTCAATGGTAATGAAATGGAAGTGGTTTGTGGTTGCATATTGTTCCTTGTATAATATGTGTGAGCAATAGTATTACAACTTGGTTGCTGCAAAACATTGTTATTAGTAAGTTGCCTTGAAAATTTCAAAACTGTTCCTTAAGGTAATGGTTTGTGTTGAGGTGGTCTTATGATAAGAAGTGGCTCAAGAAATGACTTTAGGGGTCCAATAATTAAAGGACTTCTAGGAGGTCTAAATTTTAGAGGACTTGAAGGAGATCTAATGTACATAACCTCAAAAGACATCCTTATTTTGATGATCTTTTAGTGAAGGGGAGTCTAATGTCACCTCATCATCTTCGCTAAGGAAGCCAAATTACTATTGTTTGAAGGACATGTATCCATACTATCATCCTCTTACACCATGGTGTCTTCCCTAGTAGGAGAGTTTTTAGGAGAGGATCAAACTAGATTTTCATGACATTCAATGGTTGGATCTTGTAAAATAACTTCATCACAAGTAGGGGAGACATCAATAGTTGGGTTTTCTTGCTTATCAATTATTGCATCCTTTTGTTCAATAATGTTTTCCCAAGTAGGAGAAGAGAAACAAATAGGATTTCATGGCTCTCAATGATGGGTTCCTCTAACACCAAAATATCCTCTTCACAAATATGAGAGATATTGGGAGAAGAACAAACTTGATTGTCATGATTTTTCGTGGTTGTATTCTCTTTCACTAAGTTAGTTTCACACATAAGGGGAGAGGGATCAATGAAAAACAAGAAAGAGGGGAGAGGACTTCATATTCATATGCTTGTAACAACAACTTAGAGTATTCAACAAAATTTGAAAATAGAACATGAAGTATGATAATAAGAGACTTTTGTAATAAAAACATGATGTACTAATTGCTCTATAGATCTGAAATGCAACATTTTTTTTCCAATTTGAAAATGCCTAAATTCAATGGATGATTAGACCTAATGCATAAAACAAAAATTCTCAAAAAATGATAGACTGAAATAGTGGCTTGCCAGTGGATCTAGGAAGTGCAGAAGACCACAAAAATGCCCAAAAAAGATGGTTTTGATAGGCCTTCAAGGAATCATTCGCCCAAGGGTGAATGGGTCCTTGTACATGGTTTGAAAAATGAAAAATGCAATTTTTGGTTTATTATTTGTGTTCTTTGTTCCAGGTTAGAAATTATGTAGCAGATTTTTCTAGATTTTTTTGTCTAAATGCATGTAAAATGAATGATAAATGATGAACAATATGACACTTTTTAAAATGCAATTTTGACTCAATTTTTGAATGTGAATGATGAAAAGTACACTAATATGCAAGTATTATGCAAAATAAATGTAATATGCATGCAATTTTTTGAATTTTGCATATTTTTATGGATGTAAAATGCAAACCTAAAACCCCAAATGAGATGTGCGCTAATGCAATTTCAACAACCCTAAATGGGATGCAAAATAATGCAATGCAAATCCTAGATCTAGGGTTTAAATAAACTCCAAATTTTAGAATTTTGTTGTATAATGTCGGGTTCACCAAAATGAAACATAGAAAAATAGGGTTCAACAATATGGAATGGGGAAAGTGGGGGTGATGAACCTATCTTCCTATTTTCATTAGGAAAAGAGATCCCCACAAAGAATTGACTTGCAACCCTTAGGTGAGTCAACTCAATAGGGGAATCTACTGGTTTTCTTATGATTGATAGGGGTATCAGCCTGAACAATGCTTTTGGGAGAAGAACTAAAAATATTAAATCACCACAATCATGCCCATTCAAACTTGAATCATCAATTTAAAGCATAATACAAACAGAAACCAGAAAGCTCTGATAGATCTAGAAATGGTAAAGTAATGTGTGCCTATCACCAAAATATAGTTTCTAAAGGCTGCTTGGGAGGTGAATGGGTCTTTGTGCAGAGTTTTAAAATCTAATTTTATAGTCCTCGAGCCCTATGTCTGCACTCCCAATTCCCCCAAATCCCACTATGTATAATATTTCAAGTTCCCCCCCTAAGTGCAAGGGCTTGTTCCAATACACCCCTTTTTTCCAAGAATTGTAGGTAGCAACAAGATTGTAAATATGTGACTTCTTGAGTTTTATGTTTCCAAATGACATGATATTTTAAAGGAATGCTTGAAATGCCTAATTTTATCTTCTATCCAAGTTTTAGTTCCCAATTCAATCATTTTCCCTCAGCTATTCCAGAACATGCATAAAAAGAGGCCTGATTGTAAATAGCCATATTTTAAATCTATGTAGAGGTTTAAAATTTAATTTTATCGTCCTTGGGCCCTGTGTCTGCACTCCTGATTCCCCCGAATCGCATTGTTGAAAATTCAAAAATAAGTTTGATATCTAAGTTTACATGGCTTGACAACGAAGGTGACAACAATTGCAACTTTGAAAAATTGCTCTTTTGAGATCTTCAAGTTTTCTTCAACCTATAAACCTGCACATTCACAAAGAGGAGAAACATATTTGTTTTTGGTAGATAGGGGTTCACGTTGGTTAAACCTCGTTTTGGTAATTAAACCTTGAATTGACATAATGAAACATGAAAGGAATGATGAATGAGCAATGCTATGTTGCAACTCAACAAACCCTTGAATAAACCTTTGGAAGACTAAAATGTTGTTCTTGATCTTGCATGAAATGGCTTCAATGGATGTGGATCTTGATGCTTGAAACTTGACTTGAATGTTTGACTTAGATTTTGAAACCTAAATCACAATGTTAGCTCCAAGAACATGCATGATGATTGATAACTTTGACATGATACTTGAGATTTTGATTGTTGTTGTAGATGACTAATAGATGTGCCCTTGAATGCTCTTGACTATAATATTTTCTTTTGGGAAAGTTGCATTCTTGCTAGATGTTTCCTTAGACTTGAATTGATAAAAATAACCTTGTATTTATAGGTATCTATCCTTAATTTCTCGAAAATTAAACATTACAAGCTGACATTGAAATTTGAATTTGAGGACATTAAAATACCATTAAAAACATATTTTAAATTTGGTTCCAAAGGCCTAGGGAGGACCAACGAATGGGTCCCAATTCCTTATTTCTGGAAACCAATGGACTAGGACACTATGAGGCCATAGGTAGAGGTGGAAATCCTCTAACACAGGTTATTCTTGTCCATCTGGGGTGATCATAGATAAGCTTATCCATACTCGAGATTAAGAGGAGTCAAGGAGCATACTATGTCAACGGATTGCATCTTATTTGCTTGTCTACTCCACTTACGATTGGTTTCTTCTTCACTAACTTGTTTCCCTTTGTTGTTGCTTCCTTGTCCTTTATCAGCTACAAATCTCCCTCTACTTCTAGAGTTATTTTTCTACCTCTCAATATCTTCTCTTCTACTTTCAATGCATATTGATAAGCATTTTCAACCATGGTGATCTTCAACAAACTCATCTCACCTTTAATGTTGAATCTCAACCTATTTATATACCTTGTTACCTTTTCCTTATCCATCTAGTCTTGTTCTAATCTAATCACCATCTATAAGTCTCCTTTGTGTAATTTATTTCACACATATCCTCCAACTTTAGATTTTGCAACTTTTTAAACAACTCGAGTTCATAGTCTCTAAGAATAGATTTTTCTTTTAATCTAGCTACTATTTGATTCCATTTGGTTATTCCTTGATCACCATTGGCAACCCTCTATCTCTATAGTTCCCTTCACCATAGGGTAGTTTTTTGCTTGAGTATTTTCAATGCTAATTTCACCCGTTGTGGATATATAATCTCCTCTAAATGAAATTTTCTCTAGATCACCTATCCAATCAATCAATTCATTGAGATTCAATGTACCAAAAAAATTAGGGACATCTATCCAATTTGCTTTACTAATTTTTGCAAGGTCTCGCAATAATCGTTCTTCTCCAAAATCTACTAGTTGTTTGTTTTCCTTCACATTCATCTACTTCACTCTCTTCACCACTTGCATGGTCTTCAACATTATCAAGATCTCCTCTTAGGCATGTAACTCATGTTTCACCACCAACTCAACTTTACAAGTTTCACATTCCACTCTACTCATTTGTACTTACAAGACTTCTCTTCTTACCTATAGTAGATCTCACGATCTTCTAAAGCACATGTTACTCACTTTTAGTAACTCAACAACTATTCACATGTTCCCAACAAGACCAAACTTGCTTTGATACCATCTAAAACAATCGAGGTAATGGGGTTCTATTGAACTACCCTACCATATAGCTAATTGCACTTATTCAACACAAATTATTTTTTTACAAAATTTAAATCCTAATGCTTGGTATGAAAATTCATATTCATGAGTAAAATTAATCTATGTGCATATATGTGCTACAACCTACACCCTTCTATTATGAATTTCTCTTCTCCCAATTACCAACCCCCTAATCACCGTTCTTCCCTACTTTATATCCTTGTGTGTGGAAGCAAGGTCCAAATGACTCTAAGGTTCCCACAAGGTTTAGATGACTCCAATATTCCTACAAGTACAGATGCAAGAAAAAAAATTTCCAAGTGTAGTAGCAAACTAAAAGCTTGCAAGTGCAAATGCAAGTGGAAAATCAACAATTGACAACTTTAATCATGAAATTTTGCTTCATGTTCAGTTCACTAGAAATTACCCACAAACATACCGATGCTCATGAAACTTCCACAAAAGACAGATGACTTCAACATTCTCGCAAACATTCAGATGCACTAGAAATCTTTATAAGGTCAAATGATGCCACTTTTCCTATAGTGCAGGAAAATCCATTGGAAGCAATCAAGAATTAGATCGACACAAAGTTCTAGTTCACTTAGGAACTTCCGCAAAGGTTCAATTTTGGCCTAAATGCCTACAACCTACATAAATATCAAATCTCACAATGATCTAATTCACATGTAATTCTCCCCAAATGTCTGGTAGTAGGTTGAAACCCCTTAAGACCATAACTTGCTCAAATTTCACCCAAATTCCATCAAATTGGATCTAGGACTACCTTTTGGCTTCTCTACAAGATGAAATTATCAAAGTATCTAATTATTTTTTACAATTCTCCATGAATAAGTAATGAGAACTACAATACTTAAAGCTAGGCAACTAAACTAAAAAGGAAAATATTTTTTTAGGTGATGCAGGGTTTCTTATGGACCTAAATGCTCCTACATCACAAAGTTAAAACAAACACTACACAAAGTGAATTTCAAAGTTAGTTCAAACACACACCACACAAAGTGAATGCCAAAATTAACTTTCAAACACACACAAATATATCACATAAAATTAATTTGAAGGTTACAACACATTTCACACAAACAAAAATTAACTATATGTCATAGTTTAAGCACACATGAAACAAACATGCAAATTTGTTTAAACACATGGATTTTGTTCAAAAATACAAAATTTAAACATATTTCACAAAAAAATTACTTCAACACATAAAATAAACACTTAAGTTTAAACATGTCAAAGTACAAACACACAATGAATGTCAAAGTTCAAACTTGCAACATAAGTGAGTGTCAAAGTTAGTACACTCTTCACACAAAGTGAATTTAAAAGTTTAAACAAAATGGTTGGTAAAGGTAAAATACATTTTACACAATGTTTTATCATTTCACACAGTTTTTTCAAACACGCATTCACACGTATACAATGCAAATGCTAAAGTTTAAACATACACAAAGCTAGTTCATGTCACACATGCAATTTCTTCAAATATACCAAACTACAAATATGCAAAAGTGAACACCTAACTAATTTAAACATGTTACTTTAACCACACACAAAGTAAGCACTTAAATTCAAACATGTCAAGGTACAAACACACACAATGTGAATGCAAAAGTTCAAACATACTTCACACTCAATTTCAAACATGTAAAATAAGTGAGTATCAAAGTTAGTACACTATTCATAGCTAGTGAAAGTGAAAATTCAAGCACATACACACATGCCAACACATAAATATAACATAGTGGTTGTAAACATGTTTCAGAAAAAAGTTCCTTCAACTACACACAAAGTAAACACATAAGTTCAAGCATGTTAGAGTACAAACACACAATGTGAATTCCAAATTTCAAACACACTTCATACTAAATTTCAAACATGCAACATAAGTGATTGTCAAAAGTTAGTACACTCTTCATACAAAGTGAAAGTGAAAGTTTAAAAACACATGCACATACCAAAGTACAAATATAACAAAGTGGTTTCCAAAGTTAAAACACATTTCACACAAGGTTTGTTCATTTTACACATATTTGTTCAAACACACACATGAAAAATACATAAATTAATTGCCAAATTTTAACTAAATTAAAATTTCACATGAATGCTATAGTTAGTATACTTTTACACAAAGTGAATGCAAAAGTTCAAATATAAACATGTAGCACACAAAGTTAGTTCAACTATACATGAAGTAAACATTAAAGTTCAACAAACACAAAGTAAATGCCAAAGTTAAAACAAACTTCATGCAAAATTAGTTCAACCACAAATGAAATAAACACAACAAACACATATAATGTGAATGTGAAAAGTTTAAACACACTTCACACAAATTTTATTTGATCACACACTTCACACATATATAAAGTAAATGAACCAAAGTTCAAGCATGCACTTTGTGCGAACTGTGTTGACTCAAAGTGAGTGCCAAAGTTAGAACAATCTTGAAAGTGACAATCAAAGTTCAAATGCACCCATCCACCCTTACAAACTAACAAACAATAAGAGAATCAAATATAACTGAATGGTAAAATAATTCAAGCACACTCTAATGCAAGAGCATCATAATTAGCTAGGGGTAAGGTAGTCATGTTTTCATGGTAAATAGGTTTATAGGTGTGTCTTAAAAGTGTTTTTCCTCCATTTGTATGTAGCTCAAATTTCGAATTGAGTAAATAGAAGTAATAAATAATGCCTTGCAAATGTATGCAAAGGTCAAGTTTGGGGTAGTTAGGAAGTAAACGAGGTTATAAAGTCTTAGAGTTAGATAGGTGTATTAGGAATATGCCAAACTGATATTCTTTCTTAGCATATTGTTGAGCCTTTCTAGGAGGTAGTTGAGAGCCTTGAAGAGGGAATATTTTATGGTCTAAATTTGATAAAACAACCTTTTCTAATGTAAATCCATCAAGATATATATGTATAAGCATTGCATATCAATAACAAGGAGCTGGTGTATGGATTTGAAGGTTTTGAAGTCGTTTTGATCACATTTTGTTCATGACCGTCAAAACTGTCATAACAGGGGCAGCAAGCAAGAAGTTAACAGCAGAAACCTAGAGCCATAATTTGACTACTGTGACTGTACACACACCTCCAATAGGTAAAAATAAGCTGTAAAAAATTTATTTGGGGTCTTGAAAGTTAAAATTGAGGTTTTTAGGCCTATTTTTGTGTTTTGACCTCAAACTAGGGCCTAGCCATAACTTGGGTTGTACTGATCCAAATTATTTGAAAATTTGGAATCTTTATTGTCTTAGAAGTACAGAAGTGTGTACAAGATTTCAAGTTCCCCCATAAGTGCAAGGGCCTGTTCCAGTACACCCTTTTTTCCAAGCATTTTAGGTGGCAACAAGACTGTAAATATGTGATTTCTTAAGTTTTATGTTTCCAAATGACATGATATTTTAGAGGCATGCTTGAAATGCCTAATTTTATTTTCCCTCCAAGTTTTAGGTCTTGATTCAATCGTTTTCCCTCTGCTGTTCCAAAACAGGTCTAAATGGAGGCCTAATTTGACACACTTCACAATAAGTCAATTAATGTTCAAACACACACTTCACAACTAATGGAAGTCAAAGTGAAACACACTAAACACACAAGCTTGCAAGTAACTTCATACAAACAATTAATGTATGCCAAAAATAAAATAAACATTTCATATAAACAATAAATACAATCAAAGTGAATGCCAAAGTGTTAAAGTTTAAACATGCAAAGTAGACGTCAAATTAGATTAAATATAAGTCAATGCCAAAATTCAAAAACATGCTTCAATAGACATTAAGTAAATCAATTTTGAAACAAATGTCCACTAAAATTCTTATAATGTTACTAGATTACATTATATTTGAAAGATGTTGTAGTACTTAAAATTTAAATAATTACACAAAAAAGTTAAATCATTATTTATATGAGGAAATAAATTTTTTTTTAAATGTGAAATTTAATGCAATAAAAAAAATATATAAAAATTAACACAGGGACACTAGCCTGAAAAGAATGGTCATGGATGACCATTCCCCACAGCCTTGGGAAGGGAGCCAATTCAACCCCTTCTAAATAAAAATTTGGTATTAAACAACAAATTTGTTTACATATCAATTTACAAATTGCATTTATTGAAGTTGACCAATTGATTCAAAAGTGCAGCATTTTTCTATAAAATTGAATATTACATTTATTATTTCACTTCAGCAACTATCCATTCTAGCTTCCAAAAATTTATAGACACTGCATGTCAAACACTGAACATCAACCATAGTTTAAACTTATATCAATTTCCCTGCCAATATAATATACAACAATTAAGTATACCATTATTGAAATAAAACTGGTATAGGAAGATTCAATGAACGACTTTAATGGAAATACATGTATACTTGCCCAATGTTGCAGAATCTTTTTAAATACACCAAAACCTTAAAAAAAATAAAAGCAAAATGTCATATAATAAACCTTGCTAATTCTGATATACAATTATACAAAATGATAGTCTAAACAAAATATCATCTAATCAACAAATAAAACTCTAAAATAACACTTCTCTATGCCAAACTGTCATAAAGCATGTCCCACCCCTTGTTAATGCAGAAAGAAAAATATGTTTGTAATTCGATGGGAATGACAATGAAGTATTTGGAAACATAACTAAAATTAAAATTTGCAATCTAAACATATTAAAATAAAAATTGCTTTGCATTCAGTTGAGATACTCCTACTCTTTTCCAAGTAATATTCAGGTTTCTTCACAATATTATGTAATATTCAGGTTTCTGCATGCAGATAGTGTTGTTTTTAGTGATCTTGCCTGCTGGCTGTCTCTGTTTCTTGCAGGTTTCTATTTTGGTGGCTGTTAATTCTATTGTCAAGAAGCACAAAAGGTGGATTCTGGAAACAATCAGGATATTTATGATTCACAAACAAAATGGTAATTTTCTATACTGAAGACATCCTCATTCAGGAAAAACCAACTAGATCCTGGATGAGTAAACTTGGAAGGTGAATTGTCAGACGATCTCATTCACCAAAACAAGCAGGTGGGTTATCATTTATACTGTATTGGTAATATCCTTGTAAACGTTCACAAAATACAGAATTGTAAAAGGTAAATACCATGTGAGTGCATATTGGATAAGGGAGACAATCTAATCCAAAGTGCAGGAGATGTCTAATTCACATATGAAGTATTTGATGTATGTGCAGGAGGAATGGGTACTGCAAAGTCTTTGAGAGGAATGAAGACCCAAACAATTCTCATCATTGCCATCACTTTGGAAAAGAAAATTTGCAGTTCTTGATCGACCAGAGGTTTCATCATTGCCATCACTCTCAGATGCAACAAATTCAAGCTCAGATGCCAATGACATATCTGAAAGCATTTTGGTTGAACCTTATCTTAGCTATACTAGCTTACTATTTATGCAGTCACCTATCTCTAGTTTTGGGTTCCCTGAAGAAGAATGTAATGATATAACTCTCTTGGGGAACATCCATGGTAGCATCCAATGGGTCAGTGATTGTTATGATCAGCAGCAGCAGGAGATCAAGGCAGAAACTTGGGATGCCTTTAATCAAAGAATTTTTTATGCTAGTATGACTATAGGGCACGTTGCAAGAATTTCAAGTACTCAGCTACATCTTACCACACGTGGTTGAAGGCTTCCCCATAATGTCAGTTCTCCATGGTATGCTTTTACAACTTACTGGATATATGTGTTGCCTAAGTAGAAAAAGGAAAAATCATCGAGCTACCAAATCTCAATCTATGGGTACCATTGTTTGCAACCTAGCATAGGGGGATCATATTAGTTATGTAGTGATGAGTGCTAGGATCTCTGTGTTTTCTTTGTGGTGTTGCTTCAATACTGCAAGTTAAGTGAATGTATTGTTGATGATTAGTTTTCCATGAGTTAAGAGACTAGTGGTCTACAAAGGAACATGGCAAACTAGATAAAGGTGTGAATTGCAAAATACAAGCATATTTAACTTGTGTCATTAAGATAAAACCATGATGGGACATTCCAGTGTTTCTAATACAGTAAAATGGTTTGCTGTTCATTGCTCTTCATGAGATCCCTGTTCCGTTCTCATCTTGTTTTTTTTCTTAAAAGGCAAGGTTTTTTCAGTTAGTTAAAATCATTCAATGGCAGTCAAGTGCCAAGAAAACAGTCTGCAATGAAAAAGACAGTTCTAAAGCAATGATTCAAGGGCAGATTCAGACTTAGAATATAGGAGACAATGGGTATCAATTTCCAGGTGGCTTAGGGTATCCTTCCATTCAAAGTGGCACAAACAATGAGCCTCGTGTTAAGTGTTATAAGATATCCTTGTCAAAAATTTCAACAACACTCATTAATATGACAAATGGCTTCTATTATAATAGTTCATATCTAGAAAGTTTTGAATACAATCAAAATTATCAAATTTCAGTTGCATCACAAGGACATGGAGTAATATCTTTGGGTAGATTTGTGTGCACTACAGTTTCTGCTGATAGTCACATAGCTGTCATCAACAGTTTCAAACCCTGGAGGTAATTTAGAGAGCGGAGGTTCAACAACTGTAATCTTGGCAGGACAGTGTTAGGAAAAGTGGTATTGATTACCCAAAAACAAAGGCAAGAGTGCAAGTTTCTGTTGACAATGGCAAGTGCACTAAGGAAGATGGTCCATAAGGTAGTAAAACGATATTGACCCTTGTCAAATTGCAAATGTCAACTCCTCCATTTATTTCTAATGAAGGCTGAATTGATAGTGCACAGAGATAAGAGACTAAATGCAGTTTAGAGGTTAGCATCTAAAGATGCCTATATCTGTACAAAGGAAGAAGATCATATGTTTTATAGCTTCAAGAGATAGATTGGAAGTAAAATGACAGCGAGCAGTGTTGTATGATGACAGTGCTCAAGGGAAATATCAGTCTTAACAGTGAACATAATGACGTGTTGACATCAAAGAAAGGACAAAACTCAAAAATCGTGACAGTCAAATGAAAGAAAACCAGCTTCTATATCTTAATAGAAGACAGTGGCAGGGTTTTAGTTTGAATGAGCAATTGTAGAACAGCTGGGTGGTATATGATGCAAGTAGAGCATAATAATGGTGCCTCCTGAAGGCATTAAAACTACTATGACAGTGGTATGTGAGAAAAAGAAGTCAGTCTTAGGGACTATGTCAAAATCATGTAAGCTACGACAGGGAGTGTCACAAAACAGGGTCAGTGAAGAGTTTTCCATGATACAGTGAGTGCAAAAGGAAGCCTCCATAGTTGCTATCTATTGGCAGCGCTTTTAGCCGGTGCATATTGGTATGAATGAGATATGATCATACAAAGAGGAAACAGTCTATCAAAGGCAAGTCATGGGGGTGATCAACCTTTCACAAGGTATCACAGTACATACTGAACATGACAGGGCTAAGGACTGTTAAAATTTCAGATCAAAGGCAGTCATGTGACAAAGAATTTAGGCAAATATTATGATCCTTACACTGTCATAGAGACAAGTGCCAAGATGACAGTTATGAATTTATTATGTAATGTAAATGACAGTTACTTATGACTTTATGATGTATCCTCTGTGACCTTATTGGGCTCAATGATTGTAATGAAGACTAAAGTTCTCATGTGGTGTTTCCTCAATAAGTCCTTAGGACTGTGCATTCTCTGTGTACCGTATCCTTGAGGCTGTGAGGTGAAAGTTTTGACTGTCAAAGGCAGTGATACCAATGACTATATTATGCCCAAGGACTATTATCTATAGGTAATGGACTTAATATTTCAAGAAGCGGTCATGAAATTTCAATGGTTTAGAAGTTTAAGGATAATGGAGCATAAGAAAGGCAGGATAGACTTCATGATATGACTGTCCAAATGAAGGGTTCAGAATTTTCACAGTCATGATATGGTAGTCATTGTGAGTGATAGGAGGAAAAAGCCATAGAGGACTGTCATAGTACAGTAAAGTGCAATCAAAGATGATGAAAGGACAAGTGACCAAATTGATAAATGCAGGGCGTTTAATCTTTAAACAATGAGAAAGGAAAGTCTGAAAACCATCAAATGCAAATGAAAGGATAGTAAAGGGAAATACAGTGGCTGTGTATACATATTTTAAGGACAGTACCCCAAAGTCTTTTGAAGACTGTTATAATAGTGCATTGAGGATACAGAGGTCTGCACCATTGATGGAAGTCAAATACCTGGTGATAGTCTTGACACCATAAAGACTATGGTCATGAATGGGCAGTGGAATAACTATGAAGGTAACAAGGGACACTCCCAAGTAATGAAAACTGTCAAAAGGACTGTGGTCTAAAAGAGATAGAAGACCATTGCAGAATTGAGGCTTCTTGACAAGAGTCAAAGATGCAGAAAAGCCTCACAGACCTGCTAGAGATAGCCATTGCAAAGATAATCTACAGAAGGATAGGAATTCAATGGTGTAGGTCAAAAAAATCATGGCAGTCTATGTGCATAGCAGGTTGCATAAAAAGATAGTGCCTAGTGAAGTTCTGTCAGAAGCATAACATTTGCAGTCACTGCTCACTCCTCTTGAAGGTGGTACAGCCAATATAGAATGGTCTGGTTCTGTATCTTACTTGGAAGATCCATGTCTTTAGACTCTAGCCAAGAAATACCTAGCAGTTCGTGGAGTGAGAGGAATAACGGTTTCATGAGAACAAAGAACAAGAGCAGCTGAAAGGACATTGTGATAGCCTTAAATGAGTGCATGATATAATGGTAGAGAAGCCCAATCTTGTCATGAGACAAAACCATTCCATTCATGTGGTTGCAAACAACAAGAGGCCTGTAGATAACAGTGCTAGGGGACTATGTTTACAAGATGGAGGTGCTGCTATAAAATGCAAAGATAGTTAATGAGTATGTGACTTCAAACAATGTGAATGACAATCTTAGCATCAAGTACAAGGCAATGTGCTAAGATTCAAGGTGCATGCTAGTGAGCAGTTTGTGAAGGACAGTGTATGTAGGCCTACTATGATGGCAGTAGCCAAAGAGAAGATGCAGTGGTCTGCTACAATTGAATAGCTGTTGACAGTGAAAATGGGGTTAATTCTATTTGTTTATATAAGTTAAATGATTCAATTGATAAGGTGCTTGAAAAGAATAATACAAAGCAGTTAATTCTATTGTAATATGCTTTATTCTAATGCATAATTAAAGTAAATGTTTACTGTTAGAAATGGTCCTATCACCTTTGGCTCTGCCTGTTCAAAGGATAAAAAAATATTTAATAGTTGATAAATCACTAGAATTACTAACTCAATTCAGATAATGCAGTTTAAAGAATCACTACTAGAGTTTCAAGTCTACCTGAAAAAAGCCGTCCTCCTGACAAGCACATCAGACTTTTGTTGATTGCTGACTGGTCACTGAGATTGACTACATATAGAGTGAAACAAGAATTTGCAGATGATGGTTTCTATCAGAAATCAGCTCTTTCATCACTGGTAAAAGCAAGGGTAAAAGAATTACAAAATAGTCTTCATTTATAAAAGTTGTTTGCCAGATAATATTAAAAGTCTGTCTCCACTGAGGCACATCGAAAAATTATCAGTAAAATTAAACAATCAATTATCTCACAATTAAATTATTAACACAAACACAAATTTAGAAGGCTGGTTTCCAGGATCAAGATATGCTATGCACACCAGAAATCCAGGTCCAACAAACTCTAATAACTTCCTCCCCACCATGGCTTCTGTAATAGTTTACAACTTATAGATAGTTAGAAGCAAAGCTATTTGATAGTTGACACAATTGCTACATTAAGTGCTTAACACTATACAAGGGCTAAAGCTGAATTGAACAGAGTGCTTAACACTATGACACATAAATTTCAAATTTCAATCATAAAACACATTCAATGTACCTCCTCAAGTTATCCAGGGCTCTTTAGTTTTTTTAAGCTGTTTCTTCTTGGCTTCAGAGACTGTATGGGATAGGATTTAGAGATAGAGCAAGATTATGCATGAAATTCTACAAACCTGAAGATGACTTTTCAAATGGTACATCATAAGCCCCTTCACACCCATGACTCTCATAACTGACTTTGGTGTGGCTTGTGCAGCAAATCGCACATTCAATTTGAAATTCAGGCATTATTATCCAGAGCTTTTTGCATGGTGGCAGAGCCACAATCAAATCAACTGATGCCCACATCTTAATTCAATCAAAAACTTTAACACACTAAAGATGGTGATCATGGCAGGCAATAGAACTTACTGAGTAACAGCATCAACAAATCGTTCAGGAAGCTCTGGCGTCCATCCGAGGCGAATGCTTGGGATCTGCAGAAATGACGAAACCAGAGTCGCATGAATAATTACCTCCTGTCAGCCTTTCAGGTAATGGGAAGCTGCTTTTGGTGGGGAGGTTAGAGAAGAAGGCTACATATGGGGACTTTGGTCGTCATCTGGGTTGCTACATTCGATTCTATACTCACATTTTTCTAAACGAAAACGCAAAAAAACACTATGACCGAACCTTAAAAAGAGATGTTGGTACAGCAGCCTTCTGATCATGAGCCAAGAATAGCAGTGCTTTAAATCTTGCTTTTCCCAACGGTGGGGTTGATCTTGATTTGCTTTTTTCTAACTGTAATTTGAAATTTGAGTACCGTTGGGGCACGCTCCTGCGCAAATCGACTAATACACTCGCAATTCATTATATTTATGTTAACTAACTTCTTCCCGCTTCAAAATATTGTATTAGTGTTTTCACAGTTTAATTGATTTTAATTACTCAAAGTAGAAATAAATGATAATTTTAATAAATTTATTTATAATTCTTATATTCATAATTTAGATATTTCATTTATAATTTTGTTTTGTTTTATATTTATTTATGTTTAATCATATATACTTATAATTTGATTTTTAATCAATTGACTTATTATAAATAATTAATAAATATAATTAATTTAATTTATAATTCTTTTTATTTATAAATTATATAATTTAATTTTAATAATTCAATTCAAATTTTGTTTTGTTTTTTGTTTTTTTCTTTTTAATTCTTTAATTCTATTGCCTTTTATATTGGTTTCCATGTGTGAGACTTGTTTTAGGCTCAAATCTAACACTATATGTAGCCTATGGACTAATAAATTATATATTTTAATTTGATAATTCAATTAAATTTTTGTTTGTTTTATATTTTTACATATTCTTTTAATTCAACTTATTTATATATATACTTATATATTGAATTTTTATTTTGTTGTAATTTATATTTTTATATATAACTTATTCTTTTAATTTATTTTTAATTGTCTTGTTTACACAATCGAATCTAGAAACTATTTCAGCAATAATTTTTACCTTTTTTCTTATCATTTCCATTTTCCTATTTGAAGATTTTTTGACTTTTGAACCAAAAGTATCTTTGTCCTCAAATTTAACTATAAAGTTTATTTTGAAATTAAAACTTGGATTTTTCAACAAATTTTGAATAAAATATGAAATGCTACATATTATTCTCTACATAATAATTGCTTTAGTTACACACCTTACACCTTTCAATGAGTGCATGCACAAAATGAATGTTGATGAAAACCTCCAAAGACAAGAAATAACTAAATAAAAAGAAAAATTATCAAATGAATCACATACAACCCTAAAGAATGGATTATACTCACCCTCGATCAAGTGATAAACCAAAACCAAGTGATATTTTATTTAAAACTATAGTGTCAAAGTATTCTAAATTTTACATGTATAATATTAGACTTGGAGGATTTATATGTGTGGGCCTATTAAATTATTGAAACTAAAAACAAGAATTGCAATAAAACCCAGATCAATAATCCAATAACTACTTCAATGAGAATGTGTGCACACAAACAAAGTAAATGAAATTGAACTAATATTACCTCCACAAGTGTGCCTATACCTTACACCATTGTACTTAATTGTTGCAAATTGGATGATATGTGAATTGATCTTTCCTTAGCGTAACCTTGATTCACAAAGTAATAGCAAGATGGTATAATTTCTAAATTCTAAAGTGGAAAGATTGAAAAAAAATATGGTCATCATTAAATTCATAGGAACATGGATGACATGGTGAAAATAAAGGCATCACAACTAGAAGTTGTAGGAGGAACAAAGGAAATTGCATACCTCAAGTTGATGGGGGGATGTTAGAGGAAGAAAAGTAATGCTAGTAAAGAAAAAGTCAAAGAATTGGAGGAGTTAGAGAATGGCCCTCAAGCATCGACTAGGAGGTTTGTTAAAATTGGCGATGAGCAACTCCATGCCCCAAAGAATTAATAAAGATCCCGAGTTGAACATTAGGAGCCTTAATGGCTCTGAAAAGTGTCACATCTTGAAGTAGCTAATTGAAAAATATATTCTTTATGTTATCATGATTCAAGAAACAAAGATGAGTGTGATAATCTTAAGATTTTTATTCCTTGAATCCGGAGAAATTGTGAGTTTCTTTCCATACCAACTGATGGCTTAGTTGGGGGTGTCTCTATTATGTGGAATGATGGTAGAATCTTAAGATCATTGGTGCTTCATTCCTCAAATTTTATTTATATTAAAATGAAGGATTATTTTAGTACGAACTCCTTTTTGTTGACAAATGTTTATTGGCCAAACAATCTTAGGGATCGTGCCAAGTTATGGGAAGATCTAAATAATTATAGACAATTGTTTCCTAATAATAACTGGATTTTGGGAGGGGATTTTAACACTATTGTTAGCCCAAATGAGAAGAAAGGAGGAATAATGTCTTTCTCTTTTGGTTCATTCAATTTTAATAATTTCTATGGTGTGGCTACATTGTTGGATATTTATCCAAAAGTTGGTTGGTATACATGGACTAATAAGAGAGAGGAATGGTATAACATTTTATGGATGCTAGATAGGTTCTTGATTCCCTCAGTGGCTTGTCTCTCATGTTTCCTTCAGCTCTAGAGTGGTTCACTATGGGGTTTTTTTATCATTGGTTGATGCAATTGAGTGTTTCGTTTGGAAAAAAGCTAGCAAACTATCCCTTTAAAATGGAATCATTTTGGTATGAGCACTCTTTATTTATGGTTCTCTTTTAAAATGGTAGGGAAAATAAATTAAATGTTGCAAGAGATATGTTCTTCAAAATAATTTGGTAGAAGTAAAGGTTCAGGAAAGGGCATGGAATAAATAAATTATGGATAATCTTGTAAGGAAGCTAAGGGAATTAGCACGTATGGTCAAAACAATTCAAAACCCATAATGGGTACTATATTTATTAGACCTTCAATAACAATTGAGGATGTTACCATGTTTCCTTGTTTCTGAAAGAGATTTTAAAATAGTTTTGTTTAGAACCTTACTCATAATCATTCATCTATCATAAAATATAATGTGGCTTAAGTCAATATTCTCTAGCACAAAAAATGTTAAGCAATAAGAAGTGTCTATTAAAGTACCCCTTAGGGTTAATAAGCTTTATGAAAACCCTATTGACTTTTCTCTATTCCACATCTTAATTTCGGTTGAATATAGTATTTTGTTTGTTCATTAGCCTTTTGGTTTGTTGTCTCTAGAGTTATATGAACTATAATTTTATCCTTGTAATGTTGTGTGGATATCACCTCCGACTTGATAATCTCAATGCTCTGTCAAACATAAAGTCTTACGTCTTAGCATTGTAAGATTGATGTTTAGAATTTTATTGAATTGGTAATTGATTTAGGACTTTGATCATTAATTTATTCATTTTTGTTTTCCTAAATTTAAATATATGTATACATCTATGTTATAAGGATAACATCTATTCTAGAGTGAATATGCATTCTTATGATTTATTTGAGACCAGAGGAAGTAAATATGATAGTATTAAGATTTACTACACCTCTTTAATATAACACATATATGTAAGTAAATATTCTTGACTATGATATGATTAACAGAGATAAACTATTTTTCATGCCCTAATTTCATAATTAGGACATGAAAAAAACCTATAATGAAAAGTAATGCTAGTAAAGAAAAAGTGAAAGAATTGGAGGAATTAGAGAATGGCCCTCAAGCATTGATTAGGAAGTTTGTTAAAACTGGCAACGAGCAACTCCATGCCCCCAAAGAACTAATAAAGATCCTGAGTTGAACATTAGGAGCCTTAATGGCTATGAAAAGTGTCACATATTGAAGTAGCTAATTAAAAAAGAGATTCTTGATGTTATCATGATTCAAGAAACAAAGATGAGTGTGACAATCTTAAGATTTTTATTCCTTGAATCTGGAGAAATTGTGAGTTTCTTGCCATACCAATTGATGGCTTAGTTGGGGGTGTCTCTATTATGTGGAATGGTGGTAGAATCTTAAGATTATTGGTGCTCCATTCCTCAAATTTTATTTATATTAAAATGAAGGATTATTTTATTACGAACTCCTTTTTGTTGACAAATGTTTATGGGCCAAACAATCTTAGGGATCATGCCAAGTTATGGGAAGATCTAAATAATTCTAGACAATTGTTTCCTAATAATAACTCAATTTTGGGAGAGGGTTTTAACACTATTGTTAGCCTAAATGAGAAGAAAGGAGGAATAATGTCTTTCTCTTTTGGTTCATTCAATTTTAATAATTTCTATGGTGTGGTTGCATTGCTGGATATTTATCCAAAAGTTGGTTGGTATACATGGACTAATAGGAGAGAGGAATGGTATAACATTTTATGGATGCTAGATAGGTTCTTGATTCCCTAATAGTGGCTTGTCTCTCATGTTTCCTTCAGCTCTAGAGTGGTTCACTATGGGGTTTTTTTATCATTGGTTGATGTAATTGAGTGTTTCGTTTGGAAAAAAGCTAGCTCAAACTATCCCTTTAAAATGGAATCCTTTTGGTATGAGCACTCTATATTTATGGTTCTCTTTTAAAATGGTAGGGAAAATAAATTAAATGTTGCAAGAGATATGTTCTTCAAAATAATTTGGTAGAAGTAAAGGTTCAGGAAAGGGCATGGAACAAATAAATTATGGATAATATTGTAAGGAAGCTAAGGGAATTAGAATGTATGGTCAAAACAATTCAAAACCCATAATGCTTACTATATTTATTAGACCTTCAATAAGAATTGAGGATGTTACCATGTTTCCTTGTTTCTGAAAGAGATTTTAAAATAGTTTTGTTTAGAACATTACTCATAATCATTCATCTATCATAAAATATAATGTGGATTAAGTCAATATTCTCTAGCACAAAAATAATAATTGATTAACGATAAATAGGTTTTGAAGGGTACTTAAAACCTTGTACAAAAAAGAAAGTGGTAGAAAAGATAAAACAATAAATTGCCCACCCAACAACACAAAAAAACTAGCTGATTAAAAGACCATCAACAGACCTTCAAGAGACTAAAAAAACCAACACAAAAAATAGAAAGACACACCCCACGACCATTAGAGCAGTTCTTTAACCATTTTTGCTGCATCCAAATCCTTAGACGCCAGCCTTTCATGCATCTCCATGATTTCCTCAACATCCCGAGTAGGGTCCTTTTTACCTTTCTTTGTTGTGCTCTGCGTATGAGCACTCAGACCAACCTCCAAATTAGTTGCAAGCACTTCCATCCCAACACCCTCCCCACATTCCATAGCCATGTGGTCATCAAACAACCCCTTCCTAGTCAATTCCTTCGCCTTCTGATTGAGGAAAATCATATCTTCAGTCGAGGCCTCCAACTTCTATTTGCTAATATTTATGATCATGTCCAAATCCCTACGAAGCTACATGTTTTGTCTTTCCAACAAAGCCACCCTCAGACCATAATCACTCTTTAAACTAGCAAGCTCATCAACCACACAACCTACATTGTCATTTAAAGATCCGGTAAGCTTGAAAATAGATTTATTTTCTTTAAGACTGCGCAGAGTAGAAATGTTACAATGGGAAATGGTGTCATGCTTGTTGTGGAGGTCTTGCACCTCTTGGAAATTCCACATAAGCATATTAAAAGAAATATATGCCCCTTCTTTAACCAGCCCCGATGCCTGAGAAAAATCCATTGCTCCCCAAAACACACCCCCACCCTGGTGTGAACCGACCGAAGGCTCCTCCTCATGTACACCTTCAGAGAAGAGCTTGGCCTTTCCCTTATCCTTAGATGTAGACACTTGAGCAGAGTCTTCCAGATTGACCACCAAATTCCTCTTACCAGTCACAGGGGACCCACCAATCCCAGAATCATCACCTTGAATATTCCCCACCACCTCGTAAAATTTATCAACCACAACCTTAGCACATATTTTAGACCTCTTACTAGTAAAACCCTCGAAAACATCATCCATCACCTTCAACTTGCGTTTAGCACATGGGTTAGCCTTGTAAGATGAGGGCTTAACACCACCTATCGATGGTGTATAATCCATATTGGTAGCATATCCATTGGACCATCCATCTGACTCCTCCAACTTTGTACCCTCAGAATCTTGAATTTCTTCAATCCTACATTTCACACATCCTTTCCCCTTCTTTTCAGGAACAGGGGACCGAGGGGTTCTAACAATGCAATTTTCTTTGATAAACTCAACAATAAGCAACATCAAACCTTCATGCAAAAAGGGATTTCTAAGGTTTTTCTAAAATTTGAAATACCCTCTTCCAGAGACATCAATAGATAAAAGGGAAAGACACCAGCTTACCATGGCGAAAGTGGTTGAGCAACACAAAGTGATGACCATACAACATCATATATCTGCCATCAAGTGTGAAGTAACGCATCAAAGCCACCACAACCTCTTGCCAAATTGGTTTGATCTTGGTTCTACCATAGCCCCCACAGTCCAAATGAACCATTTTAGTCCTTTCTCTATCACAAAGAAAATTTTGTCTGGCCGACTGCAAAATGTTCTTGTCCCTATAAAATTTTCTACCTTCCATTGACATACCTATGACCTCTCCAATAAAATCTTCGTTAATGGTAGTATCCCTACCAAGAATACTTTGCACCTGACCATGCCAGGTGTCAAAAAACTCCTTGGACACAAAGGACTTAAATTCATTCAATCTCTCCATGAAGGGAGTAACACCGTCTCTCTACAAGATTTCCCAAACATCGGCATTGGCTCTAGTTTCATCATAATACAAAGGCTTCATTCGACACCTATCCCCACCCATCATCGAATTACTAGTAGAAGGAAAGCACAACCGAAAAAATCCAGTAGCAATTGCCAGGAAAACACACAAAAAGTGTGTGAAGCTATCGAGGGTAGTACCGATGGAAATAATGAGGAGGATACTTAAACAACTCAGCTAAATGAGGCCACAAGTTACAATGAGCGTTAGTTGAGCGAAAATTCTAATCAACCTGCAAACTTCATGATACCCACGTAAACCAAAGGAGGTGGGAAAAACCAAATTAATGAAGATCATTATGAATTAGGTTCCTTAAATCAATAGGAAGGATGTCATCCTCCCTCCATGATTTGTCCGATGTCATTCCATAATTCGCCAGCCAATCAACGACAACATTTGCCTCTCTATAGGCATGAGAAATATATATTTCTTCAAATTCGCCACTTAAAGAAATGGCATTCGATAAAAAATTATTAATAGACCAAGAAGGGGGAGATTTTTTGTTAAGGTAGTTAACAATGTTTAACGAAGCACAAAAAATGTTAAGCAATAAGAAGTGTATATTAAAGTACTCCTTAGGATTAATAAGCTTTATGAAAACCCTATTGAATTTTCTCTATGCCACATCTTAATTTCAGTTGAATATAGTAATTTTTTTTTTAGTAGCCTTTCGTTTTGTTGTCTCTAGTGTTAGATGAACTATAATTTTATCCTTGTAATGTTGTGTGGATATCACCTTCGGCTTGATAATCTCAATGCTCTGTCAAACATAAAGTCTTACATCTTAGCATTGTAAGATTGATGTTTAGAATTTTATTGAATTGGTAATTGATTTAGGGCTTTGATCATCAATTTATTCATTTTTGTTTTCCTAAATTTAAACATATGTATACATCTATGTTATAAGGATAACATCTATTCTAGAGTGAATATGCATTGTTATGATTTATTTGAGACCAGAGGAAGTACATATGGCAGTATTAAGATTTACTACACCTCTTTAATATACCACATATATGTAAGTATATATTCATTGACTATGATATGATTAATAGAGATAAAATATTTTTCATGCCCTAAATTCCACAATTAGGACATGAAAAAACCTATAATGAAAAGTAATGCTAGTAAAGAAAAAGTGAAAGAATTGGAGGAGTTAGAGAATGGCCCTCAAGCATCAATTAGGAAGTTTGTTAAAATTGGCGACGAGCAACTCCATGCCCCAAAGAATTTATAAAGATCTCGATTTGAACATTAGAAGCCTTAATGGCTCTGGAAAGTGTCACATCTTGAAGCAACTAATTGAAAAAGTGATTCCTGATGTTATCGTGATTCAAGAAACAAAGATGAGTGATAATCTTAAGATTTTTATTCCTTGAATTTGGAGAAATTGTGAGTTCCTTTCCATACCAACTGATGGCTTAGTTGGGGATGTCTCTATTATGTGGAATGGTGGTAGACTCTTAAGATCATTGGTGCTCCATTCCTCAAATTTTATTTTTATTAAAATGAAGGATTATTTTAGTATGAACTCCTTTTTACTGACAAATGTTTATGGGCCAAACAATCTTAGGGATCGTGCCAAGTTATGAGAAGATCTAAATAATTCTAGAAAATTGTTTCCTAATAATAACTAGATTTTGGGAGGAGATTTTGACACTATTGTTAGCTCGAATGAGAAGAAAGGAGGAATAATGTCTTTCTCTTTTGGTTCATTCAATTTTAATAATTTCTATGGTGTGGCTACATTGTTGGATATTTATCCATAAGTTGGTTGGTATACATGGACTAATAGGAGAGAGGAATGGGATAACATTTTATGGATGCTAGATAGGGATAACATTTTAGTTTTATAATAACATGATAATTTATTCAACTCAAGGTGAGAGGTTAGAAACAGATAGGATTCAAATCTAAGTTTAAGCCTCATATGGTTGTTTCCCTATAAGAAATAATACTATTGCAATGCATGCAAAAGAACAACCAACTATCAATTAAACTTATATTTGGATCTTATTGTGTTTAAAACCTCTAACCTCAAGCTTATTAATCGATCATGTTATTATCAAACCAAAGCATGTAAAAGCATAATGATATATGTAACATTCTTTAAAATAGAGGAATATGTTTGAATTATGTATGTTGAGGATTAATTCTAGATGAATTTAAAATAATGGAGCATGTCACTTATTTCTAATATAAAATAGTAATGGTAGAAGTGTGTTGGGTGAAAATTATGTAATCCCTTTTAACATATTACAAAACCTTGATTTCAGTCATAGTTATGTGAGAAAGAATCTCTCCTCTCAGAAAGTGGAGGTGCCCTTCTTACTGCTTATTGAAACTAAGTAAAACTAATTAAATATTTACAATAATGATATGGGGTGTGTCACATTCATGATTCTCTCTTTTTTCAGAGAATATGTTTTACATGTTTCACGATTTTAGGTTCCTAATGCAATACGACTTCAAACTAAAACTAAGTAGTAATTCCAAAATTCCTATCTTGTCAAAGCAAAGCCTAGGAATACTAGCATGATAATGATAAATAACAAATAATGAAAGCTCACATAGGCACAAAGTCGTTCTATAGCTTTCGATAAAGAATCCTTCAAGATAGTAACCAGTGTTGTATGAGAAGCACAAATTCTTCTATATACTTCACAATAATCCCATGAAAAACATGAATAAATATAAGCACAAAGTCTTATAGAGAATTCACCAATAGTATTCAACAATATCAAAAATTCAAGTAAGGAATTTAACTCAAAGTTGACACCAATCTACTCAAAGCCTTCCAATCTCAATTACTAATCACTACCAATTTGATCAAACCATAAGATAATTGTTCCCAATACAAAGTTTGGTATGCAACTTCACTTTTTTATTGATAAAAAATTAGATGCACAAAACTGAACTCAAAGTTTCAATATTCGTTTCACAAGTGGGAAGCACTTCATTGCAAAAGATAAAAGGTAACAATTACTATAGAATCCTCTCTTGTTTATAGATGGGAGAGGAGAGTAAATCTAGGAAAATCAGAATAGAAAATCTAGGAAAATCCTACCTAACTAGTTGACATATTCAAAAATGTTGTCCACAATTATAGGAGAACATATTTGTTTACATGTGATTACATTTGTCAAAATGACATGTAAAATGTTGAAGCCTATTTACAAAAAACTTGAAAAATGCTAAAACTGGGAAATCTAATATAAGGCAAAAATTAGCCTTCTTCAACATCTTTCTTCATGAAAACTTCATGATGACGTGCACTTCATCACTATCTGGCATTGGAGTGTACTTTGGAGATGACGAGGATTCTTGAGATTGATTCCACCAATGAGATTGGATGCTTTCGGTTGCCTTCCAAATCTAGAATAAGCTAGAAATCCATCGTTTTGTTCATTGAAACTATGAGAAAGCTTCATCTTTAAATTCTTCTTGAACGGTTGATGATCACTTCTTCGAAAAACTGAAACATGGGAAGAACTTTCTATTTGTACTCCAAATCCTTCTTGCTTGGTGATAAGCAAGAACTTGATCAAAACTTCTCTAAAATCTGGGCACAAGAGATCATAATGTATGCAAGAGTAGGCTTTAACACTTATGATACAAAGGTAGGAAAAACTGAGGTTTTATCATGGGGTATTGCACTTTAGATGTAATTACTCAAATTTTCAAGACACTACATATTGGAGGTAAATCTGAGCAATTTCAGAGAATAGAGTGGAAGCGAGCAAACTAGAAAATGGATGTGAGCAATGGATTGAGAAAAATTGAGTGAAACAGGCGAAACGAAGCTCATAATGCATTTTTGGAAGTTTTTGAGTGTTAGTAAAATTTTCAAAAATTTGTGCAAGGGCACTAAAATCAGCGCTCTTACACTTGGAGGAAACTACATTTTGTGTAAAAGAGCTAAAAAATAGTGCTTCAACATGTCATATGTAAAAGCGGTGAAAAATAGTGCTTCTACATGTCATGTAAAAGCGATGAAAAACAACGCCCTTACACTTGGAAACTTTGTATTTGATGTAAAAGCACTAAAAAAAAATGCTCTGACATGTTTTGGAAGGAAATTGTATTTTGTGTAAAAGCGCTAAAAAACAACGCTTCAACATGTAAAAGTGATAAAAATCAGCGCTTCAACATTTTATATCCAAAAGTGATAAAAATTAGAGCTTTCACATCTAATATGCAAAAGCGATAAAAAATCAGCGCTTCTACATATCACAAGACTTGGGTAGTTTCATGTAAGAGCGGTGAAAAATGGACCTTTTGCATGAAATATGTAAGAGCAATGAAAAATGGAGCTTCTACATGAAATATGTAAGAGCAGTGAAAAACGAAGCTTCTGCATGAAATATGTAAGAGCAGTGAAAAACGGAGCTTCTGCATGAAATATGTAAGAGCGGTGAAAAATGGAGCTTCTGCATGAAATATGTAAGAGCGGTGAAAAACGAAGCTTCCGCATGAAATATGTAAGAGCGGTGAAAAATAAAGCTTTTGCATGAAATATGTAGGAGCGGTGAAAATCGACACTTCTGCATGTGGGAAGGACACTTGAGTGTAAGAGTGGTGAAAAACGAAGCTTCTACATGTAATATGTAAGAGTGGTGAAAAACAAAGCTTCTACATGTGACTTGAGATTTGAGATGTAAAAGCGCTAAAAAAAATTGCTCTGACATATCACATGTAAGAGCGAAAAAATTCAGCGCTTTTACATGTTGGAAAATATGCAGAAGCACTAAAACACCCCTTTTTTGCATGTGCCAAAAAATGATTAAGGCATTGAAAATATGCAAAAGCGCTAAAAAACCCCGCTCTTGCATGAAATATACATAAGCGCTAAAAACCCCCACTCTTGCATGCGCCAAAAAATGACTAAGGCATGAAATATGTAAGAGCACTAAAAATCAGCGCTCCTACATGTAATATGTAAAAACACTAAAAATTAGTGCTCCTACATGTGCAAAAAAATTTCTAACTCCCAAAACTGAATTTTTAGAACTTGGTTTAAAATGCGAATTTCGATGAACTAACAAAGGTTAATGCTCATAATTACTTTTTGAGGATGGGGGAGCACACATGAGGACCAATGCAATTTTCCTCATTTTACATGCTTAGATTACATGGGCTACAAAACAAATAAGGTTCATAGGGGTTGTAGACACCTAAAAATGGTCTGGAGAATCTAATTAATTAAATATGCCTTATTTGATTAATTAATCCTAAATTCATTTACTTAGCAAATAAATAGAAATATTTATTTATATTAAGTTTACTATTAGTTCTTCTATCTTATCATATTTTCCTCTTAATTAAATAAACAAAATTAAATACTTTGTTTTATTTAATTATTATCATTATAATTTCTTCTATACTTTATCCATCAAATCTATCCTAAAATTAAATATACAACTTCAATAGTTGATATTATTTAATTATCTCATCACATTTCTTCTTAATTAAATAAAGATATCCTAAAATCTTTAATTTAATTATCATATTTCTTCTATTTAATAAAAAAACTTCTATAGTTTATTTTATTAAATTATTTATTCCTCTTTTACTAAATTTAAATAAATCAAAAATATTTAAATAAATGCATAAATCAAATCCCTCTATTCACTCACCAATAAAATTAGGTTTTTTAAATCTAATTAATTTAACTATCATTCACGGGAAGAGCCTCGGGGACAAATCTGTTGGAAATCCTCTCAATCTTTTGCCTCAAATATTTCCTCTCATCTTGCCTAGTGTTTTCATGGGGAGGAACAATCCTCCATGATCAACTCCACCTTCTCATCTCATACCATTCAAATATCCAGATTGAATCTCAGCCTCTGTTGTGTTACCCCTATGCAAATGTGTTGCCGAAAATCTATATATACAGCCTTCTGAAGCATCAAAATCATCCGAGAATCATCATCCTTTATGCAAACTTACTCTGCAGGAATTAGTACTCAAGCAACCAAGCAATCATTTAGCATTAGCATTTTTAGTATCATCATAGCATCATGGCATCAGTAGATTTCATATCATGGCAGCATAGTTTCTTTTTACTGTAGCTTTCATCCATTAGGCTTCATTTACGGTAGCTTCATATCATTTAGAAATCATTAGCAATCATAACATCATTGCATTTACATCCATTCCATTCTCTAGATAGGCATTTTAAATAGTTACGGTGCTTACAAATCTAAGAGCTTCTGTAATTTGATAAATCTTTGGAGATAGGAGACAATGGGATGCTTTCAATATTTTCTCTATTTTAAATTAGTTTAATTGTTGATTAATCTTGATACAATGTTTTATTAAGAGGTGTATTTAATTGTATTTAGTTTACATTTTCCACACTTACATTATGGCGCCCACCGTGGGGTTGTACCCCATGTTTTTAACAAGTTTTTTTGGAAAGTTTTCATACAGGAGTCTGGCATGATCTATTTTAGCACGTTTAGAGGATTCTATAGCACTTCTGAGGACTGTTCTAGCACTTTTGACAAAAAATATAACACTTATGAGGACTGTTTTAGCGCTTCTGGAGAAAAGTATAGCGCTTTGCATGACTGTTTTAGCGCTTCAATTCACAATCCAGCACAGACCGGCAGTAATATTCAGTATTTGTTTTAGCGCTTCTATCGATTCTATAGCACTTTCGTCTATTTGTATAGTGCTTCTATCAATTTCTATAGCACTTCTGGAAATTTCTATAGCGCTTCTATCTATTTTTATAACGCTTTTGATCACTGTCATAGCACTTCTGTGTAACTCATTTTCTGGATCCGATGCATCCGCAGCCAGTAGATTTCTTTTCTTCAGTTGGTTTAAAATGGATCAATCCTAGGATATTCACATTTTCAAATTGGACTAAAATTTATCAAACTAGGGTAGTCATCAAACTTTGCAAAATTGGGATTTTAAAAATGAACATCATGTCTTTTTGTGAAGCAACATCTTCACATATAATAGAATTTTTTTCCTTTGGGCTTTAAAATTTGAACAAGTGGTTTATGTGTTTTAATGGTTGATAGGCATATGCTCTCCCCTTAATTGGGTGATCCAAAAAGCTAGACTCATCCTTTTTATGCATTCTTCAAGTTTTATTACATTCTTTAGAAGGTCTGCCGTAGTGGGAAAAAGTACTCACCCTACAGGAACGACCTAAGTGGGTTCAAACCAAAGCCAGGTTTTTCCACCCCACTATAAAATTTAAAGCAAATATGGGGAAACCCACTTTTTCTGGAAGTTTGCAAGATAACCATCCCTAAAACCTTTGTTCTAAAGGTTGGGAGGTCTCCTGAGGGAGTCTATTATTGCAACTCTGAACGGAAACCCTTTTTAAGAACCTAGTGTAGTATCCAGCTGAGTCAGTAACCAGACATTGTAATACTCGCAGTGCAAGGGGAGGGAAGAATCTACCCCCAAAACACTCACCATATAATTGCCAAGGACCGTTTGCTCAGGGGATCTGGTATCCACTTTTGTCACTCTGAGTACGCACCTGGAAAAGACAAAAACACGGGCACCCTCTAGGGGGTGACATGGTTGTGTGATTCGACGCAATTTTAAGCTATGGGCTGTTGAGTATAACGATGACCTTTTGACTATTAAGAGCGAGTCTATCTGAAGTGCATTTTTGTTATCAAACCAGTGAAAATAGGACCATGCGTGGTTCTTTTGAACATACACTATCTGTTTAGATTGCAACTCTTAAAAACAATTGTCTTCATTTGAGTGCTGTGTATTCCAAAATCATTAAAATTTAGATAAAAGATTATCCTAAAAATACAAAATCATACATGATTAGAGATTGGAAAACCACCAAGTTTGTCAAAAAATATTTGGCCAAGAGAATTAAAAAACCCAAAAAAACACTTACTTACAAACATCTTTTGCAAAGACGACATTTCTTGTATCAAAATAGGAAAACTTTGCTTCATCATAGAACATTCCTCCATAGGTTCCATAATTTCGATAGGGGTTACACTGATGATTATGCTGTAGAACCTTTGAATTCACAAGCCTATATTCAAAGAAATGCTCTTTCACAGGAATTCAACCATAGTCATCGTATTCGACAATCCTCCATTCCACAACCTGCCATAGAATACTCCACTAGACCAGATCAGTTCTTACTGTAGACAAAAGTCTGGAAACCTTATAGTTAAACATAAACTATAGCACTTCTGAAACAAACTATAGCGCTTCAACCCTTTGTTTTAGTGCTTCAACCCTCTGTTTTAGCGCTTCAACAATCTATTTTTGCACTTCAACCCTCTGTTTTAGCGCTTCTGAACAATCTCATAGCACTTCTGTCCAACAAACCAAACTACCAGGAAATTCTAGTATCCAACATTCTAGCGCTTCCACAAAAAAATAGAGTGCTTCTGAACTCTGTTTAGCGCTTTTTCCGTATGTTATAGCACTTCTGCTCTCTATTTTAGTGCTTCTGTACTTTATTTTAGCGCTTCTGCCCTTTGTATTAGGGCGTCTACAGAAGAAGAAAAACAAAAAAACTTTCAGAACAACCGTCAAATAGACCAACAACAGAAACATAATATTTTACCAGTCAGAAAGATTTTACAGACTAGACAGTATCCTAACATCATGAAAAAAAGTAGGTTCTTACAAGTTAAAATTGTTTCACACAAAAACCAGATCTTGTAAAATACAAAGTGTCCAAATTATCAAAACAAATCCTGGATTAGTGAGCCAAGTTTCCTCAACAGGATTTTTGACATCCTACCATCACGAGACAAAAAGACTCAGTAATCAGGAATTTTAAGTTAGCCTCATCAATAGAATACATCATTCTATTTTGGCTTCTTTAAAAAAAAATCAAATTGACACTAACACCACATAGAAGATCTAAGTTTAGTAAGGGAAAACAACAAAAACTTGTATGCCAATCTTAACAAGGTTGCAAAGGCAAAAACTCAGAGAAAAGGAAACTAAAATTCTAAACATGGCTAAAGAGAACCCTTTTTTTTTATACCAACAAGATGAGAACAATGAAATAACACAAGAGGATATACAACACACACAACAAGACCCAAATTTTCATAAATTTATGGAAAAGGTCTTAGAACAAGACATGGAGAAATACCTCTTAATGTTAGCAGAGTTAGGTGCCAAACTTCTGAAAGATTTTGACATCAACCGGTTGAAGGAAACACCTAGAACTAATGAGACAAAACCAAACCATACCCAGGATACAAATCAAGTAGTAGCTTTAACAGCTCAAATGCAAATTCTACAGCAACAAATTCAAAACATGCAAACGGGAACCACAAAAACATATTTATTAAAGGGCATTTGTCCTTACCCTTTTCATCCATGTTTGGATATGATACCCTTCCCAAGACATTGTGAGTTTCCTAAGTACAAAAAATACAATGGAAAATTAGACCCAATTGACCATGTACGAGAATTTAGAACAATGAGCCTCGAATTTGCGCAAGAAGATACATACCTCATGAGTTTATTTCCTAGGAGTTTGGGAGCCCATTGCATGGAATGGTTCTCAAAATTACAACCAAGGATCAGATCCTTTGAAGAATTGGTTAACAAATTCATCTCTCAATTCTCTTTCAACATAACACATGACGTAACCATAAAGGATCTCTATAATCTAAAACAAAAAAATGGTGAGACATTTTTATCATTCTTACAATGATGGAGAAAGTTGTTCACTAGGTATCCTCGATCTATACCTGAAGAGGAGAAGATTGAATTATTTATAGACAACTTAAATGATCAAATGAGTTATCGACTTGAACTGCACTGTCCATCAACATTCGAAAAAGTAATTGAGAATGGGCTCAAAATCAAAGAATCCCTAGTCAAATGAGGAGTGATCAAGCACTATAGTGAAACATCCAACAATACAAATCACTATGGAAACAATGACAAGCCAAAATTTTGGCAGAAAAATAGAAATATTGGAAATAATGAACCTACAACTGACAATGTAAAACTAGTATTCAATTTGATAGCATCAACTGTCAAAGGGAACCAAAATGAAAACCAAAACAACAACCAAGGCACTATCCAAAAAAACAACACCAACAATGGAGAATCACGAACATCATACCAAAGATAATCAAATTGACGAAAATTCACCCCATTAGGACAAACATTAGAATCAGAAATGAAAGAACTCATTGCGAACAAACTTATTACTTTACCAGAAGCTCAAAACTGGGAGCTAAAGGTAAAACCATCATGGTGGAATGATGCAGATTATTGTAATTTCCATAAAAATAGAGGACATAAGACAAATGACTATATGCAACTAAAACACCTAATACAAGACTTGATCGAAGCCAAGAAGGTGTTTGTTGAAGGGCCTCAGACAAAAAATGATCACAGTGCATTTATCAATCCATTACCCAACTATGAAAAAGGAGAGCCTTCTTCTTCTAGTAGTAAGGGAAAAAGTATAAACTATGTCTATGAAACCACCATTCTTTTCCTTTCCGAGGTAGAGAAAAATGACATTGACATCCAAAAGGATAACACAAACAACAATAACATTGAATCCCTGAATATGAGGACAAGCGCTGGAACATTTGATAATCAAATCAATGTTTTAAAAATAAGGGAAACACAAGATCATCCACAAGTCAATATAACAACAAGGGGACAATCCAGGGTAATACTGAAAGGAATTTCCTCCAAAAATAATGCTCCCCCATCACATCAATACAATATCATTGACCAATTACAAAAGATACCCGCACAAATATCTATTTTAGAACTTCTCAAAATTTCACCATCACACAAGGAAGTTTTAGAACAAGCTCTCATCGCTACAACAGTCCCTAATAATTTGGATGTTTGTCAATTCCAAGCCATGGTGGGACATCTCACCACACCTCATTGTCTAGCGTTCTCTGAACAAGATGATGTATCTATACATCACCCACACAATGCAACCTTGCATATCGAAGTTCTCATCCATAAACACCATGTTAAACATGTTCTGATAGATGGAGGATTTGGTCTAAATATTTGTACCTTGAAACTAATTCATGCACTAGGCTATTCTGACAATACCATTGACACCAAGAGAAAAATAACGATAAAGGCATATGATGAAGAGGAAAGGTCTTCGAGAGGATTTATCATACTTCCAATCCAGGTAGGGCCGATTGTCAAAAACATTGTTTGTCAAGTGTTAGACAAAGATCTAACATACAACATACTATTGGGTCATCCATGGATCCATGACATGCAAGTGGTACCTTCAACATACCATTAATGTCTAAAATTTCCAGTGAATGGACATGAAGTCACCATATCAGCTGACAACAACAATCCACATATTTGCAGCATGTTGAAAGCAACTCAAGACAATCTGATACCTCATAACCGAGAAGTCAATACTTCTACTTCATCTACTATGGATAGCCAACCCAATTTTATATCTAAATGGGTTGAGAAAAAGAATCTAGACAAAGAAATAGTTGTCACAGACACATCAAAAGCCAAAGGTCCTATAAATGAATTATCACAACAACTTTCAGAAAAGGTTCAGATAAAGGAAGAGGGTGTTGGAGAATATTCTCTTGAGCAATCTTTGTGCCTATCACAGTTACTCCCATCACCAAAAACATATGGAAAACCCATATTAAAATCTCCAAGATCATCACAACCCATCACAACTCTAAATGAAAGGTTCATAAAAGCAGGTACACTCGAAGAGGAGTCCGAAGACAAAGCCATTCTCAGTTGGCTATACAAACACAAGGAAGCATCAACATCAGCAAACGTCAGCATCAAAACAAATCAGTATGGAAAAGGAAAGGCCATTTTAGAGAAAATGGGTTACAAAGGTCAAGGACCAATTGGAAAGAGAAAGGATGGTATTATTGAACCCATTCAACCTCTCACATTACAACCTAAAGACAAAACGGGATTAGGCTACATAACTGAGCAAAAAGAAGAAGAAACCCAAAAAGCAGTGGAAAGGATACTACAAATGAGAGATGGCTCTGACACAGACTCAAATGAATATGAATGGGATCATCTATCTGCTACATCATATACTGATAAAGAGATTGATATTATCCAAACATATACACCCTTACGAGAGGAGGGACAAGGTTCAAGAATTAGAACATTTGTTATGGGATCAACAAATATTGATGACTCAAGCGAGGACAATCAGACATCGAGTGAGTCAAAAAACTTGGAGGTGAGTACCGTCATAAACCTTGAACATCCTACAAATAAGTTTGACCACCTAGCTGTCATGACACTTACAATAGTTGACCTTGTTCAATCTGATGACTTGTTACCATTAATACACCCCGAACTTATTAACTGGGAACCCATCGAACCTAGTCTTATACCAGTCTTTTCAAACGATGACGCCATCATAAATTATCTATGCTGTGAAAAAACTGATACAAGTACTATCCATAACACTCATCAATACTTTACATCAGGAGGGTGCCAAATCTTTCAGTTGCAAAAATGATAACAGGACAAATAAATCTAATGATGAAAACCTCTCTGAGGCAGCATTAGATTTTGAAAAGAGAAAAATAAAGAACATATCCAATAGTGAAAACCTTTCTGAGGCACTGAAGGATGAAAGATTTGACACTCTCCCAGAACACTACCATGACAAATCATCAGTATTGGTAGAGCCAACACAGTCTATAAATCTGGGAACATCTGAAGAAGCAAGGATCTTACATCTAGCAGCATCCATGACAGAACAAGAAAAGCCGACATTCACTAGATTCTTTGAGCAACAACAAATAAATTTTGCATGGTCTTATTCAAACATGCTAGGATTGGATCCACAACTTCTAATGCATCATTTATCACTACCAAAGGGAATCAAACCTGTCAAGCAAAAATTGAGAAAGATGCACCCCCACATCGCCCTTTTGGTAAAAGTTGAACTAAAAAAATTATTAGATGTAGGCTTTATCAGATCCATAGATTATGCAGAATGGATCTCAAACATTGTGCCAGTATCCAAACCTAATCATAGCATCAGAATATGCACAAATTTTAGATATTTAAATAAGGCATGCCCAAAGGATGATTTTCCTTTGCCCAACATTGACATAATTGTTGATCTAACGGTAGGACATGCCATGTTATCTATAATGGATGGTTTCTTAGGATACAATCAAATAAAAATAGCACCTTAGGATCAAGAAAAGATGACATTCACTTGCCCTTGGGGAACATTCTGCTGGAATTTCATGCCTTTTGGATTGAAAAATGCAGGTGCAACATATCAGCGAGCAATGACCACAATTTTTCATGATATGATGCATACTTTCATGGAAGATTATGTGGATGACATCTTAGAAAAATCACACAATAGGGAAGGACGTCTAAAAATACTTGATAAGATCTTCACTAGACTGGAAAAATTCAATATAAGATTGAACCCAAAGAAGTGTATCTTTGGGGTGACTTCAGCAAAACTTCTTGGTTACATAGTTTCAGAAAAAGGTATTGAAGTAGATCCAGCTAAAGTTAAGGAAATCATGGAGATTCCACCACCTAAAAACATCAGTCAATTAAGGTCCCTACAAGGCAGGTTACAATCCATCAGGAGATTTATCTCCCAACTAGCAGATAAGAGTCATCCATTTAATCATCTACTTCATAAAAATGTTTCATTCAAATGGGATCATAACTGTGAAACAAATTTTGACCAGATAAAGCAATATTTGGTGACACCTCTGATACTCATGCCACCCATAGCAGAAAGACCACTATTACTATATATTGCAACAACTGAAATATATTTAGGAGCTTTATTAGCACAAGAGGATTCTAAAGGAAAAGAACAAGCAGTTTACTACATTAGCAGGACTCTCAACGGATATGAAATAAACTATACATTCATAGAAAAAACTTGTTTAGCAGTAGTATTTGCAACTCAGCAATTGTGACACTACATGTTGACTCACACAGTTAGGCTCATAGCAAAAATAGACCCATTAAAATACTTACTCAGTAAAGTTGCACTAACAAGAAAACTTGCAAAATGGGTCATGATATTGAGTGAGTTTGATATCCAATATGTTGATAGGAGAGCCATCAAAGGGCAGGTAATAGTAGATCAACTAGCTAAAGCTCCATTACAAGATCATCATCCAATGCACATTGAATTTCCAGATGCTGACATCATGAATATTACAACTCAACAATGGAGACTGTACTTTGACGGATCATATACACAGAGAGGAGCGGGAGCAAGAATTCTATTTGTCACACCTCAAGGGCACACTATTCCCAGATCTTATCGGTTAATGTTTCCATGCACAAACAATATAGTTGAATATGAAGCATTGATTATAGGCATCAAAATAGCTATTGAATGGAAAATCACAGAAATGCAAGTGTATGGGGACTCACAACTTGTCATTTATCAAGTAAATAACGAGTATCAAACAAAAGATGAGAAGCTCATGCCTTATAAGAAAATGATAGATGATCTAAATAAATACTTTATGGATATCAAGTTCGAGCAAATACCATGGGCAGAAAACAAAGCTGCAAATGCCATGGTAACAATTGCATCCCTTTTGCAATTATCAAAAAAGAAAGGTCGATATGAGTTTATGGTTGAACAAGTATCTAGTCCTGCATACAATAACCCTAATTCACTGACCATATGCAACATACCCAACATTCAACCCTCACAATATGGAGAGATCTATACTTACCTCAAAGACAACATTATTCCTCTTGACCTCTCTAGAAACCAAAAACGTAACTTTACCCGTCAATCAGCAAGACATACATTAATCGCTGACATCCTTTACCGTCGAGGTTTAGATGGTACTCTTCTTCGGTGTCTGGAGCATTGCGAATTTGAAACATCCTTATGAGAGGTCCATGAAGGTATTTGTGGGACTCATTCAAGTGGGCTAACCCTAGCTAAGAAACTCCTCTGTTTAGGGTATTACTGGCCGAATATGGAGAAGGAAGCATATCAATATGTTAAAAGATGTAAAAAATGTCAGATTCATGGTAATCTAATTCATGCGCCGGTGCAAGAATTACAACCATTCACATCCACATGGCCCTTTTGTTAATGGGGACTGGACCTGGTGGGGAAAATATATCCTTCTTCATCAAATGGCCACAAGTTCATCATCACAACAATAGAGTATTTCACAAAATGGATAGAAGCAGTACCATTGACAACTGTCACTGGAAAACATATTTCATCTTTCAATATGGGATACCTCAATCCATTATTTCAAACAATGGAAGGCCTTTTAAAAATTAGGATGTCTAGGAATTATGTGAACAATTCCATATTCAACATCATTTTTCAACACCATACTATCCACAGGGAAACGGACAAGCATAAGCCTCAAACAAGACAATCCTGAAAATACTAAAGAAGACGGTAAACGATGGTGGACGTGATTGGCATGTTCAGTTAAATCCTACATTATGGGCCTACATAACTAGCATCATAACACCAACAGGAGCTACACCATACGCCTTGGTGTATGGATCAGAGGCCATTCTACCAATTGAGATAGAAATACCATCACTCCGTGTATCACTAAAGGTCTCATAACAGATGAAGATTACAAAATTTCAAGGCTACAGGAGTTGGAATTACTAGATGAACGCCGTCAACAAGTAGTAAATCATTTGAAAGCCTACCAACAAAGTATTTCAAGAAGTTATAATCATAAGGTAAAACCTAGAATTTTTCAAGTTGGTGACTTGGTCCTAAAGGAAAACCCTAAAAATCAGCAAGATAGACAAAGAAAGGGAAATTTGAACCTAACTGGTTAGGTCGCTTTGTTATCATGTCAGTGTATGGCTCAGGAGCATATCAATTGTCTACACCCGAAGGGGATCTGTTTGATGAACCTATCGACAACATCCATCTCAGGAAATTCTATACCTGAATCACTTAGTGCATGAATTAGTTTCTGGAAATGGTTACCTTGATGAAAACCTGGCAAATAGGCATCCTAGTGATAGAAAAATACAACAAAATCATAAAAAATGAAAAGGTGCAATAAAAACATATAGTGAAAACCTGGAAATAGGCGCTATTTGGGATTTAAAAACTAGCTCTCCCATCTATTTGGACACATGTCATGGTCGTTACTTCCACCATCATTTTACATCCATTATCATATCATATCACATGGTCATGTCTCACCCTGGCCTGGGGGCAACATCTCAACCTCAATAGGGGCAATAAATCTTGAGCTTCACAAAATGGACAAAAGCAACAAAAAGAGCGATAAAAAAACAACCCAACATGAATCATCAATCACCATCAGAAACACATTGGGCATCCATATCACAACAGAAAATCCAAAAAACAAGTCAAAAAGTCAGTCTTAGAAAATCCAAAAACATGAGTCAGTGTCAATCGAACTAGGTGGTCTCTGCGTGTATAACATAGGCAAGGCTAATCTTTGATCAGCCCTCGAGGCCCCTAGGATAGGTCTTTAGGTTAGTTTGATCCAAAATCTCAAAAAACACAAAAACATCATAAAATCAGGATGGATGATCTAATCTAAATAAATGATTGAATACTATAAGCAAATGAAAGATATGTTGTACTTTTGATCAATGTTATCATTTCTTTGGAGCAACTCAATGATGTATTGAACTAGAGAAGCTAGGAAGAAGAAATGGTATTTTTCTTTGTCTACTATTTGTGAATTAATCATAATTACTATGTGAATCGTTGTAGGAAATGATCTACAAAAGTATCATGGATGACATTCCAATTCACATAGGAAAGTGGTTTATTCTTGTTTGTTTTACGCAAAAAATGCCCAGGTCATCTCGGTTTAATTATACCTCGATGCTTGTGTTCGCTTGCAATATCAAAAATCATGAAAGTAGTCCTAAAGTCATCATTGGTTTATATTATACCATTGATGCTTGTACTCACTTTCAACATTTTAAAGCTCAATGATGATAAAAAAAAAGTACAAAAGTATTGTTAAAATGCCTATACCAACATATAGATTTGCATAATAAAATTAGACTTCATCCATAATAGTGACATATCTGCAGAGTATGTGTTACAAAATAAACTAGTGAATCATTCCTTAAATAAATTATCTTTTTTTCATACAAGACTGAGTATACTTGACAACATCATAATAATATAGGTTGCATCATCATAATCGTTTGCATATATTCAAAACATTTGAATCATCATTTCATCATTCACTCACTTCAACATACATATATCATTCAATTATACTTAAAATACATCACAATCATCACATTCATCCTTTTATTGTATCAAATATTCACATATAATCCATCCATTTGATAATAAATTCCATTAATTTATTACATGTATCATTCCACATTTTCAACCAATAAGTAACACTTACATCACATATAGTATATCATCTACACACATCATAAATCCATACACATCATAAATCCATACACATCATAAATCCATGAACATCATAAATCATGTATCCATATACGATGCATCCATACATTACCATTAGTTGCATTAGAGGTAGAACAATATCAAATCAAAGCATAACATTAAAACCATCACATAGAATATAAACATCAAAACAAAATGCATCCATCGGGAAATCAAATAAAACACATAATAGACCGTAGAATCTACTGCATCTCATATATATCATAATCACAATGTCAAGTATACAATGATGTCTAAAATGAAGAGAGATAAAACATCAATAATGGCTGTACATCAATCAAAGTACATCACAAACACAATCATGTGTTGTTGTCTCCAAATGGTGTAGGCATAGTAGGATCAGGACCCCTACCACCAAAAGAACCGGGATCCCTGGGATCTCTGGGTAACAGTTGAGTAACACCTACACTAACAGTCCTGGATCGTGACCTACTAGAATGGGACCTCACATAGCTCACTCTCTGCTCAGAGGGCACTGCATCATAATACCTCACTCTATAAAACTCAATCTCCTCACCAATGCAAGCAACCTCTCGCATGTAATCTGCCAAGGAGGTACCATCTGCTAGTCTTTGTAATCTATTAGCCGAAGCCTAAGCACCCTTTGCTGCAAACCTGACCACATCTCTCTCAACTGTTAATGAGGTAACCTGAGCCTAAGTTGTCCTTGCTGCCTACCTAGCCGCATCTCTCTCAACTATCAGTGAGCTAATTTGAGCCTAGGATGTTTTGATTGATTGTCTTGCCACATCCCTCTCGGCTGTCAATGCTGCAATCTGTGACTGCACTGTGACTAACTGAGCCTACACACCCGAAAGAGTCTATGTATGTAACTCAGCCTGTGACTGCATCTGACCCTGTGTCTGCTCTAATAAACCCTGAGTCTGGAGAAGTTGCTCCTGAACAGTCTCTAACTGCACCTAAAGATCTGCTAGCTGCAGCCACACTGAAACATCTCCCACAGCTTGCCTCTTACGAGGCACGGTCTCACAAGGCAAATCTAAGGTAGGGCTAGATCCAACTGCAACCTCTCCACTATCGAATCCCTCATCTTCACTGCTCTCATCTCCGCTGCTCTCCTCTCCGCTACTCTCACCACCAACATCCTTATCATCACCAACATCCACATCCTCTGCCTCAATATCCTCCTCTACCCCAACATCAACCTCAAGCTCAACTGTTGCCTCACCAACCACATCAACATCCTCTCTCCTCCGTCTATGACCACAAGCGACAGGAACATCCTCCTCAACATGTAATGGGTCAGGCTCATCTGGAATAGTCAAGCGTGGAAATGGATGCAAAGCAAAATACTCAGCATAGTCGGCTGTAAGAGGAGCCTCGACAATATCTGGTCGAATATCCCACACAAAGGGTTGTAAAGCTTGAAACTACTGAATTGTTGTAGCATATGACAAACAAGGCCCCCAATCTATTGTATCTGACTGCCGACAAGCATAGCGAGTGACACCCTGGGGCATACCCTGTACCATCCCATAGTGTCTGTGGACACGTCTGATCAAGAATCTCTCTAAAACCCGATGACCACGACCAATCAAAATCATCGATTGACAAAGAAATGGTATCTGAACATCATCATCATCCTAGTGATCACAATCTAGGTAAGGATGCCATGTCATAGACTCTATATCATCAGTCACTCTCCTCCAATACTCTAACTTACCCAGTTTAGACTGGGTAAACCTACAAAAATATCAGAATACATAAGGTCTCCTAGGTGGCCTCTTTCCAACTAGAACTGGACGTGTGACAACTATGTGCTCCCATGCCCATACCTGAAGCAAAGTAACGCCGACCGATAAAATCCGACCACTGAGATACACAGCTGAATGTAAATCATGATATAATTGGGAAAGAAAACACATGCCCCAAGAGAAATAGGTGCCATGACCAACCATGCTCTCCAGAACTCGGCCCCAACCAACTGAAAATTCCTTAGACCTGTGATCAGGACTAAGGAATCTGCCAATGAAACCAGCAAGTACTGTCGGCAAAGTGGCATATGCATCAACCATATCACGCCATGGTATCCACTCTCCTGCAATACGATCATCCTGGAAAACTCTACAAAGAGCATAAATCCCACCCTACTCTCTCGAATCATAGATGACAACATCTCCAACAATCGGAAGCTGAAGGATTCGCCAAACATCCTCTAAGGTGACTATCATCTCTCCAATAGGAAGGTAAAAGGTGTTGTGCTCACTATGCCACCTCTCAGCTAGAGCTGTCAACAAACCCCAATTAATCCTAATATGGGGCATGTAAAGAAGAGGAGACAATCCACAACATGTGATGATAGCCGTCTCAGGCTGTGCCAGCCTAGGAATGAGATCAAATGTCCCAAGGGAAACACTCTCGAATCTAGAGGTTCCCTAATCGCTCCTATTATCACAACAAAAATCAAGGTCAATAAATTCATATCAATCATCAAATAACATCAAGATACCATATCAAATCAAGTTAGCTCTTAGTGAGAATTCTAATCAAATCTCATGAGCACACATCAAATCAACCTCACCTATCATGAGGTCATCATCAACACATCAAAATCAACCTCGCTTATCATGAGGTACATCAATTCTAATTATTCCTCACCTATCATGAGGGTAATTATCATCACAACAAAACATCGAACCTCACCTATCATGAGATCAAAAAATCACACTAAAACAGAGAAATGTGTCATTTCATTAGATAAAAGCGTTATTCCATTCAAACAAAGTGCCATTTTAGCAAAAGCGCCATTTTATCGAGTCAAAGTGCTAATGTTTTCTGGAAAAGCGCTAAAACTTGAAACGTGCTAAAATAGACCTTAAAAGTGCTGTAAAATCTATCCTAAGCACTAAAACTCTTAACGCGCTAATCTACTTTAGAGAAGTGCTACAATGGCTAACCTAAGTGCTAAAATTTGAAAAGCGCCAACCTACACCCTAGACGTGCTAAAATAGACTCTTAAAGTGCTAACACAGACCCTAGACGCGCTACAACGGAATGTTGAAGCGCTAAAACAAGTTTCTTTTGTAAAAAGATGAAAATACATTAAAAAATGAAAAAATGCACGCAAACCAAAAAAAATAATGGACATACCGGAGGTCCAAACGCGGTTGGTCATTGATGACGTCGAACACGATCAAAACGGTGAGTGTGAAAGGGAATCGACATCTTGCTCCACGTAGCACAAAATCTCTCTCCAAAATTTTCAAAAGTCACAATCTACAAATGATTTTGAAAAAGACCTTTTTAACCTTTTATAGGTTATTTCAAAAAGGGGTTTTTATTACATTGATTTAATTTTTTTAGAGGGGAGATTAATTGAAACTCATTCAAAACAACTTTCTACATCAATTATCGGGAGATAAATTTTATTTTATCAAATCTTCATTGAATCTATATTTACTCATCAAAAAATCATAAAAAAAATTAAAAATTTCCAAAAAATAAAAATAAATAAAAAATTCATTAATTTATCTCCCGAGGGGGCATATATCCATCAATCACCTGAAAACATGTCTGGGGCATTCTGAAAAATTTCTCATCGATACTAGCAGTAGCAACACAAAATTTTCTTTGAAGCAATGCGTAAACACATCACTTCAAAGAGGGGAAAAATGTAGACACCTAAAAATGGTCTGGAGAATCTAATTAATTAAATACGACTTATTTGATTAATTAATCCTAAATTCATCTACTAAGTAAATAAATAGAAATATTTATTTATATTAAGTTCACTATTAGTTCTTCTATCTTATCATATTTTCCTCTTAATTAAATAAACAAAATTAAATACTTTGTTTTATTTAATTATTATCATTATAATTTCTTCTATACTTTATCCATCAAATCTATCCTAAAATTAAATATACAGCTTCAATAGTTGATATTATTTAATTATCTCATCACATTTCTTCTTAATTAAATAAAGATGTCCTAAAATCTTTAATTTAATTATCATATTTCTTCTATTTAATAAACAAACTTCTATAGTTTATTTTATTAAATTATTTATTCCTCTTTTACTAAATTTAATTAAATGCATAAATCAAATCCCTCTATTCACTCACCAATAAAATTAGATTTTTTAAATCTAATTAATTTACTATCATTCACAGGAAGAGCCTCGGGGACAAACATGCAGGAAATCCTCTCAATCTTCTACCTCAAATCTTTCCTCTCATCTTGCTTGGTGTTTTCATGGGGAGGAACAATCCTCCATGATCAACTCCACCTTCTCATCTCATACCATTCAAATCTCCAGATTGAATCTCAGCCTCTGTTGTGTTACCCCTATGCAAATGTGTTGCTGGAAATCTATATATACAACCTTCTGAAGCATCAAAATCATCTGAGAATCATCATCCTTTATGCAAACTTACTCTGCAGGAATTAGTACTCAAGCAACCAAGCAATCATTTAGCATTAGCAATTTTAGTATCATCATAACATCATGGCATCAGTAGATTTCATATCACAGCAACATAGTTTCTTTTTACTGTAGCTTTCATCCATCAGGCTTCATTTACGGTAGCTTCATATCATTTAGAAATCATTAGCAATCATAACATAATTGCATTTAGCATCCATTCCATTCTCTAGATAGGCATTTTAAACAGTTACGGTGCTTACAAATCTGAGAGCTTCTGTAATTTGATAAATCTTTGGAGATAGGAAACAATGGGACGCTTTCGGGATTTTCTCTGTTTTAAATTATTTTAATTGTTGATTAATCTTGATAAAATGTTTCATTAAGAGGTGTATTTAATTGTATTTAGTTTACATTTTCCACACTTACAAGGGTTATCCCTCAAATTGAGCACGCTGAATTTGAGGATAACAAAGTGCTTATTTCATTTTTTGCAAGGTAAAATGTGAATAAAAGATCCCCCATATTCATCACTAGTCATGAATCAAAAGGATAAAATTAGAGAAAATTTTATTTGAAATAGACCTATCAAGAAAACCAAAAAATAAATTTTTTTATACTCAACATCAAATGATATTGCAAGAAAATAGATGCAAATAGAAAATCAACTAGTAAATACAATGAATTTCAAAAACTACAAGTAAATACAATGAATTTCAAGAACTTGGAGAGGCTATTTTTGCAAATAATATCACAAGAAAAGATGTAGACAAAACATCATATACTAATATGTTCACTCAACTCTAGTGAGAAAAGTGATCCTAAAAAATCATCTTTACAATCCAAATAATTTCTTAGAGGTAAATTAAAGAGTTATTGGGAAATATAGACTAAATGGTACTAATGGCAACAAGGTTTGACAACTAAATGTGAGTTACAAATGCACTGGTATATAGTTTGTTTAAAAGAAGGTAAATTCAAAAAATTTGACAAGGGAAAAAATAGATATAATTTTTATTATAGGCAACTACTCTTATCAATTTAAAAAATATGCATAAAAGAATTATTTCAAATATATGTGCATCCATAATTTTGTTACCTTTTAAGTAGATTACTTTCCTCCAAAATTGCATGATCAAAACTATATTCTAAAGCTTAGTGAATCCAACTAATATTAAACCATGTTTAAATAATATTACCCATGAGAAACCAAAGCACTAAATTAATCAAACCTATATTACCAATTCATGATATTCTCTTTCAAAAATGGAAGAAATAAAATTAACTTCATAATCTAAATAGATAGAGAAAGTTATCTAGGTAGGATGGGAGGGAGAAACCAAAGAGAGAGAGAGAGACTTGAGAGGGAGAGAGAGTGGGAGGGATAGAGGGAGGGAGAGACTTGAGAGAGAGGGAGTGGGAGAGAGATAGATAGAGTTATCTAGGTAGGGTGAGAGGGAGAGACTTGAGAGAGAAGGGGTGGGAGTGAGAGGGAGAGAAAGACCTGAGAGTGAGAGAGATACTTGAGAGGGAGAGGGAGAGACACCAGAGAGAGAATTGAGTGGGGAAGAGAGTTATCTAGTTAAGGTGAGAGGGGGAGAGGGGGTGGGAGGGATATGTTGGAGGGAGAGACTTGATAGGGAGAGACTTGGGAGAGGGTGTTGGAGTGAAAGATATTTGTCTAGGTAGGGTGGGTGGGAGAGAGAGAGAGAGAGAGAATTGAGAAGGAGAGAGAGTTATCTAAAGTGGGAGGGAGAGACTTCAGAGAGAGGGAGAGAGAGAGGGAGTTGGATAGAGATAGAGAGAGTTATCTGGGTAGGGTGGGAGGGAGAAACCTGAAAGAGAGATACGGGTGGGAGTGAGAGACCTGAGAGAGGGGTAGGGGGTGGGAGGGAGAGACCTGAGAGAGAGAGAGATGAGATGATATAGAGATAAGTAGAGAGGGAGAAAAAATGGGATAGGTGAGATGGAGTGATGATTTGTTTCGTTTGAGTTTGTGCAACATTATTTTGAATAATTTTTTGAGTTCTTGCAAGAAATAGGTATTGCAGTGGGTTGACATCTCATTTGGTTAGATAACTGCATGAGGAAATTCAAGAATTCTTGTATGTTTTATTGGTTGAGCAGGATGCATGCACAAAGAGGTGTACCACATATTTGAAGCTTTTTGAGGCTAGGCATGGAAAAAAAAGCATGATGGTGTAGGTGCATGTGTGAAGATAGCTCTAGTTAAGGAACAAATGAAGATTGGAGGTGGTGAAACATTCAATGATGCACATTCTATTTTTGATTGGTGTAGTTATGCATTGTCATGAGGAGGGACACTTGATTAAGAAGTGTGCAAGATCTTTTGGTTGGTTGAAGAGGGAATAGTGGGAGAGAATTTGGAATGTCAAAAAATTAGAGAATCTTCAAAGATGCATTCATTTCGAAGCTTAGATGTAGGTGCATGGACCATATAGACACGAGAGTTGGATTTTTTTAGAATTGTATTAAGTGTGATTGGGTTTAATACAAGTCAAGTGAGTGGGTAGATACATGGATTCCATAGTATCTAACCCCTTTATCTATAGACATTCCTCTTTAGAATATGAAATGGAAAGTTCACTTGACTATGACCATCTTTTAGATCTTGTACACCTAGAACATGTCTATGCAGTTGTTGCACCACAAGGGAATGAAAAGGGATTAAACTATTGGATGACACAATGTTTATAGGGAAAAAGGAAGCTAACACAATTGATGACAAATGATGATGTGTTTATGCATCCTACAGGTTTAGTTGTTGTTGTTGGAACTTGGTTGCAAATGTATATGATTAGAAAGAATGGCATACCTACATTGGAAGACTATGAGAAACATAAAACTATTCTCATGTATTCTCACCTTGCTATAGCAAAAAATGTTAAGTTATTGAGACATCATGCCAAGCCAAGAACAAAGGAACTATGGGTAGTCAGTGATGTTGATCATGAAGCAATACTAGATACTATGAAGGTAAGAGATGACCCTTTAGGCACACTTTAGTAGCAGATCTTTTTTTGTATTGAACATTTATGATATTATTTATCTTATTTAGATTCATGTTATTTCTATGTGTTGAATTAAAAAGTACATTAAAAGTCTACATAAAAAATAACTGGTATGTAAAAATGTAGGTTGTGTGGAGAACAAAGGTATATTTTCAAGCGATTTAGATCAAAACATCCACATCATTTCATGTAATTTAATATGTTTTCAAGGTATATTTGATTTGAGAGAATGTTCAATTCAAAATTTTTAGTTCATGTTTCTTATGCTCAAGAATTTGTCTCTATTTATGTGTAGGTTCTTATTTGACCCCATTTCTAATGAGTATTCTCGCATTCTCTCAATTTCTAAATTTTTGAAGGTATTATTGTTTAACTTGTAGGGTGGGAGCTCTCATTTAACCTATTTCATTCATGGAGGTTTACTATTGGCCAAAAATGTTCATCTTCATTGCTTGGAGGTGATTTTGTTCATGTACACATGCTCCAATTTCTTATTTTTGTTAAGTTTCTCCATTGTTTGTGTTAGGAATGAAATATGAATCCTCTCATAACTTCCAAAAATCTAACTCCTAAGTAGAGACTTCTAGTTATCATTTGATCCATGTACTTTGCTAAGATTGAAGGGAAAGGTTGAAATATTGCATTTTGATCTGTCTTGAAGGATCATGATAATCATTAACAAAACATACCTACCTTGGCGTGTCCATGCTACCCATTTGTCAAAATAAAGAAAATAATTTTGCATTTTTTTTCTCTTAGAACACTATCAAGACTACCTCGAATTAGTGCACTTCAGAATCATGAGGGGACTTGAGCGACAAAAGGAGACCTTTCATAGCATTAGACTACCCACTTTAATGTGTTGGTATAGTTGGTTTCGCTCCATTATGTACAAAACAAAAAATGCTTCTTTCCATTTTTGCACTACTTTCCACTGACAATTTTTGAAAGAATGCATTTGACATTGGAACACACAAATGGTGTTGATTTGACCTAAACTGAGAGAGGTTGGTTTGAAGATATTTTATATCCACCTATAGGTCTAGACAAGGAATTCCTACATGTGATGAGCTCTCCCAATGACTTCATCAAAGTTTGAAATTTTTTGGCTTTTACAGCTCTTAAGAGACTACCCAAAAAAGAGGACGCCAAAATATTTGGGTGACTTGGGAAACAAAGGTAGAAATTACCTAGTTTTTACCTACCTACCTCAACGTGTCCATGTTGCCCATTCGTCAAAATTACTAAAAAATTAATATTTTTTGTATTTTTTGCTATTAAGGCTCTTTAGAGACTATCCCAAAAAGAGCACCCCAGAACAATCAACTAACTTGGGAAAAAAAAAGACCTTCCATAGTATTTACCTACCTAACATGATGTTTTCATGCTTCCCATTCATCAAATTACTAAAAAATTAATATTTTCTGCATTTTTTTCTCTTAAGGCTCTTTAGAGACTACCTCAAAAAGAGCACCCTAGATTGATCAAGGGACTTGAGAAAAAACAAGATACTTTCCCTAGTATTTACCTACCTACCTTGACATGTCCATGCTGCCCATTCATCAAAATTACTAAAAAATTAACATTTTTTTGTTCTTAAGGCTCTTTAGAGACTACCCCAAAAAGAGCACCCCTAAATGATTGGGTGACTTGGGAAATGAAAAGAGACCTTCCCTAGTATTTACATACCTGACTCTATGTGTCCATGCTTCCTATTTGTCAAAAATACTTAAAAATTAACAATTTTGAATATTTTTCTCTTACGACACTTTCTAGACTACCTCGAATTAGTACACGCTGGCATCACAAGGGGACTTGGGTGACAAAAGGAAGCCTTTCGTAGCATTAGAATATCTACCTTGATGTGTTGTTATATTTTATTTTTCTCCATTATTTACAAAACAAAAAATGATTATTTCCATTTTTGCATTGCTTTCCATTGAACTAGTGCACTTTAGCATCACGAGGTGACTTGGATGACAAAAGGCAGACTTTCATAGCATTGGACTGCCCACCTTGATGTGTTGGTATAGTTTCTTTTTCTCCATTATGCACAAAACAAAACAAAAATTCTTCTTTCCATATTGGTACACTTTCTAGACTACCTCGAATTAGTGCACTTTGGCATCGTGAGGGGACTTGGGTGAGAAAAAGGAGGCCTTTCACAGAATTGGATTGTCCACCTTGATTTTTTGGTATATTTTCTTTCTCTCCATTATGCAAAAAACAAAAAATGCTTCTTTCCATTTTTGTACTACTTTCCACTGACAATTTTTGTAATGCTTTCCACTAACAATTTTTGCAAGAATACATTTGACACTAGAACACACAAAGGTGTTGAGTTGACCCAAACTGAGAGAGGTTGGTTTGAAGGGATTCAATATCCACCTATAGGTCTAGACAAAAAATTCCTACATTCCATGAGTTCCTAGAATGACTTCGTCAAAGTTTTATAATTTTTTAGCTTTTAGAGCTCTAAAGAGACTACCCTGAAAAGAGCACATTAGAACGATCGAGTGACTTGGGAAATGAAGTTAGACCTTCCCTAGTATTTACCTACCCACCTCAACATTTCCACGTTGCACATTCATCAAAATTACTAAAAACATATTATTTTTCTCTTAATGCTCTTTAGAGACTATCCTAGAAAGAGCACCCTAGAATGATTGAGTGACTTAGGAAATGAAAAGAGACCTTCCATAGTATTTACCTACCTACCTCGATGTGTCCATGCTACCCATTCATCAAAATTACTAAAAAATTAACATTTTACCCCAGAAAGAGCACCCCAAAGTGATTACGTGACTTGGACAATGAAGTTAGACCTTCCCTAGTATTTAGCTACCTACCTCAACATGTCCATACTACCCATTTGTCAAAAATACTACAAAATTAATAATTTCATTTTTTTCTCTTACGACACTTTCTAGACTACCCTAGATTAGTGCACTCCAGAATCATGAGGACTTGGGCGAAAAAAGGAGGAATTTCATAGCATTGGACTACCTACCTTAACATCTTGGTATAGTTGGTTTTGCTCCATTATGCACAAAACAATAAATGCTTATTTTTGGGTTCACCCCGCAACGTGACAATTAAGTCACGAACCCTATTGATAGGGAGTCACAGGTTTGAGGCTCTCCTCAGCACATGAAGGAAGGAGGAAAGAAGGTAGTAAAGATCCCATGATAGGTGCAGGGGAATGATTGCTAGGGTGGATGTTGCACAGGAGACAAATGGAGGTTGGATGGGTCGAGCCTATTGGAGGATGGGATATCAACCGAGAGGATTGGAGGAAGGAGTTTGGGTGGAAGAGGCAAAGTGGAGGAAGGAAGATCGGAGGATGGGTGATAGACGTCTGAGGATGTGGAGGGTTCACGGAGTTTGGTGCCGGCAGATAGAAGGATTGATGGAAGAAGGTGAACGAAGGGCATAAGAGATGGGAGATGGAGAAGAGAGGCAGGGGAACCGAGAGGATGGGAGAAGGATGAAGGTAGGAGAGCTGGGAAGATGGGAGATGGATGGAGGTGGGAGGCTAGGAGAAGAAGAATGGAAAATCAGAGAATGGAGGTGAGAGAACTAGAAGGATGGGAGAAGGAGCTCAGAGAACAGAGGGGAGAGGAGAAGCGATGAAAGGTGATGATGGAGGAAGCCCGACGAGGATGGAGAGAAGGATGCAATTGCATGAGACAAATAAAAAAAATTAATGAAATTGGGGATGGGGTCCCCCATTGTGACCCCATTGGTTCGTAGCTCTAGTCAAAAGTGATTACCAATCAAAAAAAAAATGCTTATTTCCATTTTTGCACTACTTTTTACTAACAATTTTTGCAAGAATGCATTTGACACTGGAACACACAAATGGTGTTGAGATGACCCAAACTGAGATATTTTGGTTTGAAGGGATTCAATATCCACTTGTAGGTCCATACAAAACATTCCTAAATGCCACGAGCTCCCATAACGACTTTTTCAAAGTTTGATTTTTTTTGGATTTTAGGGATCTTAAGAGACTACCCCAAAAAGAGCACACCAAAATATTTGGGTGACATGGGCAACAAAGTCAGAACTTCCCGTGTATTTACCTACCTACCTCAATGTTTCCATGTTTCCCATTCATCAAAATTACTAAAAAAATAATAATTTTTGCATTTTCCAATATTCATGTTTAATTTTAACCATTGTTGAGTCAAAATTAGGTTTGAGTTTATGTTTCTTAACAATTCTTAACAAATGTAGGTCTATTTTGTGGAAAATACTATTGCATCAAGAAGCGATTAAACATAAAATTTATTAAAAAATCATTCAACGTTGAGGATGCATTCAATGTAATTCATCAGTAGGTATCTTCTTGAAACAACAAAAATAGGTGGCTCTAACTTTTTGGGAGATGGAGCACTAGACCTATTTCACTTAGTTTCACTCAAGGAAACCCTAGAGATCTCAATCCAAGGATAGAATGAAGAGGAGAGATCTGATAAAGGTTGTCCTAGGGTATAATTAATGACTAGAAACTTGTTGTTTGATGCCCACTAGGACTCATACGCTAGTCTGGGCAATTTAGTCCCACACTAGGGTTTTGTGCCAAAACTAGAATCTCATAGTGGTTGATCTAAATTCACTCAAATATGGAAAATGTGCTATACTGGGACTCATACGCCACAAGTGGTGTATCAGTCCCACTCTATTTTTTTGAAGGGTTAAGGCCTAAATTTTCACTCATATCCTTGCTCTTCCTTCCACACTTCATTTCCATAGCTGAAACCTTGATTTGCAACATGTAGGTGACTTTCTGTGAAGATGACAACCTTGTGACAACTTGATGACTTTCTTCAACCTTGAAATTTAGTCTCTAAAGGATCCTCAATCCCCAAGACACCTAGATCTACAATCACACATGTAGAGAGAGAAAAACTTGTTAATTTATTAGGAAATAGGGGTTTTCCTTGGTCAAACCCCGTTTAGGTAATTAAACCTTGTGATGAAACAATGAAATTTAAACATGAAACATGAAGTATGAAACAGGAGCAATGATACCTTGAATGATTTCTTGAGATGTAAATCAACAATCTAACATGAAGTGGCCATGTATCTTGATCTTGAACTTTGATATGAAACAATGCTTGTAAATGGATCTTCAATACTACATCACAACACTAGCTCAAGAACATGCTTGGTGCTTGATGACCTTGAAATGATAATGGATCTTGAATTTCTGCAACAAATGATGAAGAATTTTTCCCTTGAATACCTTAGAAATGCTCTTGTAAACTCTCTTGACACTCTTTTGAAGTCTTGAATTGCTTAAATCTTGATAGATTAGGTTGATATCATGAAGGATTAGGTGAAATAATGATTTGAGATTCTTTTTATATAGGCAATCCATCCAACTTACCGTTTATTAGATCCTAGAGGCTAACATTCATGAAATTTAAACCTAAAACCTTAATTTCCCACTCAAAACCCTAAAAAGGGGCCAAATGGGACTCATACAACACTTTTGGAGTATAGGTCCTATCTGGATGGAACTCATATGACCAAGGTGGCGTATGGGTCCCACCATGCCTTTTTAGCTGGAGAAAATGTCGAGTTAAGAAACTAAGTGTATTTGATGTCTATGTCAGGATTTTGGTTGAAATAAGCCTCGAGATTCATAATATATGGTCTTAGGGGCCTCTTAAAGATGATATGCAGGTCATAAATGCAAGAGGGCCCAAAAATTAATGTGAAGGTGCAAAAATATATTTTATAACATTAAATCAAGGCAAAATTAGGTCTATTTAGCTTAAAATGGCCCTAAATCCAATGTGAATGTGTAAAAGACATTACAAAACTAGATCAAGGAAACATTAGGTCCATTTTAATGTTAACCATTCCCAAATCAAGTGCAAAAATATAGAGGGATACTTTTTTCTTTTCCATATTTAGCCCCCACTTTAGTGAGAGGGTGAACTTGCTTCAAACTCACACTAAAGTAGACATTCAAGAGGGGTCCACGTGTACCAATGCGGACGGTGTAGGATGAAAAAGATCAAGGAGGTGGTCAAGCCCCTAGGATCCAAGATCCTATGTCAAACCAACATAAGCACAAAAGGACACATAGAAGGTGTATGATATGCAACATCAAGATACATAATCACACAATATCAAAGACATAAAGAAGAAAGAAAAACAAAAGAACAAGCAAGAATAAAAAGAGGTGGATCAAGCCTCAACCATTTGTCCAATGCGATGTGGATCAGATCTAAGTTGTTTTTCGAAAAATGAATGCTCACTTTGAGGCAATGGAACTATAGGTTGTCCACTAGGTGAGTATCTAAAAAGGGTGGCTTAGTGAGAAAGTCATTCCTCTATATTAGCTTCTCACTGTATAATGAGAAATTCATGCCCACGTTTAGGCTTCTCATCATACGCTAATCATACCAAAGCTATACCTCCTGATAACTTTGACAAGGTGCCACATAATAATGAACTTTGAGCTTCGTGAGGCAAGAAAAGCTTTGTATGCTTGAAACTCATGAACAAACAAGATGGCACCATAGGCAAGCAAAGTGTGTTATGCAAGGTGGCCATATAATAGATATTGTAAATGTGAAATAGTGTAAGGTACGTTCAAATGGATTTTTCTTAGTTCATGTAAGGTATCTTCTTAGGGAAAATTGTGCCTAATGTCTCCAAGAGAGGAAAATTCAAAAAAATATCACGCTCTTGGAGGAAACCAAACCCAATGACATCACCAAGAAAGGACACATCACAAGAAAAAAGAAAATCGCACCATGAATTATGAGTGTTGATGTATGCCCCCACTTTAAAGTAGTTGCTAACACCATTGTTGTGAGCAATTTATTTAAAGCGGAAGAAGATAACTTAGTGTGACACATGTGAGCCAACTTAAGGCATGTCATCCACATCCCAAGCTTGATCTTATATGTACATGAAAGGTGGTCAACTAGCCAAAAGAGACAACAAGTGTCATACGAGGACAAGGCTATCTAACCCCTTTCCCCCACTTAGTGCAAGACAAGGATAAGTTGAAATGATTGATGAGAAACATGATAGAGTGAAAATTAGTATCAATTAGAGGAATTGGGTGCCCCAACATAGGGAAGAGCACCACACTCCTTAAGATGTTGAATTTTGTCACTTAAAGCCTTACATTCATTAGTAGAATGGCCATGAACTCTATGATATGCACAAAATGAACTCTTGTAGTAGAATTTATTTCTTGTTCTTAGAGGGAGGGATCTCAAATGATCTTGGAGGAGTCTCGACAAGATACTCTCTTGATCAATACTAGAAGATGTTCTCTTATTTTGTGACAAATGTCTCTTGCTTAGTACAAGGTGTCATACTTACACAAGACTCTTTCGATTGCGAGATTTTGTACTCTTATTTAAAGAAAGCTTTAAAATCTAACGAATTCGAATCATTAGTGTTTTGCATAATGACATTGATATTAATCAAATACTTCTTTGTATCTTTCATTTCTTTGGAAGGATAAAAATCAAGACCACTAGTGTCTATCAATTCAGGATGCACTAATGTTAAAATTGGCATAGAAGAATCTTTTGTAAGAGTGTTGATATTGAGTGAAGGCTTGTTTGTTTCTTTCAAAGTACAATAAACAATACCACTAGTATTTTCTTATGTGTGAGGCTCTATCAGGACACAAATACCTTGTTCTTTAGCACCACATCCTTTTACACTATACCCAAGTTGTTTCATGAGTTCATAACTTTTTCCATAAAGCTTTTTCATTTCCTCCGGATTCAATGGTTGTTCATAGTGAATTTCATCAAATTTTGTTGTATAATTTTCTTCTTCTAAAGTGTTTCAGGTGGATGCTTTCAAATTTTGTGTTGACATTACCGCTTTTTCTTTTCCCTTTTCAGACTCTTTGTTTATGATCTTGTACTCTCCCATGAATGTTGGTGTGAAATCTAAGGAACCCCGATCATCTTCTAATAGCTTCGTGACTTCTTCAATATGATTTTATTTTTCTTTCTCTTGCACAGGTTCTACTTGTGTAGTTGGTGTCAATGTGTTCAAAGGATTTTCCTTATTTTTCTCAATGTTTAAACAACTGTTTGGTTCAGGGCCAACTTCGAGTCTGTACACTTTGTTTTTGTAAACATACTTCATTTTACAATGAAGAGTAGAAGGCACCCCATTCATTGCATGAATACATGACCTTCCTAAAATAATATTATATGAAATATCATGAGGCATAACATCGATCAATGTTTCTAATGTGGCCTTTCTAGCTGTAATGGGAAAAGTGATCGCACCGAGCAGTTGTTTTCCTACATTGTAAAATCCCTTAATAGATAAAGAGTCAGGTTGATTTTTTTATTTATCCACACCATATTCAAAATGGTTACACTATACACATTAAGGGTGGAGTCATTTTCAACAAGGGTTATTTTTATTCCCCACCCATCATAGTTAGCTATTATCATGAAAGCATCATTTTTTTTTGCACTTCCAAAGGAGGGAGCTCACTTTGGTGAAAAACAATGTCAGAATTTATTTCTTGAATCATGGATGTTATGTTATTTATTTGCACATTATGAGGGATAGTAATGTGTTGTAAGGAACTTTGAATCATGTTATGATAATGACGGGATGCTTGAATAAGGTCCCATAATGATATTTTAGTAGGAGTGTTCTTAAGTTGTTCAACAAGATCATACTCCTTTCCACTTTGTGAAGGTAAATGAGGAGGACCAGGCAAGAGAGGATTAGGAAATGTGAGGGATGTTGAAGGCTTCTATCATGGTTGCAATTTGTTTCTAGTGTTATATGTATGAGCAATGGTATTATAACTCGGTTGTTGCAAAACACTATTCTTAGGTGGGTAAAGGATAAGTTTGGGCTTGTTATTTGTGTGAGGGAAATTCAAGGATGAGTTGAGGTTGAATAATCTTAACATCCCTTAGTGAAGGAGAGTCTAATGTTACTTCATCATCTTCATCTAAGGAAACCATATCACTATTGTCAATCTTATCATTTTCTTGCACCATGATATCCTCCCTAGGAAGAGAATTTTTAGGAGAACTACAAGCTAAATGTTCATGACATTAAAAGTTTGTTTCTTCTAAAATGACTTCATCGCAAGTAGGGGCATGATCAATGGATGAATTATCTTATTTATCAATGATGGAATTCTCTTGCTCAATAATTTTTTCTCTAGGGGAAGAGAGGCAACTAATATTCTCATGACTCTTATTGCTTTGATCTTCTAACATTAAAGTATGTTCTTTACCAATAGTAGAGATATTATGAGGAGGTCCAATTGGATTGTTATGGTTGTCCATGACTTCATCCTTGTTTAATAAGGGCACATTCTCTTGTGTCATAACTTCTACCCTAGTAGGAGAGCTTTTAGGGGAGTAACAAACAAGATGTTCATCACATTCCATGGTTAGATTTCATAATGTAGCTTCATCACAAATAAGGGAGGCATGGATAGAAGGAGAATATTGCTTTTCAATGATTGGATCCTTTCATTCAAATAGATATCTCCAAATGGTAGGAGCATTATGAAAGGGAGAAATGATATTTTCATGACTTTCAAGTGTATCTTCTAACACTAAACTATCTTCTTCATGACTAGGAAGGATATTAGGAGAAGAACCAATGTGATTATCATGATTATCTACAATTACATCCCTACGTTATATAATGTCTTCCCAAGTGGTAGGATTGTCATGGCTTTCCATCATTAGATCTCTTAACACCAACATGCCCTCACAAATGTAATTTTCATGATTGTTCATGATCGTATCCTTTTTCACTATTTAGCATTCTCACAAGTAGGGGAGGTGTTGGGAGAGGAATGTAAACTAAGTAAAGTAGTGGAAATTATTTCATATTCTATTGTTGTAATATCTTCCCAAGGGCGTTAAAAAGTTTACCAGGCGCACTGCAGTTTATAGGGGGTCGTGCTACCCGATTCCTGCAGTCTAAAAAAAAAAAAAAATTCTTCCCAAGGGGAAGGAGGAGAAGGATAAGTAATACTTTCATGATTCTCAATGATTGCATCTTCCTTCACCAAGATACCTTCGTCACTAATGGGAGAGGTATCAGGAGAAGGACAACTATGATCTTCATGATTGTTTATGCTTGTATCTTCTTCTATCACATTATTCCCACAAATAGGAGAGATAGGAGGGGGTGTAGATTTGAGGCAATCGTCAAAATTTTCACTTTCTTGCACTAAGAGACTCTCATAACTAGGAAGTGTATTGAATGAATGACTAACATGCTTATTGACTAAATTTTCTTTGCAAACTTGAAAATGACAGATACTAAGATTTGTGAAAAGTAATCTATACAAACTTAAAATGGAAAGAGACTTAAAATGCAATGTAAAGACCTAGAATGAAATGTGTAAATGCAATTTTCATATTTCAAACAAGGTAATTTATTGATTACACTATTCAACAATGTGAAAATGAAATGTTGTAAATACAAATCTGGAATTAAGTAATGCATGAAATGAATCAATTTAATCTAGAGTTAGTGAAATGTATGTAATAGAAACTCATCCAACTGAAACAAATAACTAATGTCAGCAAACAAAAGTGCAAAACACAAGGTTTTCAATGTTGTAAAAGGAAGTTTTAGGGCTGATTTGGGACTAATTCGTCCAGAGGGGTGTATGAGTCCTAGACAAGGTTTTTGGAGGGGTCAAATGCTAAATAATGCACAACACAAAAACCCTAGAAAGTGGGAAAAATAACTTGTATTGGGACTAAATTTCCCAGAGGGGCATATGAGTCCCAGATTAGGGTTTTTGCACCAATTTCAGAAAATTCTAAGTTGTTTATAGGTTTTTTGGTTAGGATGATGTCTAGGCTGAGTACAAATGTAGATTTTAAGTCATTTTTGAATGATGCAAGATTCAAAAATGCAACCTATATGCACTTTCACTAATGTACTATTTAGAAACCCTAGATGCTAATTAACTAATGCAAAACCTAATGCAATGTTAACGCAAGCTAGATATATGATTATGATGCACTCCAAATCAGAAATAAGATGTTCTAAATGTAGGTTCAACAAAATGAAACAACAGAAATAGGTGGCTCTAACATTTTGGGAGATGGATCACTAGACCTATTTCACTTAGTTTCACTCAAGGAAACCCTAGAGATCTCAATCCAAGGATGGAATGAAGGAGAGAGATCTGCTAAAGGTTTTCCTAGGGTATGATTAATGAATAAAGGGGGGTTCACCACCACACTAGGGCTTGAAAAGACAAGAAATGAATGTAACATGCAAAGTACCCTGCAAAACCTAACTAAATGACCTAGGAAATGAATCTGAATTACTGAATAAAAGACTGAGAAAGTATAGAGATGCACTTGGGAGAGTAATAAGGTCAAAAAAAACTCCAAAACCCTGAAAACCTACTATTTGATGCCCTCTAGGACTCATATGCTAGTCTGGGCGATTTAGTCCCGAACTAGGGTTTATGTGCCAAAACTGGAATCTCATAGTGGTTTATCTAAATTCACTGAAATATAGAAAATGTGCTATACTAGGACTCATACACCAAAAGTGGTGTATCAGTCCCACTCTACTTTTTTGAAGGGTTAAGGCCTGAATTTGCACTCCTATCTTTTCTCTTCCATCCACACTTTGTTTCTGGATATGAAACCCTAATTTGTAACCTATAGGTGACTTTCTATGAAGATGACAACCTTGTGACAACTTGATGACTTTCTTCAACCTTGCAACTTAGTCTCTAAAGGATCTTCAATCCCCAAGACACCTAGATCTACAATCACACATGTAGAGAGAGAGAGAAAAAATTGTTGATTTATTAGGAAATAGGAGTTTTCCTTGGTCAAACCCTGTTTAGGTAATTAAACAATGTGATGAAACAATGAAATATGAACATGAAACATGAAGTATGAAATAGGAACGATGATACCTTGAATTATGTCTTGAGATGTAAATCAACAATCTAACATGAAGTGGCCATGTATCTTGATCTTGAACTTTGATATGAAACAATGCTTGTAAATGGTTCTTCAATGCTACATCACAAAACTAGCTCAACAACATGCTTGGTGCTTGATGTCCTTGAAATGATAATGAATCTTGAATTTTTGCAACAAATGATGAATAATTCTTCCCTTGAATGCCTTAGAAATGTTCTTGTAAACTCTCTTGACACTCTTGTGAAGTCTTGGAATTCTTAAATCTTGATAGCGTAGGTTGATATCATGAAGGATTAGGTGAAATAATGATTTGAGACCTTGTTTATATAGGCAATCCATCCAACTTACTATTTATTAGATCCCAAAGGCTAACATTCATGAAATTTGAACTTAAAAAAATTGATTTATCGCTCAACACCCTAAAAAGGGGCCAAATGGGACTCATACGCCACTTGTGGCATATAGGTGGACCATCTAGATGGGACTCATATGCCCAAGGTGGTGTATGGGTCCCACCATGCCTTTTTAGCTAGAGAAAATGTTAGGGAGTTCAGAAATTAAGTGTATTTGATGTCTGTATCAGAATTTTAGTTGAAATAAGCCTCGAGATGCATAATATAGGGTCTTAGGGGCCTATTAATGATGATATGGTCATAAATGCAAGATATCCAAAAACTTAATGTGAAGGTGCAAATAAATACACTTTACAACATTAAATTAAAGCAAAGTTAGGTCTATTTACCTTAAAAGGGCCATAAATCCAATGTGAATGTGTAAAACACATTACAACACTAGATCAAGGTGACATTAGGTCCATTTTAATGTTAACCATTCCCAAATCAAGTGCGAAAATGTAGAGGGATACTTTTTCTGTTGACACACTTCTTCATATAGTTTTTTCTCTTGATTTATAATCTTTTATTTGATTTCAAAGAATGATCAGTTGACTTTGTTTTTCATGTTGTTTATAATCTATACTCTTCTATTATTTAGTTGTAGGTATTTCTCAACACAAGCTTTGAGTAAGATGTGAGGTTCGATGCCAATGCATCTAACATTGGAGTTCATGTTGCTTTCATTATTCAATTACTTATACTCAATGTTTTTTTTGTTTTTAACAGTTGGCTTGTAATATTGCAATGCAGGTGTATTTGATAGTAGAAATGATTTGAGATGTGCATTATAGAGCGAGGATATCAACCTGGGCACATATTAGTTGTGTATCTAGGATAGTTTGATAGCAAGATGCATTGATGCATTTGTACATAAGGACATTGATAAAATTATATGGGTATTATTAGTTGTATTGATGATTATTTGTATGCACCTACTTATGTATGTTCATGAATGTAACGAGTATATATTTTCACATCAACATCACTCACTCATTCTTATATTGGTTCATGTTGGTACCTACTTAATAGTTCGAGCAATGGTGAATATTTTGGACTTGTCTATGAATGAACTCTTGAATGTAATGCATGTGAACCTTACTGTGTGTGGTTCACATATGATGGAATAGGTTCTAAAAAATTATTGTAGCACTCTCATTGTTATCAAAAATAATAGATGTATTACATAATTGGAAGAAAGAGAATGTCACCTTGCATCTTAGTGTACCCAATCAAATCAATATCAACCCCTATTGCATAGAGAATCCCAAAACTAGGTAATGCTTATAGTGGTGAAGCATTAAGACTTTTGAATCAATGAGTTTGATTCAATAACTATGTATTTGATTCTTGATAATAATAAAATATCATTATTTGACACACTACAAAAATATCTCCTACAATTTAAAGTTTTTGAGTCTAGATTTATAATTGCATGCAACACAAATATACGATTTTAGGCTACTAAACAATAAATACAATAAGTGAATGGTTTGTAGAGATATGAAAAGGTAAAAAACATTTCATAATTTTTATCATTATTCCAATTGAATACTCTCACATTACCTTTATTTTTTATTTGGATATGGTTAGTACGAGATTTACCTTGTCAACAAATATTATACAGTGTTTCTCATACCATTTTGCATTAATTTTAGCTTCTTTTGAAAAAAATCAGCTACCCACTTCATTAAAGGAGTTCAAATAACTAAATAATGTCAAATATAAATTCATTCAAGAGAGCTTTAAGTCACGTGTATTATTTTTTACAAGAGTTATATGAAAGTCTAATTTATTACTATCTTCTATTATTGTGATGCATTTTTCCTATATTCTAGGAAGGATACCTCATATGAGGTTCTCCAAAAAATTATTACATAGCTACTTGCCCTAAATATTTATTGTATAACTATTTTCTATTATATCATATCTAGACTAGAACACTCGATGTTGTTTACCGATAGTTGCTAGTTATTAATAGTTGAAGGAAACACTAGTTTCTTCCTAAACTTTATTTGTGTTGATATGAATTAATACTTTTTTAGTGTTATTGATGTCAAATTCAGTGTTCAGCTTGTAACTAGAATTCCAAATTTGATCTAGAGCTTCCACATAACCACTATGAGTTCAACATTAGAAAAATAGTGATAAAATTTGGTAATAACATTAGATAAATTGTCATAAAATTTGGTGAAGTTTCCAAAGGAAACAAAATTTAATACTAACATTGATGGATTACAAATTGTAATTCATAAGTTCTATTAAAACATAATTTCATTAATCGATAACATGCTATTGATCATAAGTTAAAACCATTCTAGACTGATTATACATTCTGATTTTAAGTTTCAAAGTAGAAAGACTTGCACACGAGGAACAAATTAGATTGAATATCAATTTTTATATATGAAATTATAAAATAATTGTGTATGTGCATATACAAATTTGGCATATATGTCAACTCAAAACAAGTTTTACAAAATGTGGTATATATGCCATTTCAAGATCTATATACAATATGCATGCCAAATAGCTATGTATCAATCCCTAAATGTATCAATCTCTTGCAAATCCTAGTCTTTTGTTGGATCATCAAAATCGAGCCTCCTCAAAGTATTTGGTGGCTCTATAGTTGCTTGCACAATAACAATTCAAACCAAAAATTAGGTTAATTATGTCAATGGTTGACAAGTCAGAATGCTAAATAGAAACTTATATACTATAATTTAGAAATTGTCAATTTAACAACAAAATCACTATATTGAACTATAATATATCTATTTTTTTATTTTTTTTACCTCAAGTCTTGCTATTTTTTCTACAAAAATTTTTGTATATGATTGTCATGTAGGATGATTAGGAGCCCTAGCATATTGAAATGGTCTCGATTTGTCACATTGTTGAATTGGGTAGAGGACTATAGAAAGAAAAATAAAATTGATACAAATTAATGTATAATTGTTGACAAATAATCATATTTACTAAACACATATCCACTCCTATCTAAACGTATATATCTACAATATAAAATAAAAACATACCTCCTATGATGCTTGTTCTCTTTTTCTAGAAGGGATCATGATGGATGAACCGACTAAGATAGTTTCCTATATAAAAAATGACAAGAATGTAAGATAATTTAAATTCACATGTACATATAATCATAATGTCAAGAATATAAAATACATATATCTATTGTGATGCTTCTTCCAATGTGTTACAAGCAGTCATCATGGCTGTAATAGTACTAGATTGTTGTATAAAAAGACAAGAATACATAAGACTATCAATCTATGTACGTGTATTTAATCATAATAGATTTTAAAAATTAACATCTAAATTACAATTTAAATGATATGCATATACAATAAAAAAATTATGAACATGTATGTGCAAAAAAGTATACCATATACTGACTCTCTAGGCCAAATGAAATGCTGAAACTGTACCCTCTTGGACCTATGAAATTTGATCCTTTGTCAGTATCTATTAAATATTTCAACACATAAATATACATTAGCACTAACATCTCTTATAAAATATGAGATAAAAGATAAAATTCCCTATGAAATTATTTTAAGTCTTACCATTACATCCACATTATCGCTCGCACCTGATGTATCTCATAGAAATGCTTTGCTTCATGCTCTCTCATCCCCTACATTTGACATATGATGGACCTCAAAGTTGGATGTGTCCATTAGAGGCTCACTAGGCTATCCAATAGGAATCGAACATACCTAGTGGCACATAATACAATGATGAGGCACATAAATATGTGGCAAAGAGGAGGGTATACCAATAGCAACTGACACAAAATGTGTATTACTATCATATGGCTACACAAATTGTGAGCTTTGTGTGATCAAATGGCTAATCAAAGCATGCATGACCAAGATACTTTGATGTGCTACATCTACAACAATATCTAGGTAAGGTATTGGAGGTGGGGGAGAAATAGACAGTGGGGGAATAAGTGGGGTTACATGATGTGCCTCGGGTCTATCCTGAGGCATTTCTCTACCCACACCTTAGAAATATCACATATCAAAGTAGTTGACATGCTTACTCAAGAAAAATTTAGCATATAGTTTTCACAAAAATATTGTGGTACATCAAGATTATTGTTGGGTGGTTTATCAAAAACCATCCACCAATGATCCCAAAAGTTATCTAGGATATCTCAATGTTTCCACCATTTAATTGAATATTTAGGCTTGCACACATCAATGGAATGTCTAATTTTAGGAATGATACATAATTGTGCTAATTAGGATTTGGTAATGTCAAGTTCCCTCACTTGATCATATGATAAGCCATTGGCATAGCGTTTCCTCATGGCCTCTCACCACTCTAAAAAACTAATATGATCTTACATGAAGGGTTGAATGATCTATCATTTTGTTGCATGTTTTGTTTGAATGTTGCATCAAATTTTTTTGCCCCATATGCATAATCATACATCATGGTTAGTTACATTTACTCTTGTGCATGATGATTATATGGTATTTGTATGGATGGTGGTATGAAATGGGCAGTTGCATGAAGTTGGGTTACAATTTTGTGGCCTTCAAACCCATGTGTGTCAATCTTGTGGGGCGACTTGTTCATATGACCCCATTGACACTCAGGAGGCTGTTGTAGAGGATCTGTATGCAACTACAGAGATGGAGAGGGCGGCTGACATTTTGCATAATGCGTATGGAATTGATACTCGGGTAAAAGTTAGCATGTTCATTGAATTTAATTTATTAAATTTCAATTTTGAAATGCAAGATTAACTAATTTAGTTTTATGATTTTAATAAAATTGCAGGGTCACAGTGTTGAGACTGGATACACTGGTGCTCCACCTACTTATTTCTACAGTACACCTATCAGCGGGGTATGTAACTAGTAAACAATAATAAGTTTATTACATGTTAATAGCATTGTTTTACGAATTGTGTTTTAATATGCAATTTTGGATGTTGAACAGGGTAATATTGGAGGTTTCGAGGGAACACCTCCCAGTGCCAATTGATTTACTCAAACCTTCACGTAGGTAATAGAATAAAGAGTTTAACTAATGAATTGTACTTAATAGATTTGTGTAGTTTATATTCATATCATTGGTTACATTGCATTGCACATCATTCAAACTCAAAGCATTACTTCACATTCCATAACTAATAACTAGATGTTGATAGATGACAAAATTTCAACTTCAATATATAGTTGTTTAGAAAGTCAACATAAGCAACTTGATGCAATTTCTTCACATGGAGGCATGTGTTTTCAAAGGTGCACCTGCACAATAAACTATGGATGCTTGGAAAAAATCAATGAAACCATAATATTTAGGAAGAAATAACATAGACAAGGGAGTTAGTAGTTTCAAAAAATGCCTCGAAGAAATGCGGTCTCATGGCACGATGGAATTCCATTCCATCACCATGAGACCACATTTCTTCGAGGAATTTCTTCAAAATGCTCACCAACTTTTCTATGATACCACATTTTTCATACATGTGCACCAAAGAATTTTATCAGACTACTCATGCTTCCTTGCTACTATGGCTAAAAGCCTAAAATAGGTGTTTTCCAACAAACAATGGATGCTTGGAAAAATATCTATCAAAGCATAATAGTAAGCAATAATTTACCATAGAGAAGGCAATGAATTTTTTGAAAAAATGCCTCAAAAAAATGCGTTCTTATGGTGATGGAATGCCATGATGTGCATTTGTTTGTAATGGTATTCCATCACCATGAGACCCCATTTCTTTTGAGGCATTTTTTCAAATAGTTCAAGTTTCCTTCTCTATGCCACCACATTTTTCGTACATGTCTATGAAAGCATTTAATCAAATGATTCATCGGATTGATACTATGGGTAAAAGCCTAAAAACATGTCCTTTTGAACAAGATATGGATAGGAAAAATAGTAAGAATGATAATCAGAAATATATAGTTTAATATGTACTCAAATTTTTTTTCATTAGATCTCATACACTATAAGTCATGACGTGGATCACTATTGTAACTTTTTTGTGATTAAATAATGTTTTTTTTTAATTTTCAGATGTTGGTTGTGGAAACACCTCCAAATGTTATGAGGGCAATGGTTATTGGTGTTTCATCTACTATACAATCCTCGATGGCTCTGACAGGGGAGGTATGAGGAAAATTAGTAAATTTACATTTACATTTGTTGTTATAGATGTTAGTTCAAGTGAAAAATCAAACCAAATTATTGATTCGTAGTCTAATTTCTATTTGGATGGTTTATACAGGGCTTGAGCACACCTCAACATCGACCTACAAATATTTCCCTCGTGGAGAGTGATCGTGAGATTGCCATAAGTGATTTTTTTTTAAATATATCATTTTTAATAATGTAATTTCTATATATTAATGTCTTTACTTCTTAAATTGTAACAGTTAAAAATTCACCAAGAGCTTAACACTAGTAGGAGGAGTAGCAGGAGCACTCCACGAGTGCAGCAGAAACGAGTGACATACCTATCACCATCTAATCGACCAGCAAAGGGCAAGAGTTTATTTCAAGAGCCTGGAGAGCAATGAATTTTGATTCCAGAGCCCTTTGTTGTATGCCTACATGGCAGTTTTGTACATATTTTTTATTGGATATATTTGACATTGTATGCCTATATGGAATTCTCGTAAGCCTATATGGCTATTTTGTACCTATATTTTATAATTATATTGAAATATATTGATGTATGCATACATGGCTATTTGGTTAATACAAATCTTTTTTATCAATGGTGTCCATATTTTCATATTATAAATTTATGGTTCAATAGATACGAGTTACATGTACTCAAGTCTACACTTTACAACGTACGTGTATTCATTGTGACTTATGTGTTTTCATGCATATACCTTGTATTTGTGCATATACTTTGTATTAAGTTGTGTATACCATGTATTTGTGTGTATACTTCAAGGCATATGTGTTTGTGACTACTTGTGCTTCCCTTATTCACATGTACATGCTTGACTTATTCATGTGTATACTTATTAATTGGTTAGTCATAGCATTGATCATTGTTGTCCTTCATGGTTTGTCTTGAATAAATTAATTGTTTGATGGTAAAAAACTTTATCTAAAAGCAAAAAACATGTTTTCAATTGGTATTCTATGAAATGATTGATAAAAAGATTCCAATATATTTAATCATTTGATTGGAACAACTCAATTAAGCAAAGGATATGTATAATACTTTTCCTTTTAGATTAGCAATGCATGGAAGTTTCAAAAAGTATCCTTGATATTACAAAAAGATATGTGTTTATACACTTCAATTGTGCACTCACCCTTTGGTTACTTGAAAGAAAAAATTGCCTATTCCATTGTTACACTGTACAGGTAAACCAAATTTTGTATTGTGGAGCTATATTAAGCTACCACTCTCAAGACCAATGTAACAATGATACAAAATAATGTTTGAGACTGCAAGAAGACATCAAAATGGTTAGTGTACTAAACAAATTCTTATGATTTATGAAGAACGTTGATAACTCTACTCAGTTGGTTTTTTTTTTCAAAATCATACAAATTGAACCCTGGCATAAATAGACTTTGTATATCAAGCTACCACAATTCAAGTTTCAATGATGAATATTTATGATGCAAGTTTTAAATGACAATCAAGTTTATGGTGGTTTTGTTGTTTATATGATGTTATGTGATATTCTAATCCTAATGCATGCTTCTAGGCTACATATATATTAATATTTTGTTTTTACATGATTTTTGTACCAACGAACCCAAAATGAACCAAACCCCCCTCCAAAAAATTTGGCCTAATCGGCGAACCGAACCACTGAACCTGAACCCGAACCTCAAAACCTATTTCAACACTCTTCATTTTTCCTACACAAACTTAGTTGACCACCAAATTATGTTGCCTCTTCACTTTACCCACTTTTACTCCCTCAAACATCTCTTTTTCATTCAAAACCCCTATTTTCCCAACTAGGGCATCATGCCATAACATACTTTTGACCTCCCCTATCCTTGCAAACCTTTTGAACACATCAAACTCCACAATCTCACCCTATTTCCAACCTATTATAACTTATTTTCAACCAATTTCTTCTTTTCACCTCTTCTAGGCTTGCTTTTAAGGGGCCTCAATTTTGAATTTTGAACATAAGTAGCATTAGTAATCTCTTCCAATGCCTTTACCAATGTTATTTTCTTATTCATACTCCCTATCCTACTTATATCAGGCCCATATCACTGAGACCAAGCCTGAACAATAGATGGAATGGCCTATTTCAACATATTACACTCAAAACCTTAAGGGATCGATCTGGTTGAACACAACTTGGAGCAATAATATGTGTTTTGGTGTGAAAGAGGACCATTCCTAGCGTAATCATACCTATTCGGATGTGTTGGAACAGTTCGTTTGGTCACACAGGTTGCAGAACAAAAGTTGCACCACTTTGCAACTTTCCACTGCTTCTAGTTGACACTTTTTCTATCAACTGAAAACTGGACACCACAGGAAAACCACTCTGAGATAACAAAAAATGAGAGATATTATTGTAGAGGGGCCCAACACAATCCCATAGGATCAGATGAGAAGTTTCTAAGTGTCATGGTATCCGAGTAACAACATGCTGAAGTTTGTAGCCATTTTGCACTTTGGACTCTTAAGTTATTGATTCAGTTGAACATAGCTCAGAGCGATTTCACATGTTTGGGTGTGAAAGAGAACCATTCCTAGCATAAACATACCTATTTGGACTTGTTGGAATAGTTTTTTTGGTCACACGAGTTGCAAAATGAAAGTTGCACCACTTTGCAACTTTCCACTGCTTCCATTTGACACTTTTTGCATCAATTGAAAACTGGACACCACAAGAAAACCACCCCAAAATAATAAAAAAACCAAGAGAGGTTATTGTAGAGGGGCCAATATGATCCCATAGGATCAGACGAGAATTTTATAAGCATCACAATATCCGAGTAACAACATGTTGAAGTTTGTAGTCATTTTACACTTTGGACCCTTAAGGGATCGATCTGATTGAATGTAGCTCAGAGCGATTCTGCATGTTTGGGTGCAAAAGAGGACCATGCCTAGCATAAACATACCTATTGGGATGTGTTGGAATAATTTTTTTGGTCACATGAGTTGCAGAACGAAAGTTGCACCACTTTGCAACTTTCCACTGCTTCCATTTGACACTTTTTCCATCAACTGAAAAATTGGACACCATAGGAAAACCACTCCAAGATAACAAAAACTGAGAGAGGTCATTGTAAAGGGGCCCAAAATGATCCCATAGGATTAGACGATAAATTTCTAAGCATCACGGATTCCGAGTAACATGCTGAAGTTTGCAGGCATTTTGCACTTTGGACCCTTAAGGGATTGATCCGATTGAACATAGCTCAAAGCGATTCTGTGTGTGTTGGGTGTGAAAGAGGACCATGCTTAGTGTAAAAATACCTATTCAGACTCATTGGAACAGTTCGTTTGGTCACATGAGTTGCAGAACGAAAGTTGCACCACTTTGCAACTTTCCATTACTTCCATTTGACACTTTTTTCATCAACTGAAAAATGGACACCATAGAAAAACCACTCTGAGATAACAAAAACTAAGAGAAGTTATTGCAGAGGGGCCCAACATGATCCCGTGGGATCATACGAGAAGTTTCTAAGTGTCATGGTATCTGAGTAACAACATGTTGAAGTTTGCAGTCATTTTGCACTTTGGACCCTTAAGGGATTGATCTGGTTGAACGTAGCTTAGAGCGATTCCGCGTGTTTGGGTGCAAAAGAGGACCATGCGTAGTTGAAAAATACCTATTTGAATGCATTATAATAGTTCATTTGGTCACACGAGTTGCAGAACGAAATTTGCACCACTTTGCAACTTTCCTTTGCTTCTATTTGACACTTTTTCCATCAACTGAAAACTAGACACCATTGGAAAACCACTCTGAGATAACAAAAACTGGGAGAGGTTATTGTAGAGGATCCCAACATGATTCCATAGGATCAGATGAGAAGTTTCTAAGCATCATGGTATATGAGTAATATCTCATCAAAGATTGCTACCCTTTTGCACTTTGGCATTTGATGTTTCATTGAACTGTATGGTTCCGTACAGGGTGATTGTGCTTTTTTTTCAATGGAATTTGGTTGGCAGCATACTTAACTCCGTTTTAGTTTTGGTTTGGTTGGATTTCAAGTGATTTTTTGCATTTTAGAAGCCACTTACTGAGGGTCGGTTTGTATACCCTATTTTAAGGGTTTTGAGTGCATTAAAATGTCATATTAAGCCTTTCACCCATTGTATGCTTCTATAACTCAATGGAAAGGCTTAGTTATGGTTATAAAACATGTCTGCATATTTTTTTGCACAAGGGTGGAAAATAGAGGGTTTTTAGGTGATGCCCTAGATGTCAAATGGTGCATTTTTTAGTGGAAAATGGTGGTTTACTGCTAGGGTTTGAAGAAATATTTGGGGGCAGCGATATCTCTTGAACTTTTAAGCTTGTGCAGACCTTTTTGAACTTGTTTTAGGCTTTGGTTGGCTGTGGGAAGTTTCGAGTATGGGTTTTCAACAAACCCTTGCCTAACTTATAGTCTCCAAATCTCATCAAATGGGCTTATCTTTTAGAGAAGGTCATCCAATGGCCAACCAAACATCAATCAAGCTTTAACATAAACCCTAAGACAAATTCCCAAGAGATCATACCATGTTTCTTTGTACCATCATTAAGATCCAATAGACCAACTTGCATAAAGGCTACTAAATTAGCCCTATTTACAAAGAGACGAATTTTTAAACACTATATTTTCACTCAAACTCCTAAAACAACATTATGTTATGTGTCAAAACCTCTAATTCCATGATTTTTTTCCAGGTCCAAGACCTCTACACCCCTAATACACCAAACCCTCTATTTCAAGCAAAATACTTGGGGTTTTAATGAAACTTCTATCTCCCACATCTGCCATACCCAAACAAAGCACCAAACACACTTACCAGACCCTACACATGGTGAATAATACATTACATGGACAGTCCTTCCCACATTTTGTCAAAACACCACTTGAAACCCTCATTTTCATCATGAAAATACCCTACTGCAGCCCTAGAACATTATCCCAAACACCCAACCTTGACTCCACAACATTATAATTAGGTTAGGCATGTATTTTACAAGTTAGAGAACCCATTCCAAAAGTTACAAAAGGCACAAAAAGTGGAATGGGTCGAATTACATCATGAAACCCTTCAATCCAAGAACACTGTGAAAGTAGGTAGCAACAGTAAAAACAAGATAACCTTCTTGCCCCTCCTAAATTTTGGACCACATCCATTACCTCCACATAAAACTTGACATCCTTGGTCTTCTTGGTTCCCATGCCTTGATATGGTTATGCAAATGAAAATGAAGCAAAGTAATCATCTCCTTCTCCTCTGGCGGGAAGAATGCATGCTTAATGTTTTGATACATGATATCAACTCCCTCTTTTCCTCGCATGGTTGAATATTGAAATCCAATATGGTGGGCCTCCAAAGTTCCAATCATCTTTATTCCTCTTCCACAAAATTTTGGCCTAATCCACACGTCTGCCAGCCTTATTGGATTTGTTTTTGAAAGCTGAAGTTTCTCTTGAGTCATCAATGTAGCTCTCTTTGCCTTTTTAGACTCTTTCATTGCTACAAATCGTCTCTTGGATTCAATCATCTATACCACATGGTTGATGTGCTTTGAATCCTTGCATCTAAAGGAAATTTCCTTTACATAAATACTGCTAGGGAATTTCAATGTTGCCATTGTAGTTGGTATTAAAGTCGGTACCTGCAACATGAAGAGTGATTCTCATTCCTCTTCTACATTAGAGGGTTCATATCCTTGATCTGACTCTTCTGAATTATCAAAATAAAAATCACCAGCAGAGGCTTTGAAAGGAACTCCATGAAAAACAAGCTCTCTAAATGGTATAGAAAACTCTAGTTCAAAATATTTTAGATGAGGCTGCTCCCATAGCTCTCTTACTCGCTTGACAAATCCTTGAAACTCTGTATTGATTTTATTTTTCATGTCCCTCTCTTGTTGTTCTTCCTCAATTCCATCAAGATCATTGATGTAATTGGGGGAGGTACTACAACACAACTAATCAAAAATTCAACAACCAACCAGGTATTAGATCATCAAGTTCTCCATTTCACTCATTCTCAACCAAATCACACTATTCCCTTGTAGCATAGGAAACCCACTAAATCAGGTACAAATTCTCAACCACACACTTCTAGTTCACAACTTAACTCAATTCAAGGACCCATCATTGATACTTTTAACATATCAACACAACTCCATAAGTTGCTTTGTAACAACTCCTTGAAAACTTGAAATTTCACTCTTTTTAGGCCTCAATTAGGCCACTTTTACAAAGGGTCTATACTCTAAACCTATCCAAACCTTACCAACTCTTGGGGAAGAAATTATAAGGTGTCAAAACTTCAAAATCTACAATCAGATCTTGGATATACCACTGTACAATGGGTAAACAACAAAACCCTCTATTGTAGCCTAAACCCTAGGGGTTTATTGAAAATGATACTTCCAAAGCTAACCACAACCTAAAAATTACTAAAAAAAGTTTTTTATACCCTTCACAAGCTCAAACAATCATAAAATAATGCTTCCCTACACAAAAACACAATTTGACTCTTCAAAACCACCATTTTTCTTAAAGAAAACTCACTTTTACACACATGGGTTTCACACCCATCTCACTTTCAAACCTCCCCAACACTAACACATCATTCCAAAACCTTAATAATGTTATTTAATACCCATTCCTCAAGTTATAGAGGTTATAGAAAGAGGAATGGGTCAAAAAGCCATTTTTATTGACTCAAAACCTTCAAATGTACAAGTTCAGGTCGGTTTTAGTAAATTGATGATAAAATGTACAAAACGTTATGGAAAACCTTATAAATGGATTCAAAAGAAAGGTAAATCCATATAATATGAAAATATCAACAAATCTAGATCAACTAATTAAAATACAGGTTGTACAATCTGCTGCTACAACTGAAAATACAGAAAATTCTGGAAAATTTTGAGATTTTATTGTTTTTGCTTCTTCAAATCACAAAATCCAACCTTCAATTCGATTTCTCCATGTTTTTAAAATATTTACCACCAATTAAAAACTAATTCACCTTCCTAACTGACCTTTTAACTGGTTTGACTCTTCACATTCCCTCCATAATGCAAATTTTGCAATTTTACAACGTTTGAGTTTGCAAATTTTGCACAATTTTGTAATTTTTAAACATTTTGCACTTTTTCAAAAACCCAACCTCCTAAACACCTAATACAGCTAAAATATGACTAAATACATAATAGAATGGTCTCATAGACCTTATTTTAATACAAAATTCAAAATCCTATATTCTACTCCTTATTTGCCTTGATGAACAAAACCTACTGAATGGTGATCCTGCACCAATCATACATTGACCTTCTTTCCCCTCCTAAAGTTTGGATCACATCTATTAACTCCACATAAAACTTTACATCCTTTGTCTTCTTGGTTTCCATGCCTTGATATGCTTATGCAAATGAAAATGAAGCAAAGTAATCATCTCCTTCTCCACTAGTTGGAAGAATGCATGCTTAATGTTTTGATACATGATATCAGCTCTCATCTACTCTCATGGTTGAATACTGAAATCTAGTATGGTAGGCCTCCAGAGTTCCAGTCATCTTTCTTCCTCTTCCACCAAATACTAGCCTGATCCACACGTCTGCTAGCCTAATTGACTTTGTTTTTGAAAGCTGAAGTTTCTCCTAAGTCACTAGTGTAGCTCTCTCTGCCTTTTCAGACTCTTGCATTGCTATAGATCGTCTCTGGGATTTAATCATTTGTACCACATGGTTGATGTGCTTTGATTCCTTGCATCTAAAGGAAATTTCCTCAACATAAATACTTCTATGGAATTTCAATGTTGCCATTGTAGTTGGTATTAAAGCCGCTACCTACAACATTGAAAATTATCCTTATATAAGAATTCCCTCCATCTTGTTGGCTTGTAACACTCTTGATGGTGGCTACATGAAATCTGATTTTGATTCCTCTTCTACATTAGAGGGAACTCATATATCCTTGTTCTGACTCTTCTGAATTATCAGAATTAGAATCACTAGTTTCCATATTCAAAAATTCCCAACCACCATCTTCAATAAATTGGCCACCAGTTCAAGTTCATTCTACTTTCATAATACTTTATATCCATGGAGTTCAGCCATTCCTTCATGCCATCAAGTGAAGATTGAGGAATGGCGTCAATGTAGAGTACATCCCGCTTGAAGTCTTTAAAAATAATATCCATATCAAATGCCTTTTTCCCAAGTCATACTCTCTCAAGGTTAGCAATCTCAATCTTGAACTAATAGTGATTACTAAGAAAGGTAATTCCACCAACTCTATCAAACAGTTTACCATAGGAACAATAAACACAGAGGATTTGAAAGTAAATCCATGAAAACTAAGCTCTCTAAATGGTATATCAAACTCTTAGACCTCATGCTTGCACATTTACAACCAAATTCAAAGATTTGCCTTCAAAAGGCTACAAATTCAAATATTGGCAATTGCATTTTTTTGCACATTTGACCACCGAGACTCAAAAAATCACCCTCATACACCTTAAATGGTCTTGATTGACCTTATTTAGCATAAATAAACACAAAATACCTTAATCTAATCTATTGACCACCTATCAACCTTCAAAAAGTGGAATTTTGCAACTAGGAGACTAGGTGCTCCTGCACCAAAATTACATTGTGTTTGAGCCTTCAAGAGGCTTTAAATCTAGCCTTTACAAATGATTCTACATCTTTCCAATCATGCCTAATTGTTGACCTTGTAACTAACATGAATTATTACATTATAAATCAATTGACAATGTAATATGACCTTATTCAATTGACAATTTACTCAAAACACAATTTATAAAATAATTCCATGAACCAAATTTTCTCAATAACCTTGGTGCCCCTGCACCAAATTTCAATATTTCAATAAATGTCATTACAAGTAAAAATATCATTACAATGCCTTAGGTACTCTGTTCTCATAGATATTTTACAATGTCACTCATACATTAGATATTTTCTTATAATGTCTACATCATAGGTTCTCATTTAGAGGTTAACTTCAAATGAGTAACTTGAGATTCCTTCGCAAAGCTTCACACGCTCTATTATAATGGCTTCAAATCAGAATTGAGATTTGTCAAGATCATCAAAATAAGGATGTTGCATTTCTTTTTTGGCTGAGATTCTCTTCGTTGGCTCAAAAATCAGCATTTTTTTCAAGGAGAGACCAATCAATTTTTACTAGTTTAGTTATAGATGTACACAAAGTAAAAGAATAAAAAGAAACAACTCATCCAAAATGGAAATGAAATGAAAATAGATGGAAGGAACTTACAGATAGGCATGGTAGTCTCTCAACTTAGTCACTCCTGGTCATACATCTTCACTGTGAGTTCCAAGATACCTATTGCACACACACCTCTCATGAATCTAGAATATCTTGAAATTTGAGATGCTCCTATAATGTCTACATCATAGGTGCTCTTGATAAGGTTAAATTCAAATGAATAACTTGAAATTCCCTCACCAAGCTTCACACGCACTTTTGTAATGGCTGAAAATAATAATTGAGATTTGTCAAGATCATCAAAATATGGATGCTGCATTGCTTTTATGCCTGAGATTCTCTTGGATGGCTCATAAATCTGCATTTTCTACAAGGGGACACCAATCAATGTTTACCAGGTTACTTACAAATACGCAAAGTAAAATAAGATGATAGCATTGGCATCAAACAAATTAATGTGGATACAAGTATAAATTAATAAGAACCATTGTGCATATACTTACAAATTAATCCAATGAACCATCCAGATCTACTCTACTCTTTATTGTGTCAAGTATTGCCTCATGATCAGACTCACAGACCTTCCACAAGGTCTTGTTCAAAGGTCTACCCCCATATTTTCTCAAACGAACATTGGATGCCACAACAAGGTTTGATTAATGAAGAATCTTATGATGCGTGTCAAATTCCTCAAACAGCCAATGTTTAACACTCTTATGTGGGTACCTTCTAAGCCACGTTCCAGTAACAACAACTTATCTTGTAGGGTATTCGATGTTTTCTCCATCTATAACTGAGGCTTCTAATTTCTTTTTGGTCTCAACACAATGACACAAGTAATAGTATGTTCCCTCTTCATTTTCTTCATCTGCAATAACTGCATAAACATGCCCTGCATTGATATGTGTAGAAAATCACTTGAAATTATTCAACATTACGAATACAGTACAAAGTAAGATAACAATATGAAATTTCAAAAACTAAGCAAGTAGATATATTACCTAGTTGAACTAGATCTGATACGTGGTCAAAGTCGACCGATGATTCCATCTGTGTTAGTTCCAATGCCGTCAGAGGGTGATATGTGTGAAGTGGGCTAAGATGACTTGTCAACCATTTGTCAACCCACTCCCCTGACTCACAATCATTACAGGCTTGAATTGTACATGAAGAACAAAAGTATGCCATCTTGCGTGTATCGATACTCCATGAACCTGCATTTGAGCTAAGGAAAGAGTGTAGCTCACTCGATCTTGTTAGTGTACAACAATCCTCATATGGTGCAATGTTAGTATCATCCATCAAACAATAGAATCTATGAACTGAAGATGTACCTTCATTACTTGGACCCATCAAAGCATTACACCACTCGATGATTGAACTTGCATCTATCAACTTTGCACTGTCTTTATACTTTAACTTTTCTCATGCTAATGCTCTTTTCACACATGCTCATGCACCATCATGCTCCCCCTTTCCATGCTCGGCCTCACAAAATTTCCACATATGTTGAACACCTGTAGTGAGATGCATCTTGCACAACCAGTAGAGCATGCACGCGTTCTTGAACTATGTTGCATAGATATTTGACCATATTATATGTCGACCGTATGCTATGCCCCTCCGAGCCAAATCACTATAGAACATCTAGAAGCAACCTTGCACGAACTCTAGAGAATGTGTGCGATCATCAATAATATAAAAGTGATACTCCCTCAATACCTTCCTTTGGTCCTCTGTACTATCAGTTGCATGAATGAATGTTATGTGCACAAATATCAAAACCTGTGTTGAGTTGTAATACTGTGACTACACCTCACACTGTGGCTATAGAGTGTAGTTCTCTACAAAGTCAACCACTGATACTATGCTGCCAAATGGAAAGGTTTCCTTGCATAGCTTGAATTGTGTGTCCAACCATCAGGCTCTATGGGTATTCCTTGCATACTCATACACTAGATTCTCACGAAACATGGACATAAATTGATACACTAGAATATTCTCAATAACCAAATCACACCTTTTTGCTTGAGACCCATCTATTGTAGCTTATGCCACTATTCTATACTTCCCAAAATCTACTAGTTTATGTCCCACCTCATCTGTACTTTCCATATGTTGACATACTGGCATTCGTTGCAAGCCACTGCAACGCTCGCATGAACCATCCAAGCATTTTGTCTTGTAGAATATTTGGCAATCCTCTATTTGACATAAAAATTTTGATAAGAACTCTCTTGAAGATTTTGGTGGGGCTTCTATGCCACAATCCTACAAAACATCGTTAGTATGCAAATCTAAACATATAGAATGATAAACATCATAATGGTTAGCGGATTCAATATGTAGTCTACAACAAAAAGTAGTGTGTGTGTGATTTATCTTGACATAAAAAGGTTTAAGAATTTCAAAAAATCTTTGAGAAATACTAATTTGAGGATAATCATTTTAAAATTTATGAAAAAATTAGGTTTCAGTCATATCCAAAAAATGCTTTGGATGTGGCTCACAGTTCTGACTACCGATTCTCCTTCTTATGACATCCCTTTGATTCGGAGATGGCCTTGTATTATTCTTCCAATAATCCTCAATTAGTGTTCTCAATGCTTCAAAAAAAAATTTATCTTTATGTGGCAGTCTTCTCGAGAATGCCCATAATTCATTTGAATCGGTGCCCTCAATTCTTTACCGCCTTTGAACAACTTTTTATAAATCTTTTCTACTAATTCCTATGTGTTCACTTGTCTTTTTAATGAGACAAGATCTCTTTGTTTGATAGCTTACCAAATTTGATGTAATGACATGTTGGGTGACATTACTATCCTTTGAGCATGAGGTATTACCCACACTCTCATAAGCATCCATTAGATTCTTCACAATAGTGTTTTCACTTTGTTATCACATAATCTAGCAGCACTCGTTCCACGAATAATCCCCTACGAAACGTGTATGTTTCCTAGGTTCATGAAGTTCAAGCACACAAAATGATGTGATTTTCAAGCCACCTCGAAATGTGTTCCAAAACCTCAAACAGTCAGTTTGAGCATCCCCCTATGTTCACCTCGCGAAGACCTTCGAAATGAGCTCCTTCGCAAAGTCTCATTGTTCATACTTAGTTAAATTGTGAAATATGCACTCAAAAAGTGTGCTCTTGCTCACAAGCCAAAAAATTGACTAAGTGTTGAAAGTGCAGGGGCGCCAAAAATTAGCGCCCCTGCATGAAATTGATTTGCCAAAATGTGCAGAAGTGCTAAAAAAGTGCGCTCTTGCACATGGTTGCCAAACTTAGCCAATTTTTGGCTCAGGCGCACTTCTTCATGTTATTTGCATTTGTCGCTTATCGTGCCACTTTTTACGCCTCAATTAATTGGGCGACTTGAGTTAGGTTTTTTGTGTTTCCCATTCACTTAAAAGTGATTTTATTGTTTCATTTTCATTGTTTGTGATCTTCAACTTCATTCCTCTTTGCTGGGTGTGCATCTAGCTCCTCCAAAAACGCATTTTTTGTAAGAGCTCCTTCTTGGTCCAGCTAGGGTTTCCATTTATTGTTTCAGGTATGGTTTCTTATTTTCTCCCTTCGTCCCTTCCTTTTATGAGTGTGCTTTAAACTTATTATGATTTGTAAATACGTTTTTTCTGTTGTCACATTTTTTTGTTCTCCAAAAACGTGTTTTCCTCATGCTCTTTCTCATGCCTACGCGTGAGTTCTCTTCATTCCATCGCGTTTGTTTCTCTTCTCTTCATCACATGTTTGTGGCTTTCTTCTTTTGGTCAGTTTCTTGTTTGTAATCACCAAGGGGTTTTGGTTTGTGCATTCCTCCCTTCTATCTCTATCTTCTTCTCTTTTCTTGTAGAATTTGATGCGCACGGGTTCTTCATATGAGAAACTCATTTTTACTATTGAGTTCTACTCCTAACACTGAGAAATTCCCAAATGAAGAAGCACTAAAAAAGTGCACCCTAACATCATGAGAAATTCCCTAACACTGAGAAGTACAGGAGTGCTGATTTTCAGTGCCCCTGCACAAAAGTCAGCTTCCTCAAAATGCAAGGACGCTGATTTTCAGCGCCCTTACACTTTTCACAGTTTTTCCCTAAAACACTTCAAACTTGCTAGTTTCGTCCCGAACCTCGCTCCTTCCACTTTGTGCATCATTTTGCGTGCCTTGTCATCTGCTCCACGCTTTCTCATCGTCGTTACTCACCTCACGCATTCCCATGATGTTTAACAACTAATGTTTGTTCTGACTCCACATCTTGGAGTCTCTTTTCAAGATCCTCAAAGTTGATTGATCAAAGATTCAGTTGCTCTCAAATGACTGCCAGAAAACCTCCATCTTCATCAAAAGAAAAAGGAAAAATGAAATATAGGTATCAAGGTGTCTATCTTCCAATTGTAGTGGTCTCCAAGGTGGAAGAAATAAAAGACACAGAGGCTGGTCATCAATACTTGGTTGATTTTGCAGAGAAAACTGAGAAGAAGCCTCTTCTTGATCCTATGAGAGAAATTGTGCATAGTAACCTACATTTGGTAGCTATGTTCCCTACTGTTGCACACAATATGGAATTTTTCCTTCAAGTGGCATCCCACTACATCAGGGAAAGCAGAACTGTGATTGATTCTTTTGGGCATGAGATTTTAAGACTCGACCCTAACTTCTTTGATATTGTGTTTAAAGTTCCTCAAATGGAGAAGTACATTGACATCTCAATACAAAAAGCACAAGAAGTCTTTGACGCTAATCCCAACAAGAATAAAAATGTAATAATTAGCCAATGCTTGAAGAAGCCTAGACAAACTATTTCCAGATGGCCAAAGGGACTCCTGTGAAGTGATTTCAAAGATGATGTCAAAGATATGATCACATTTTTAAGCAGAGTGAAAGGCTTGCCTAAATCATCCACTTTTCATGATTGGATGTATGAATACATCAATATTATAAGAAGACAAAAAGTTCACATTGACTGGGGCAAACAGATCAGCGATGAAATACATGAGCAACTGATCAATGCACCTTCTACTTTAAAATTCTATATGACTTCTTATCTGGTGTATGCAGCAGCTGTAATGAGGACATTTCCAGGTCTATCCACAAAAGGGAATCAAACGCTGGTGCCTGTGTATAAATTCTTCTATCAACTGGAATTGAAGGAAAGCTTTCATCATTTCAGGCAGGTTATTGATGCTTTCTTCACACCTTTGATCCATTTCTTGAGAGGAGAAGGGTATCTAATGAGGCCTATAAGGTGGTAAGTAAAGTTGGATGCTTATTTATGCAATTCCCAACATTTACTTATTTAAGAGTGGGTTACTACACTGGTTGCCCTTACATGCTGCCATGATATCCTTCGGACAAGTGGGTTCTCATGGAGATGTGCATATAGCTTATTTCAGTGCATAAAGAACGAAGAAATAATCGCAAGCATGGATTCAAGTTCCCATTGACAATCGGAAGATATACTATCCCAACTGTACAGAAAGCCAAATCTATTTATGCTGAGATGCAAATCATGACAATCATGACCTACAAGTAAAGGTTTGATTTTGATTAGTGGGATGTCAGAAGGAAATTCCAAAAGGGTCATCATCACAAGTACCGTTTTGAAGACATTTGGGTTAATTAAAGAGATGAAGAAGCCATTCACAAAATGGATTATTGCAGGTTGACCGTCCAACAGATCAGAGACCTTGATATTGCTGACCTACTAGAGGATTTTACAGATCATGGCAATATCATGAATGTTGTCTATGATGAACAAGAGGTTTCTAAAAGGTCGTTGCCCGCAATTCAATGGTCTAGGAAATAAAGTACTAGCATGAGAGAGAGATTGGAGCCAATCCTATCCAATACTACAGAATGGTTACATAAGCATGGTTTTGAAATGAAAAGTTTCAGAACAGATTTGAAAGGAGAAGAATCTGAAGCAGAAGCTCGACGACAGCAAGAAATCTACATGAAAAATAAATCAACAATTATTCCCACTTCTTCATGAAGAGGTCCCAGGATCAAGTTTACTGTTCGAAAGAAAGATACCCATGCCGTCCTAGAAGGAGAAACCATAGAATCTAATCCATCTCACTCTAAAGGTAAAAAGGCTATTTCAGAGGAGATAGATTTCGATGAAGAAGGTACTTCCAGTGACCAATCCCCTGAAGATGAAGACTCAACAGAAGTAGACTCTGATGTAGAAGAAGTTTCTGAAAGTGGACAAGAGTCTGAAGAAGATTTTGAAGAAGAATCTGAAGGTGATTCCAAAGGTGAACCAGAATTGGAGAGACAAGAGGGTGCTCAACAGGAACCCACGCACAATCAAGAAAGAACTATGTCTCCACCTAAGAATGTAGTTGAGGAAATTCCCAGAAAATTATCGCCTGTGATTTCCAGTGTTCCTCATACCCCTCCAAATTTGAGTACTTGTCCACCTCCTGTTCCCTCATCACCCATTCCTACCACATGCATTCTTGTAGTAGAGGTATCCACTATTCCTGTAGCATCAACCCCGCTTGATACTCCCTCGGTGACAAGCATTTATACGGTTGATATACTATCAAGTCCTCCATCATCCATTCCTAGCCTGTCTTCACCGATGTATGATATCACTTCTAAAACTGAATTCAATCGGTTCATGAATGAGTCAATGTGTGATCAGCTCAATGTGCAGCCTACAAGAGCCATGATGATAGACACTTCTCCTATTCTCACGATACCCATGGTAACTTTAGAGGTGACAATGACTTTAGAGGTGACAATGACGACTGAGTTGAGAGTGATTCCAGAAGTTCACACCTCCTTCCTTCCCCCTTGGCTGATATCTTACGTATCGAAGTGGAAAAAGCAAATGATCTCTCCTGAGGAGCTCAACCTTCAAGAGATAGTCCCTCCAAAGGCTAAAGGGAAGAAAAAGGAAAAAGTATACTCAAGGCTAAACATTGACAAGACTAGCCAGAATTATGTGGAGATTGGCATACCACCGCGAGAAGAAGGAGATGTCAATAGGAGGACTACACGGTAACAAGAGTCCAGCTTGGCAAGGTTACTAATGAAAGTGCAAAAGAAGATGCACAAGTGACATTGGATATCTTGGCTGGAAGACTGGATAAAATGGAGCAAGCTCGCAATATGTACAAACAGAGGGTAGAGCATTATGCCACTGTTGTAAAGAGACTTGCAGGATCTCCAACTAATGCACAATTGCTGGCAATGGTAAGTATTGAGGACCCAACTATCAAGAAAGTTGAGAAGTTCACCTCCAAAGGAAGGGTGTTGTATAATTTCATTGAGAAGATCATAAAACACAGATCTCAGATCATAATTGTTGTGGATGAGAAAACTACTTTGTTGGCCAAGCTCACCACAGAGCTTGATAAAGAAAAAAGGGTACTTTCCCAAGAGCACAGAGATAAGGAAAACTGCCTGATGTCATGGTCACAGATGAATCAAGTAAAGGTCAATAAATTGGTGGAAGCCGGGGTAATTCTCGACAAAGAAAAGTTCATTAAGGTAAGAGAATCTTTGAAACACCGAATTCAAGTGATTCAATCTCTTATGGAAGATCTCCACCAAGTGCAGGAAGATGTCAAAGGGCATCGTGTTATTCTTGAAAAAGGTATCAAGGAGTTTCCAAGACAACTTCTTGAGGAAAATCGTATCTTCTTGCCAACCATAGAAATATCCTAGATCTTCAAGGAAGCCATCATGAAGTTGATTGACAACACAAAATTTTCAGATGCCTCTCTGAACATCATTTGTGATACAAGGCTCACATTGGATCACCTGAAAATGCATCTTGAGAGGTGCAAGAAGGTTCGCTCATCTTCCATGAGATCGATCACGAGAATTCACACCATTGTGGATTACACCTTTGGTCCGGATGAGAAGTTCGTTCAGGAGACTAGGAAGAAATACAAAGACTTTTGCGCCCAAAGCAAGGAAACATGAAGGTTCCTGATCTCCAGTGTTAGACATTTTTTATGCATCCTTTTATGCATCTTGTAAATATTTCCTAACATTTTATATGTCTTTTTGTAAATTGTATTTGCACCAAGTTCAAGATGTAATCTTTTGAAAACAAATTACACGTTGACTTTGGTCAAAGTTAGGTGAGATCTCCTTGAATCGCTCACCTAACTTTCCTTGATTTTCTCAAGTTAGTTTCCTAATTTTTCTCATCCCTCTTTCTATAAATATGAGGGATTTCTATTGTATTAAGGATCTTTTAGTATTTTGCAACAAAGTGCTGCCCTTTTTTAAACAAATTGTGAAACTTTGTGTTCATACTTTGCGAACAAAATTTGATCAGTAAAGAAGAAGATTGCAAGCCAAACTTTGTGTTGGATTTGATCTCTTTTGGTGGTAATTAGTAAGTAATATCTAAAAGACTCTAAACAATTCATGTAAACTTTGTGTTACATCTTTACTTAGATTTACATTTGTGTTTTGGATACTATGGTTGGATGATCTACAAGACTTTGTGCTTGTAATTATTCATTCTCTTTGGATATTTTGGTTGGATGATCTACAAGACTTTGTGCTTCTAATGTGACAAATGACACATCTATCACAAATCCACCATTGATAAAGCTACAAAACAACTTTGTGCCTTCGTGAGCTTTCCCCTTTATTTTACTTGTTTATTGTTAATTACTTCTAGTATCTCTATGCTTTTCTTTGACAAGATAGAGGTATTGGTATTACTGCTACTTGATCGTTTAAAGTTATTAAGAATTGAGAACTTCCAATAGTGAAGCATTGTAAACATCTTCTCTGAAAAAAGAGAGAAGGATGAATGTAACACACACCCCCCACTTCATAAGTATCATGTACATTGTGTAATTACTTTATTTGTTTTAACATCACTTCCATCAGTAGTAAGAAGGGCGCCTCCCCTTTTCTGAGAGGAGAGATTCATATCTCACATAGTTGTGGCTAAAGTACTAGTTGTGTAATCTATCAAAAAGTTGATTACATAATTTTCACCCAACAGTTTTTTGGTGACTCCAATGGGGAACAACATACGCAATCTAAGCCTCACGCTTTTGATTGAAGTAGATTAGTTTCATATTTCTTGTTTTTCTTTTGTATATTGTCACTTTATAATCTCCATCTTATTCAGATCTACATTCTGGCGGACCAGATATATACATAAGGATTGAGGGCTCAAGGAGTAGCAGATCCACTTTTTGAAGAGTTGTTGCAACGTAATTTTCCATTTACTCCTCCACGAGTAAGGTCACCACTGCAACGTGTTGTAAGCTACCCTCTGCATAGCCAAAGATCTCCTCTCCCAAGTGTTTGGTCTGTTTACCATAGACGTCTCATTCAGGTACCTGTTGTGCAACCAGTTATGGCCGCACCACCTACAGGACCATGGGGAAATGCTTTTGGTCCCCTCCGTTTGGCCGCACCTTTGCACGAGCTGCCATGCGTATCCATGAAGCATATCCTGAAGTTTCAAGGTGATGGTAAACAACATATCAATGAGCACATATCTGTATTCTACATCGTTTGTAGTGTTCTCGGCATTGAGCATGAAGATGTTTCTATAAGATTGTTCATTGAATCCCTTCAAGAGGTTGCAGTTGAATGGTTCTTTACTCTTCCTAACTCATCTGTCACCGATTGGGCCTCTCTTCACACTAAGTTTGATGAAATATTTAAACCTGTTGAAGATTCACATGCTTTATTGGCGCAACTCACCACCATGCATAAAGAAGTTCATGAGCCCATGCGCAAGTTCATGGAAAAATTTAATAAATTGGTGATGCGGATCCCAAATGATGCAAGACCAACAGTTTATAACTTGAAGTGCTTCTTCATGAACACACAACTACCCAAAGTGAGTTTCTACTTATGTAGGGAAAATCTTGTTAATGTTGAAGCAGCTCAGCAACTGGCTACTAGCCTAGAGGATGACATGATCCTTGTTGGAGAAATCAGGATGGGAACTAACGGAAACAAAAGGATGCAAGCCTCAGGGTCTTCAACATCTAATGTTAGTGCTCCTAGTGCCAACTCAAATTTCACAGATCCCATGGTCCAAAGGCTGGAAAATGAAGTCTTGTCTCTCAAAAATCAAGTTTCAAATAATAAAAATAGTAGCAATTACAAGGACGTCCCTAGGAGGACTTTCCCTAATTATGCTAGCAACAAAAATCAAAATCATCTCCCAGCGCCCCCAGGAAGGCTTCCTCTGGAAGCCCCACCCACTAACAATTCTGCGGGATACTACGAGGCTGAACAAGATGATTATGCACAACAAGAATACCCTGAAGAAGAAAATGTCAATCTCTTCCAAGAAGAAGAAATTGAATCGGCTGGCGACTCCAAGATTAGCTACTTGCAAATGCAAAGCAAGAAGGAGAAGATGACTTGGTGACTAATACTTATGTTTTTTTTACGTGGCATCAACAAAATCAGCATGATAAAGCTCAAGCTACTGTTGTCCCTGAAAAAGAAAAGCCGCCAGTCATGATCGCCAAAAGAGGGTCTCCCCTCCCTTGGAAACCCAAGAAAGCAGCAAATCCACAAGTAAGTACACCTCGCCCTTCTTCATCAACTCCCGTTATTCCTCAAGCTAATCCTCTCATTCCAAAGGCCAGTGTGCCTTTTGTAAAACCAGTCAGTGAAGTTACGACTTCCAGCCTACAAAATTCTTTCCAGGCTTTTGACATTATTGACCATGCCAAGAAAACCAAGGTTCAAATGTCCGAGGTTGAATACCTCAAAGCCAACCTTGACCAATTTGACAGGCTTGTCAAGTCTGTTAATGACAAAACAATTTCTCCAAGTCAGGATACACCTCCTAACACCCTTGTTACTCCTAAACCCAAGATGTAGTAGAGTAACCTTGTATCTAATCCTCCAACCGCCTCTAGATGCATTGATCCGTTTTTTATCTCCCTACTTGTAAATGGTTTTAAGCTGAGTAACTGTGTCATAGACTCTGGTGCATCCAACAACGTGATGCCCGCTAAAGTAGCCATTGCCTTGGGCCTTGAGATGACCAAAAATTTCATCTGTTGTTTCTCCATGGAGAATAAACAAGTGCCATTGATCAACTAGATCAAAGATGCGCAATATGCATTCGCCGCATACCCGGAGAAGAAAATAAAATGATGGTCCTTGTGGCCGATGTACCAGCATCCTACGAAATCCTCCTCGGATGCAATTTCTGCAAAGATGTTAGAGGAGAACTTAGCATGGATATGTCTAAAACAAGAATACCCGTAAAAGGTGTGATGCAGAAATTGGTTCCTGAAAAAGAGTTAAAGTTTTCAATTGCCAAATCAGATGATCCCAGAGCTCGGATCTTGTTCGAATCCTCAGACATAGGAACTTACTATCTACAAACAAATGAGGTGGGTGAATCCTCGACTCAAAATGAGTCAGAAAATGATGATATTTCCTCCACTTCAAATGAGTCGATGTCAGGTGATTTTTCTATCTCTAGTCGTGAATCCTCGTCAAATGATGAAGCTTTCGACTTCGACAATGTTAGCATTGGTAATGCCAACGGTGTCTTGTTGCTCAAATTTAATGGTAGCTGCTCTTCGAATGGTTCTAGAGTAGGAATGGTTTTTATTTCACCAACAAGAAAGTTTTTCCCTTTCTCTTTCAAGTTACAATTTGATAATACTAATAACACCGCTGAATATGAAGCCTTGTTATTGGGAATGCAAGTTGCACTGAAGAAAGGTATAAAAAATCTCCATGCACAAGGTGATGTTGAGCTGATAGTATGTCAAGTAAGAAATCTTTATCAGACAAAGAATGACAGACTTAGGAATTATCGTAATCTAGTATGGGATTTTGTTGAGGAATTTGAAGCTTTCGATATCTCTGTTGTTCCCAGAGAATACAATACCAGAGTTGATTCCCTCACAATCTCCACCACGCTCTTGGTGCCACACAAAGAATTTCAAGGTTCTACCTACACCATAGAGCTAGTTTGCCACCCAAGTGTCCCTAACAATTCGGAGAACTGGAAAATTTTCAATGATGATCATCAGATCATTGCCTTTCTGGAGAAAGCAGAGAATTTTGATGAGTTGTATTTCAAAGGTAGCGATTCTCCAACTCGAGAATCTGTGTCAAATATGGACCCTGTTACGGGTGAAGAATATTTGCAACTCAAAGGGAATAAGATTCCCAAAGGATTAGTATCCTTAGAAAAGATTTTTGACAAGCATGATCGCCACGTGAAAAAGCAACTCTTAGATTCTGAATCATCTAATGAAGTGGAATAGATTAATCTAGGAACTGAAGCTAACCCCAAGATGGTGAACATTGGAAAATATTGCATGGCCGAAGAAAGAAGACAATTTTCTCAGCTACTACAAGAGTATATTGATGTCTTAGCATATTCGTATGAAGATCTAAAATCATTTCGGCCTAAAGAAGTACAACATGATATTCCCCTCAAGGCCGGAGCTTTTCCTTACAAACAAAAGCAGAGGCAGTACAATCCCAAGATCTCTGGAGCAATTTTGGCGGAAGTTCAAAATATGCTAAACGCATGAATAATATTCCCTATCCATCATTCAACATGCATAGCTAATATCATCCTCGTTCGTAAGAAGAATGGAAAAATCTGCATTTGTGTAGATTACAGAAATCTAAACCAATTGTCACACAAAGATAATTATCCACTTCCAATGATGGACCAAGTCCTACAAAATGTAACTGGATCTGAGATGCTTTCCATGCTTGATGGATTTTTTGGCTACAATCAAATTGAAGTTAATTCAAGTGATCAACACAAAACCACTTTCACAATGCCATGGGGAACCTTTGCATATCGTAGGATGCCTTTTGGTCTGATCAACGTTGGTGCCACATTCCAACGTGCCATGGATCTCACTTTCCATGATGTGATGGGAAAGTTCATCATGGTGTATCTTGATGATCTCACGGTCTTCTCTAAGCAACGTCGTGAACATTTCTACCACTTGAAGAAAACTCTTGAAAGATGTGGTCATCATGGTATTTCCCTAAATCCCAAAAATTCAACTTTTGGGGTGATAGAAGGTAAAATTCTCGGTCACATTGTATCTATAGAGGGAATCAAGATTGACTTGGAAAGGGTTAATGGAATTAAATCTCTCACTCTACCGTCAAGCAAGAAATTTGTCCATTCCTTCTTTGGCAAGGTAAACTTCTTAAGGAGGTTTCTTCCAGACTTTGCTGAAAAGACTCGTCATATTGTAAATATGATGAAGGGTAACACCACATTCCATTGGATGACAGAAGGGAAAGCAGTGTTCGATGATATCAAGGAGGCCATTGCTCAGGGGCATGTGTTGGTCTGCCCCAACTACACCAAATATTTTTTCATGTACAGTTATGCTTCCGAGCATACACTCTCAGCAATTTTGGTGCAGGAAAATGATGAAGGCTTTGAATCTCCCATTGCATTCATGAGCTGCCCCCTGAAGAATTATGAACTGAAATACTCTCAAATGGAGAAGCATGCTTTTGTAGTTGTCAAATCCATCAAGCATTTTTGGTTCTACATCCTAAGTAGCCATGTCAAGGTTCTAGTCCCAGATTTGACTGTTAAGTCTATCCTAACACAATAGGAATTTGGAAAAAAAAGAGGCAATTGGATTGCCGAGATTCAAGAATATGATCTAGAAATTAAACCCACTAAGTTGATATGTGGAAGTGGACTTTGTCAGCTTATTGCTGAAAATAATCCAAATACAGAAATTTTAGAGGATGAAGAAGTTTCAGATGAGGAAGAGGTGGATCCAAGTACACTCCTAATGGTACTATTTGTTAGTACCACTGACGAATGGTATTCCAACATCACTCATTTCTTCACATATGGAGAATACCCCAATCACTTGACTCCAAAGGAAAAGAGAACCATCAAGCTGAAATCAGCTAATTTTGTCTTATGGGACAATGGCTTGTACAAGCATGCAATGGATGGGACTTTTCTCAGATGTGTTGATAAGGAACAACAACAAAAATTCTGAAATTTTATCATGACTTGGCATGTGGTGGAAATTTCTCAGTGCTGGTAACTGCTCACAAAATCCTGAGAGCAAAGTATTACTAACCCACACTTTTTTAGGACACATACTCTTGGGTGCGTAAGTGTGAATTGTGCCAACAGTTCATTGGCCGACCCAAGTTGATGTCTTTTCCATTGAAACCTGTTGTGATCGAAGAACCTTTCCAGTAGTGGGGGATCGACTTCATAGGTGCAGTTAATCCATCATCAAGTGCAAGACACATCTATGTTTTGACTGCTACTAACTATTTCGCCAAATGGGTGGAAGCGATACCTACCAAGGTGCTACTTCAAAAGTGGTGTGCGGTTTCTTAAAGGAAAGCATTATTTCTAGGTTCGGTGTACCGAACAAGATCATTACTAACAATGCTTCTGCCTTCTCGTCCAACAAGATTATTGAGTTTTTTTTTAGCACGGCATAACTTTGTCACATTCTTCTTACTATTATCCACAAGGTAATGGTCAGGAGGAATCTAGCAACAAAAATTTGGTGACTATCATCCATAAGCTGGTAGATGAGAATCAATGTGTGTGGCACAAGTCCTTGTTCGACGCTTTGTGGGCAGACAGGATAACTCCAAAGCGAGCAATTGGCATCTCTCCTTTTCAACTCTTGTACGGGTTGAATTTCGAGATTCCTATAACCTTGGAACTACCAACCCTCAAACTGGCTAAGGACATTGAGGATGAGACGTTACTCTGGTGCATTATGTATCTCTCTAAATTGGAAGAGAATCGAGTTCAAGTAGCTGACCGCATTGCAGAACACCAGGACCAAGTAAAGAAGCTTTTTGACAAAAAAGCCAAGTCTCAAAATTTTCAAATTGGTGACCTCATTCTCCTGTGGGACAAATGAAGAGAACCAAAAGGTATGCACAGGAAATTTGACTCACTGTGGACAAGACCTTTCCAAATACATCAGCTACACGGTGAGAACAGTTTCTTGTTAGCATACAGAGATGAAATGTCATTTTCCCTTCCTCACAGTGGGCAACATCTCAAGCACTTTACACAATAAAGTAATTGGCATTGGTATGCAAATACTTTTTATTTTTAAGTCCTTTTGAGTCTTTGTGTTTTAAGTCACATCGTCATCGTCGTTGCTTGACTCCATGCCCAATACATAAAGGCACTTGAATTTTTGAGTTCTTCTCCCTTCAGTCGTTTCAAAGAATGGTTGAAGGAAGATCCCCAGCAGGACCCAACTGTTATCACAGAATCTAGCAGTGCTCGTTCCACGGACCCCCCTATGAAACTTGTCTATTTCTTAGGTTAGAGAAGTTTAAGCATGCAAAATGAGGTGATTTTCAAGCCACCTTGAAATGCATTCCAAAGCCTCAAACAGTCATTTTGAACATCCCCCTATGTTCGCCTTGCGAAGACCTTAAAAATGAGCTCCTTCGCGAAGTCTCACTGTTCATACTTAGTTAAATTGTGAAATATGCAGTTGCACTCAAAAAGTGTGCTCTTGCTCACAAGCCAAAAAATTGACTAAGTGTTGAAAGTGCAGGGGTGCCAAAAATCAGTGCCCCTGCATGAAAGTGATTTGCCAAAATGTGCAGAAGCGCTAAAAAAGTGCGCTCTTACACATGGTTGCTAGACTTAGCCAATTTTTGGCTCAGGCGCACTTCTTCATGTTATTTGCATTTTTCGCTTATCGTGCCACTTTTTATGCCTCAATTAATTGGGTGACTCGAGCTAGGTTTTTGGTGTTTCCCATTCTCTTAAAAGTGATTTTATTGTTTCATTTTCATTGTTTGTGATCTTCAACTTCATTCCTTTTTACTGGGTGTGCATCTACCTCCTCCAAAAATGCATTTTTTGTAAGAGCTCCTTCTTGGTCCAGCTAGGGTTTCCATTTATTGTTTCAGGTATGGTTTCTTATTTTCTCCCTTCGTCCCTTCCTTTTATGAGTGTGTTTTAAACTTATTATGATTTATAAATACATTTTTTTTTGTTCACGTTTTTGTGTTCTCCAAAAACATGTTTTCCTCATGCTCTTTCTCATGCCCATGCGCTAGTTCTCTTCATTCCATCGCGTTTGTTTCTCTTCTCTTCATCACACATTTGTGGCTTTCTTCTTTTCGTCAGTTTCTTGTTTGTCATCAACAAGGGGTTATCGTTTGTGTGTTCCTCCCTTCTATCTTTATCTTCTTCTCTTTTCTTGTAGAAGTTGACGCGCATGGGTTCTTCATATGAGAAACTTGTTTTTACTACTGAGTTCTACTCCTAAACTATGGCACACTTTTCATTCAACCTTGCATCACATCAATCTCCATGCCACAAAATGTAGTAGCACTGAAATTCTACACCATAACACCAAGTTGTTGTCACCAAATGCAGAAGCACTAAAAAAGTGTGCCCTAACATCATGAGAAATTCCCTAACACTAAGAAGTGCAGGAGCGCTAATTTTTAGCTCCCTTGCACCAAAGTCAGCTTCCTCAAAATGCAAGGGCACTGATTTTCAATGCCCCTACACTTTTCACAGTTTTTCCCTGAAACACTTCAAACTTGCCAGTTTCATCCCAAACCTTGCTCCTTCCACCTTGTGCATCGTTTTGTGTTCCTTGTCATCCACTCCACGCTTTCTCATCATCGTTACTCACCTCACACATTCCCACGTTGTTTAACGACTAACATTTATTCTGGCTCCACATCTTTTAGTCTCTTTTCAAGATCCTCAAAGTTGATCAATCAAAGATTCAGTTGCTCTCAGATGACTACCAGAAAACCTCCATCTTTTTCAAAAGCAAAAGGAAAAATAAAATATAAGTATCAAGGTGTATATCCGTCAACTGTAGTGGTCTCCAAGGTGGAAGAAATAAAAGACATAGAGGTTGGTCATCAAGACTTGGTTGATTTTGCAAAGAAAACTGAGAAGAAGCCTCTTCTTGATCCGATGAGAGCAATTGTACACAATAACCTGCATTTGGTAGCTATGTTCCCTACTACTACACACAATACGAAATTTTTCCTTCAAGTGGCATCCCACTACATCAGGGAAAGTAGGAGTGTGATTGATTCTTCTAGGCACAAGATTTTAAGACTTGAACCTGACTTCTTTGATATTGTGTTTAAAGTTCCTCAAATGGAGAAGTACATTGACATCTCGATACAAAAAGTACAAGAAGTCTTTGACGCTGATCCCAACAAGGCTAAAAATCTAATAAATAGCCAATGGTTGAAGAAGCCTAGACAAACTATTTCTAGATGGCCAAAGGGACTCCTACGAAGTGATTTCAAAGATGATGTCAAAGATATGATCACATTTTTAAGCAGAGTGAAGGACTTGCCTAAATAATCCACTTTTCATGATTGGATGTATGAATACATCAGGATTATAAGAAGACAAAAATTTCACTTTGACTGGGGTAAACATATCAGCGACGAAATACATGAGCAACTGATCAATGCACCTTCTACATTAAAATTCTATATGACTTAACTTATCTAGTGTATGCAACAGCTGTAATGAGGCAATTCATAGGTCTATCCACAAAAGGGAATCGGATGTTGGTACCTGTGTATAAATTCTTCTATCAACTAGAATTGAAGGAAATCTTCCATCATTTTAAGTGGGTTATTGATGCTTTCTTCGCACCTTTGCTTTTAAATTTTGATCCAGCTCTCGAGACGAGAAGGGTATCTAATGAGGCCTATAAGGCGATAAGTAAATTTGGATGCTTATTTCTACAATTTACAACATTTACTTATTTGAGAGTAGGGTGCTACACTGGTTACCCTTACATTCTGCCATGATATCCTTCGGACAAGTGGGTTCTCATGGAGATGTGCAGACAGCTAATTTCAGTGCATAAAGAACGAAGAAATAATCACAAGTGTGGATTATATTTCCCATTGACAATCAACAGATATACTATCCCAACTATATAGAAAGCCAAATCTATTTATGTTGAGATGAAAATCAGGACAATCAGGACCTACAGGTATAGGTTTGATTTTGATTACCGGGATGTCAGAATGCAATTGCAAAAGGGTCATCATCACAAGTATCATTTTGAAGACATCTGGGTTGATTGCAGAGATGAAGAAGCCATTTACAAAGTGGATTATTGTAGGTTGACCATGTAGTAGATCAGAGACCTTGATATTGCTGACCTACTAGAGGATTTTATAGATCCTGGCGATATCATGAATGATGTCTATGATGAACAAGAGGTTTCTAAAAGGTTGTTGCCTGCAATTCAATGGTCTAGGATAGAAAGTACTAGCATGAGAGAGAGATTGGCACCAATCCTATCGAATACTGCAGAATGGTTACATAAGCATGGTTTTGAAATGAAAAGTTTCAGAATAGATTTAGAAGGAGAAGAATCTGAAGAAGAAGCTCAACAACAACAAGAACTCCACATGAAAATAAATCAGCAGTTGTTCCCACTTCTTCACAAAGAGGTCCTAGGATCGAGTTTATTGTTGGAAAGAAAGATACCCAGGTTGTCCCAAAAGGAGAAACCATGGAATATGATCCATCTCACTCGAAAGGTAAAAAGGTTGTTTTAGAGGAGATAGATTTTGATGAAGAAGGTACTTCCAGTGACCAATCTGCTGAAGATGAAGACTCAGCAAAATCAGACTCCGATGTAGAAGAAGTTTCTGAAAGTGGACAAGAGTTTGAAGAATAATCTGAAGGTGATTCTGAAGGTGAACCAGAATTGGAGAGACAAGAGGGTGCTCAACAAGAACCCAGGCACGATCAAGAAAGAACTATGTCTCCACTCGAGAATGTAGTTAATAAAATTCCCAGAACCTCATCGCCTGTGATTTCCAGTGTTCCTCACACCCCTCCAAATTTGAGTACTCCTCCACCTCTTGTTCCCTCATCACCCATTCCTACCACACGCATTCTTGCAGTAGAGGTATCCACTATTCCTATAGCATCAACCCCGCTTGATACTCCCTCGATGGCAAGCATTTATACGGTTGACATACTGTCAAGTCCTCCATCATCCATTCCTAGCCTGTCTTCACCGACGTATGATATCACTTCTAAAACCGAATTCAATCGGTTCATGAATGATTCAATGCGTGATCAACTCAATGTGTAGTCTACAAGAGCAATGATGACATACACTTCTCCTATTCTCACGATACCCATGGTAACTTTAAAGGTGACAATGGCGACTGAGTTGACAGTGAATCTAGAAGTTCACACCTCCTTCCTTCCCCCTTGGATGATATCTCAAGTATCGAAGCGAAAAAATCAAATGATCTCTCCTAAGGAGCTTAACCTCGAAGAGATAGTCCCTCCAAAAACTAAAGGGAAGAAAAAGGAAAAAGTATACTCAAGGCTAAACGTTGACAAGACTAGCCACAAGTATGCGGAGATTGGCATACCACCGCGAGAAGAAGGAGATGTCAATATGGAGGACTACATAGTAACAAAAGTTCAGCTTGGCAAGGTTACTAAAGAAAGTGCCAAAGAAGATGTGCAAGTGACATTGGATATCTTGGCTGGAATATTGGATAAAATGGAGAAAGCTCGCAATATGTACAAATAGAGGGTAGAGCATTATGCCACTATTGTAAAGAGACTTACAGGATCTCCAACTAATGCACAACCGCTGGCAGTGGTTAGTATTGAGGACCTAGCTGTCAAGAAAGCTGAGAAGTTCGCCTCCAAAGGCAGGGTGTTGTATGATTTCGTTGAGAAGTTCATAGAGCACAAATCTCATATCATAATTATTGCAGACGAGAAAACTACTTTTTTGGCCAAGCTCACCATAGAGCTTGATAAAGAAAAAAGTGTACTTTCCCAAGACCACAGAGATATGGAAAAGTTCCTGCTATCATGGTCACAGATGAAGTAGGTAAAGGTCAATAAATTGGTGGAAGCTGAGGTAATTCCTAACAAAGAAAAGTTCATTAAGGTAAGAGAATCTTTGAAACACCGAATTCAATTGATTCAATCTCTTATAGAAGATCTCCACCAAGTGCAGGAAGATGTCGAGGGGCATCGTGTTATTCTTGAAAAAGGTATCAAGGAGTTGCCAGGACAACTTCTTGAGGAAAATCGTATCTTCCTGCCAGCCATAGAAATATCCCAGATCTTCAAGGCAGCCATCATGAAGTTGATTGACAACGCAGACTTTTCATAAGCCTCTTTGAATGTCATTTGTGATACAAGGCTCACATTGGATAACCTGAAAATGCATCTTGACAGGTGCAAGAAGGCTCACTCATCTTCCATGAGATCGATCATGAGAACTCACACCATTGTGGATTACACCGTTGGTCCAGATGAGAATTTCATGTAGGAGACCAGGAAGAAATACGAAGAATTTCACGCCCAAATCAAGGAAACATGAAGGTTTATGATCTCCAGTGTTAGAAATTTTTGATGCATCCTTTTATGCATCTTCTAAATATTTCCTGACATTTTATATGTCTCTTTGTAAATTATATTTGCACCAAGTTCGAGATGTAATCTTTTGAAAACAAATTACACTTTGACTTTGGTCAAAATTAGGTGAGATCTCCTTGAATCGCTCACCTAACTTTCCTTGATTCTCTCAAGTTAGTTTCCTAATTTTTCTCATCCCTCTTTCTATAAATATGAGGGATTTCTATTGTATTAAGGATCTTTTAGTATTTTGCAACGAAGTGCTGCCCTTTTTGAAACAAATTGTGAAACTTTGTGTTCATACATTGTGAACAAAATTTGATCAATAAAGAGAAGATTGCAAGCCATACTTTGTGTTGGATTCAATAATCTTGTGAATTGATCTCTTTTGGTGGTAATTAGTAAGTGATATCTGAAAGACTCTAAGTAATTCATGTAAACTTTGTGTTACATCTTTTACTTAGATTTACATTTGTGTTTTGGATACTATGGTTGGATGATCTACAAGACTTTGTGCTTGTAATTGTTCATGCTCTTTGGATATTTTGGTTGGATGATCTACAAGACTTTGCACTTGTAATTTTTCATGTTGTTCAAGGAATTGCTGCATCTAAGAAGACTTTGTGCTTCTAATGCGACAAACAACACATCTATCACAAATCCACCATTGATAAAGCTACAAAACAACTTTGTGCCTTCGTGAGCTTTCCCCTTTATTTTACTTGTTTATTGTTAATTACTTCTTGTATCTCTACGCTTTGCTTTGACAAGATAGAGGTATTGGTATTACTGCTACTTGATCGTTTAAATTTATTAAGAATTGAGAACTTCCAATAGTGAAGCATTGTAAACATCTTCTCTGAAAAAAGAGAGAAGGATGAATGTAACACACACCCCCCACTTTGTAAGTATCGTGTACATTGTGTAATTACTTTATTTGTTTTACCATCACTTCTGTTAGCAGTAAGAAGGTCACCTCCCCTTTTCTGAGAGGAGAGATTCATATCTCACATAGTTGTGGCTGAAGTCCTAATTGTGTAATCTATTGAAAAGTTGATTACATAATTTTCACCCAACACACTTGATGCATTCGATGTTCTCAACCCAAGAGTCTTCATGATGTTTTTGTACTTTAAACCCCACGTCATTTGAAAAAATAGTTGACATATTGCAGTCTCATTTAGCCTTTCAAAGAAGATTTGTCAAATCTTATTAGCATATCTTCTACAAGTGTGTTTTATAATCTTACTTTCCATGTGCAACAAAATATCCTGATGAATATTAATCAAAAACTTTGGCTTTCTACACAAAATTCTAGGTGGTGTTCTCCTAGGTACATACATCTCAACATTAACAATTTCATCAATATTTAATTGAGGTGGGCTAGATTGTATACCTTCGATTGAGGGTGGAATAAAATACATACCTTGAGGTTCACATGGGGATAATGGCATACCTTCTTCATCAAATCCGAATGATGATGTACTCTCAATGTTAGATGTGGTGGATGGTGTCCAACCATACTCACTTGCAGTAGATGGTGTCCCTCCATATTCACTTGTGCTTAATGGTGTCCCTTTGTATTCACTTGAGGTAGAGGGTGTGTCTCCAACTACGGTATTTGAATCTCTCCTAGCATGACTCTTTTGCATTCGTTCCCTTTGTGCTGCTAATTTATTTTCTCTTTTTGACGATTGAGGTTCCTCTTCAATTGGCTTGTTTTCATCAATCATTTCCAATTTCTTCTTTTCACGATATGTCACCACCCATTCTCTCTCATGTTCTTTCAAGGTTTCATACTCTTCGTCTATTAGATCTTTCTTCCTTGTTCATTTCTTTGGAATGGAAAACAATTTTACTTGTAGCATGGTAATGAGATGAATATTAGTTCCTCAAAAATGTATCCATTAAAATAAATGAAATATATATGTCATTCAAGGCTTCATAAATAGACAACATAGGTGATGAGGTAGCTAAATACTAATGAGGTAATTTAGAAATAGATGGAAAGCATGGAATAGGTCTTGGGGAACCTATTGGAGTATTTTAAGGGAATTAGGGGTGTTGGGGTGTGCCTTGACAAGTTGAAAGTTTCCTTGTACAGGCCTAGTGAAGCCTTGTTTATGGCTTGTAAATAAATATTTTGATACCTTTGTTTTGGGTGTTTGATCCTATTCTTTTGGGAACTTGTGGAGGATGGTGTTAGGATTCTAAAACCATGTTTCATTTTTTGGTTAATGCCTTTAATCAGTTTTTATTTTGACTGTCCTATTGGTGAATGTTACAAAGTTGCATGGGCTTGTGTAGGAGCAATGGAAGAATGGATTTTTTTGGGTGAAAGTTTTATTTCTTTGGTCATGTTGTGTTGTGTGAAGAGTGTTTACATCATCCCCAAGTCTTGTTCATATGTTTGGTTGTGTGAGTCAAATTGAGTGGTCAAGTTGCATTGTTGAGAGGAATAGTGAAGTTGGTGTGTGCATATAGAGTATTTGAGAGAAGCTTTTGAAAAGGAAGTTGCTTCCCTTGCCACTCTGCATCATTTTCAATAGTATTTAGGGGTCTAGGTAGTATAATTTTCAAAATGTGCAAAAATTCCTAAGTTGTGAAATTATCAATCATCAGAAGTTAGATTTCACACATTCACCCCTTGAACCCTAGTAGTAGTGGAAACTCAGTTTGTGCCCAATAACTCAAATGTTCTCCCAAACACCAGAGAAACCCTTGATGGTTTTAGAAACCCATTTCAGATTTATTACACATATCTCAATGTCAGGTACAAGTCCTTTGGACCAAATCCCCAAAAACACCCCTTCGAGGCTGACCTAATTAGGTCGATTAGGCCTAATTTTCAAAGCAACATGCCCTCAAACTTATTACATGACCTTGAGACCTTGGGGAAGCATTTATTAGGTACCCAAACCTCCAAAACCACAACTAGATTCCTCTGGTACAGACAAATTCATGCCAAACCTGGAAACCCTTGTTTTATGCACTATTCAAGAGGGTTTATTGAATATGCTACTTCCACAACCTCCCAGACTTTAAAAACAACTTGAACAAAGGACATTAACCCTTCACATGCCTAAAAGTTCAAACATCATGACCTCCCATATAGATTTTTCCAAACCCTAGGCCTAAGCCCTCATTCACATGCATTTTTATTCACAACAATATTACTCATATTGTAAGTTTGCACCCCTAACACCTATAACTCACTAAAACCACACCAATTGCTTTAAATAAACCTTATTACATCCAAAAAACACTAATCTTGCACACTTTACATGTAAATTCAAAAACTTGCCTTCAAAGGCTACAAAGATACTTTAGTGTAAGATCACCATTTTTCACATTTTAACACCTAAACTCAAAAACTCAACCTAAGACATGCTTAGTGGTCTTGATTGACCTTATTCAAAACAAAACATGCTCAAAGACTCATCCACCTACCTATTAACCTCCTAATTTCCATCAAATGATCAAATAAGGAGGATGAGGTGTAGGTGCTCCTGCACCAAGGTTGTAAAAGTGTATTAAAGAGGGAGACCAATGGTCACCTCTTTCAAATGTTAGTTTTGGAAGTTGAATTGGTTTGTTTTAGGAGGGAAAATTTATAAAATTCCATGAGAAACTTGAATGGAGGATGATCCTTGGATTGGGCATCAAACCAAATGAGGAAATGTTGAGTTTCCTTAAGAAAAATGAGGTTTTGGTGAGTGAAAATGAGTTTCTGAGTTGGGAAGCATTATTTTATGTTAGATTGAGAATGAGTAGGGTATTTTAGGCTTGTTTGAACAGTTTCAAGTTTTGGAGTGTTTGGCAAGTTCTACTTTCAATAAAACCTAGGGTTTCTAAGCCTAAGGACAGGGTTTTATGGTTTGGGTGGTAAATGATTGAATTTATGCAATCTAACACTGTAATTTGAAGTTTTGATAGATATAAAATGATTCCCAAAGGTTTCAAGAGATTACACAAAGTTTTGAAGGTGGTCCCTTTGCAAAAGTGGGCTAATTTGGGCCCTTAAAAGCGTAGAAAACCTGATTTGTGCAGTTTGGTACAAAACAATCATTGGTGATTGTTGGATAAGTTGAAAGGCTCTGTAATGGGTCCCTGATGTGTGTTGTGTTGTGAGTTGAAAGGTTGTGTGAGTGGAATTATACCTGATTGAGTGACTCTGATATGCTACAAGGGACAGTGTGAATATGCTGAATGAAGAAGTCTTGATGAAATTGTAAATTGAATATTGTGTTTGCATATTGGAGTTGTGTATTTTTTGTTGCAAGCCTCCCCCTACTACATTAGGAGTATATTCCAATTTTTTATAGACTTGTATGGAAAATTTGGTAGCATAGACAAGGCAATCAACTAGTTTGTATAATTGTTTGACAAAATAACTCAATGAAAGTTTTGGAAGCATACACAAAATAAGTCAATTGTTAAATAACAAAATGCCTCAAAGAGATGTGGTTTAAAAATGTAATTGGAAAGTGTATAAAATTGTGTAATTTAAAATGTCCGTTGACAACCTAAGGTTGTAACATGACAAACAAACAATGATCAACATGGAATATGCAAAACAACAAAAATGAAAGCAAGCCATAATAGAATGAAATAAAATGTACAAAGAATTTACATACCTACAAAACCAGAGTTTGAAATGGAGGAGTTCTACCCAATTATGTAGCCTTTGCTTATTCTTTCCTCAAAATCCTCAACAATTTGACTTTTTCAAAAGCTTGTTCCCCTCCAAACTTCAATTGTATATCAATTATCAGTAGAATTCAAAATTGAATTCATATTATATGCCTTTCAACATGAAAACTATTCTATTTCATGCAAAGGTGGTGATAAGATCATGAAAAAGGTGGTGGAATCTAAAAATCATGCATGGACACTTCACTCAATCTTCAAAAAGCTACTTTTTGTCGAAGCGCGTGCATAACCAGGAGAATATGCAGAATGTGGGCCGACATCACAGGTATATTATGTTTTTTTACCATTTTTAGTGAAAGAAAAAATGTGCTTGCATTATAATGCAAGCGCTTTATAACATGCACGTGTTATTTCTTACTAGAACGGTCATGTCTATACTTCTAAAAAACCTGCTCGCATTATCATAAAGTTGGTTTCTTTTATAGATTTATTTTCTCTCTTTGTCTATACTCTCTCCCACTCTCTCAACCCCTCTCTCCCACCATCTCACCCACTCTCCCACACTCTCCCACCCTCTCCCACTCTCTCCCTCCCTATCTCCCACTCTCCCACTCTCTTCCACCCTCTCCCACTCTC
>VDFB02058242.1:184593083-184815865 GCA_007258455.2 Sequoia sempervirens
ATCACACAAGAACACCATATATATGTGGGAAAAACCTTACGGGAGAAAAACCCACCACACCAAGAGAAATCACTTTGTATTATAGTAATAGAGATTACTGACAAATGTCAGACTTATCTTTCTGGTGTCTGTTTACAACAGCATTCACCATGAACAATCTTGTACAAGAACCTTCAAATTACAGTATGCACAGAATAGAATTCATCTACTGATTCAATCACTCAACAAATTCATTGATCCAACCAAAAAAAAAATTATAATCTACAATCACAGAGTATATCCCTGTTGTTCCATATCCGTCGAGCTTCCTCACATAATTGTCACAACAAACAAACTTCCAACTATTCAGATTCAGCTTCTCCTATTGGTCCATGAGACTCCACATAGGACGGTCAAAAACGGTCAAAAGAATTCGCACTGTGTTGGCATCTCGATGAGACACTAACAGTGTCTCGCCAATGCCACATAACCTTCATATCGATATCACCAAGAGCTATCGTTATCGCCAAGATGTTTCACTGAGCTTACAACATGTATTGGCTTCAGTTTTCCTTTCGGCAAGACTATCGCTCTCGCCAAGACATCCCAACGAGCCTTCTTTTGTTACACCGAGTTCAGGAGACTATTGCTCATCTTTCACCATGTCGCCAAGACATATCACTTCCGCTGAGACGTCATACCGAAGCTCCACAAGTCACATAGACGTGAGTGTTCTCATTGGCCAGACAATCGGCTTTCGCTGAGACATCATATCGAGCCACCATGGGTTATACCAAAGTCGTATGTTATACCGAGCTCCAAAGAATAGTCGGCAAGACATACCACTCGCCAAGACCTTCCACCAAGTCTCCTTACATTACATCGAAGCAACATTAGGTTACACCGAAAGCATACAACTATTGGCAAGACCTGTCACCTTCGCCAAGACTTTATGCCAAACTCCAAGACTTACCCCGAAGGCTCCAACATAAAATACTGTCGGTGAGACATGTATCAATCGCTAAGACTTCTCACTAAGCCGTCGTGTTACACCGATGACTTCAATGCATTATCCCGTCGGTGAGACTTTCCTATCGATGAGAGCTCATAGCGAACCACTAAGACTCTCCCCGATATAAGATATCCGATTGAATGGCCTGTCGGCCAAAGATCATCATACGATGAAAGGTTACAATGACTGCTCTATGTCATAGCAATAGACTCCAAAGAGAAAGTGGTTGGCAAGACTTCTGCAAGGTCACAATGACCTGTACAAAACATGATGCTACTAATTTGCTAATCGGCCAGACATGAGACTTGTCACACCGACTTTGCTCCAATGGAGGTTTCAGCCTGTGATGATTGAGGCATACTTTTCCAAAAATCTCCCACTTGATGAAGATCACACAAGCACCTCTAGAGCACAACATAACTTACTGAAAATCATGGGCACTAAGGCCCATCAAACTGGCACACCACCTGAACTTGTTTGTGCTCACTGGCTTCGTCAATGAATCTGCAACATTCTCCAGAGTATCCACCTTTTCCAAACTGACCTTTCCATCCTCCTCCATATCTCATACAAAGTGGTACTGTACATCAATATGTTTCATCCTGGGATGGAAAGTTGGATTCTTTGCCAGAAAAATTGCACTCTGACTGTCACAGAAAATAGTTATTTCTCCTACTTCAAAACCAATGTTAGAACACAAACATTTCAACCAAACTGCTTCTTTACAAGCATGAGTAGTTGTCATGTATTCAGCCTCCATAGTGGACAAAGCGACTATAGCCTACCACTTACTCATCCAACTCACTGCACCATCATTCAACATGAAAATGTAACCACTAGTGGACCTCCTACTGTCAATGTCCCCTACCCAATCAGAATCTACTTAACCACGAATGCTGAGAATCCTCTGTGATTCAACCAAGTTCCCATGGTAACACAAAGCAAAATCTGAAGTTCCCTTCAAATATCTAAACACTCTTCATAGCATCCCAATGTATCCTTTCAGAATTTTCCATAAATCGACTAAGAACTCCCACTACTTGGGCAAAGTCTAGCCTTGTACAGACCATTGCATACATGAGACTGCCAACCGCACTAGCATAGGGTACACTGGTCATGTCCTCCATCTCAGTAGGAGATTTTGGGCAGTCCTCAACAAATAGCTTCATTCCCTGCAAGACTGGAACCACTAGTTGTTTGCAATCATTCATACAAAATCTCTCCAAGAGCAGGTCGATATACTTACTCTGGTGAGCCATGATTTTCTATTCTTCACAGTCCTTTGGTTATCTCCATCCACAAAATATACCTTGCCACCAAGATCTTTCATTTGAACTTAGCGGAACAAAGAGGACTTTTGATCTCACAAATCCCAAAGACAATACAAAAGTATCAAATTTCTGGTACCACATTCTAGGTGACTGCTTTAACCCATACAGAGACTTCTTTAATTTGCATACCAGTTTTTCTTTACTTTTCTCAACAAAGTGCTCAGGCTGGGAAATATAGATTTCTTTTTCAAGATCACCATGAAGAAATGTTGTCTTCACATCCCTCTGTTTGACCTCTAAGTCATACGCTGCTGCAAGTGACAACAAAAATCTGATAAATGTCAGCTTTGCTACAGGAGAAAATATTTCTCCATAATCGATTCCCTCTACCTGGGAATAACCCTTTGCAACTAGTCTCACCTTGTACTATTCTACACTACCATCCAGACCAATTTTCTTCTTAAATACCCATTTGCAGCCAACAACCTTTCTTCCTTTAGGCAAGGGCACCAGACTCAAGGTTTCATTCTTTTCTAATGATGCCATCTCTTCATTCATGGCTTCCAACCAAGAGTCTGAATCAGACATTTTAAATGCCTCCTTTACAGTCCTAGGCTCATCAGTGTTAGAAATTAAAGCATAGGCACAAGTAGAATCAATCAATGAGAACCCATACCTATCTGGTTTTTTTCTTTCACAGGTTGAACTCCTCACTTGTTGAGGCTGAGGCTGAGGTTCTTCTTCTTCTTCAAAACTATCCGAACTACTTGAGCTCTCATCAGTTTCAGGTACATTTTGAATTTTCAATTCCTCTTTCTCTGGTGTAGGAGGAATTAATGCTACATCCTTATTGTTTTCTGACTTTGTCTTTGACTGCAGATCCAAAGTGGAAGGTTTCAGCTCACGAAAGAATACACTTCTGTTGTATACAACCTTCTCTGTATCAGAATTCCAAAGCTTGTATCCTTTTATGACAGCACTATAGCCAATAAAAATACATTTGATAGCCTTGTTCTCCAATTTAGATCTTTTCACATTCGGCACATGAGCATATGTCTCATAGCCAAAAACACGAACATGTCTAAGAGAGGGATTCTTACCAGACCACGCTTCCAAAGGTGTTTTCTCAACAAGAGCAGAATTTGGAGAGCGATTAATTATGTAACATGCGGTAGATATAGCCTCAGCCCAGAACTTCTCCTCCAAGCCAGGCCTCTGAGCATGCCGTGCTCTCCATCACTGTCCTAATGAACCTTTTGCAACTCCATTACATTTGTGGAGTATAAGGTGTAGTCTTGTGTCTTTTAATTCCATGGTCTTTATAGTATCTTTCGAATTCATCAGAACATAATTCACCACCATTATCAGTCCTTAAGCATTTTATTTTTCTACCAGTCTGATTTTCAACAAGGTTCTTAAATTCCTTAAATCGACTGAACACTTCCGATTTACTTTTCAAAAAATAAACAAATGCTCTTCTTGAATAATCATCAATGAACGACACATAGTATCTTGATTTAGACAGAGAAGGAACACTCAACGGACCAAACACATCCGAATGAATATAATCTAGCAAACCAGAAGATTTATGAGGACTGGAATAAAAAGAAACACGGTGTTGCTTTCCATATATACAATGCTCACAGAATTCAAATTTGAGATTACAATCTTCAAGCCCCTCAACCAGGTTTTTATTCTTCAATTTTTTTAAACCTTTTTCCCCTATGTGGCATAACCTATGATGCCAAAGCATAGTCTTCTCTGCTGGAAGTTTTACTTCCATAGAGTTTACACAATTAGAGATATTTCCCTCTTTACCTCCACGAGCAGCTTTCAATGACTTTCCAGAGACACTGTTACATTGAACAACATGTGCATCCAACTTGTACAGGGTACCAATTCGAGCACCTCTAGCCAGCACCATTGAACCTCTAGTCATCTTGCAGCCATTTCTAGAGAACGCGACTTGTACTCCAATATCATTCAGCATACTTACAAAAAGTAAGTTTCAAGCCAGACCTGGTATATGCATTACATTATTGATTCCCTTCACTCTACCATCAAGGAATTGTATTCTGACTCTTCCACGGCCAACAATCTCTAAAGTTGAATCACTTGCCAAGTACACCTTTCCACCATTGTATTCTTCATACTTCGTGAACCATTCTCTATGAGATGTCATGTGGAAAGATGCTCCAGAATCAATCAGCCAGACATCATCTGATTTCTGTGTAGCCAAGGCTGCAATGAATGTGTCACCATCACTATGAGAAGAACCATTATCGGAAGAGCCCTTCTTATTCTTTTTCTCCTCTTTACAATCCTTTCAGACATGACCAGGTTGCCCACAGTTCCATCACTTCACCTTCGACTTCTTGCCAGGAGACTTTGATCTCCCCTTTGATTTTGATTTGTACTTCTTGTCCTTCCTCTGACAGTAAGGGCCTCCTTTGCCATCTCAGAAGATTTTCTTCTCATTTCTTCTGACAGCAAAGAACCAACAACATCTTCCATCTTGAAGCTGGATGTTGTACTCCCAATAGCCATCAATAGATGATCCCGTGAGTCTGGCAAATAACACAATAATAGCATACAGCGATCCTCTTCTTCAATCTTCACACCAACAGATGTTAATTGAGCAAGCAACATATTAAATGTTTTCAAATGATCAGCCACAGACCCTCCTTCCTGCATTCTCAAAGAATACAACTTCTTCCTTAGGAATGGTTTATTCACCAAGGACTTCCCCTTATAAATAGACGTCAGTCTCTTCCATAAAGAAGAGGCAGTCTTCTCCTCATGCACATTCAGAAGCACTGAGTCTGCCAAACAGAGCCTTATCAGCCCCTTAGACTTCCTATCTGCAAGGTCCTAATCTTCTTGCTTCATGCCTGTAGGTTTCACTTCAACCACAGCAATCCAAAGATCACGATCCACTAAAAGATCCTCCATCTTGAGTTTCCACAACTCAAAGTTACTGCCGTTGAACTTCTCTATTTCAAACTTTCCAGACGTGCTGGCCACCTTAGCCTGTAAATAGAAATAACAAACTCTACAAGACTCCCACTGAAAATAATTGACTCAAAAAACCCAACGTACCCACAAGGATAACACAACTGGCCAGGCTCTAATACCACTTGAAAGGAAAATCAGATGTGGAAACAATTCTCCTAATGTCAATACCTCAGAGAAGAATGTAGATATACTTTTAATTTTTCCAATTACAGTTCAACTAAGATGCACTATGAAGTAAATAATAGAAACAGAGTATTTGACAATCACACAAGAACACCATATATACGTGGGAAAACTCTTACGGGAGAAAAACCCACCACACCAAGAGAAATCACTTTGTATTACAGTAATAGAGATACATACAAATGTTAGACTTATCTTTCTAGTGTCTGTTTACAGCAGCATTCACCATGAACAATCTTGCACAGGAACCTTCAAATTACAGTATGCACAGAATAGAATTCATCTACTGATTCAATCACTCAACAAATCCGTTGATCCAACCAAAAAAAAATCACAATCTGCAATCATAGAGTATATCCCTAATGTTCCATGTCCGTCAAGCTTCCTCACAGAACTGTCACAATGAACAAACTTCCAACTATTCAAATTCGGCTTCTCCTATTGGTCCACGAGACTCCACATAGGACTGTAAAAAACGGTCAAAAGAATTTGCACTGTGTTGGCATCTCAGTGAGACACTAACAGTGTCTCGCCGATGCCACATAACCTTCATATCGATATCGCCAAGATGTTTCACTGAGCTTACAACATGTATAGGCTTCAGTTTTCCTTTCGACAAGACTGTCGCTCTCGCCAAGACATCCCAACGAGCCTTCTTTTGTTACACCGAGTTCAAGAGACTATGGCTCAGCTTTTGCCATGTCGCCAAGACATCGCTTTCACTGAGACGTCATACTGAAGCTCCACAAGTCACATAGATGTGAGTGTTCTCATCGTCCAAACAATCGGCTTTCGCCGAGACATCATACCGAGTCACCACGGGTTATACCAAAGTCGTATGTTATACCGAGCTCCAAAGAATAGTCGGCAAGACATACCACTCACCAAGACCTTCCACTGAGTCTCATTACGTTACATCGAAGCAACATTAGGTTACACCGAAAGCATACAACTATCGACAAGACCTGTCACCTTCGCCAAGATGTTATGCCGAACTCCAAGACTTACCCCGAAGGCTCCAACATAAAACACTGTTGGCGAGACGTGTATCAATCGCTAAGACTTCTCACGGAGCCGTCGTGTTACACTAATGACTTCAATGCGTTATCCCATCGGTGAGACTTTCCTATCAATGAGAGCTCATAGCGAACCGCTAAGACTCTCCCCGATATAAGATATTTGATTGAATGGCCTGTCGGCCAAAGATCGTCATACGGTGAAAGGTTACAATGACTGCTCTATGTCACAGCGATAGACTCGAAAGAGAAAGCGGTCAGCAAGACTTCTGCAAGGTCATAGCGACCTGTACAAAACATGATGCTACCAATCTTCTAGTCAGCCAAACATGAGACCTGTCACACCAACTTGGCTCCAATGGAGGTTTCAGCCTGTGATGATTAAGGCATACTTTTCCAACATCTTCCACCCTCCCACTCTCTCCCACTCTTTCCCTCCCTATCTCCCACTCTCACACACCCTCTCCCACTCTCTCCTTGCTAAAATGGTCATGTGTCTACTTATTTATAATGCACTCGCGTTATGAGAAAGATGTTTTTTTAATAGTTTTATTTTCTCTCTTTGTCTATTTTCTCTCCCACTTTCTCCGACTCTTTCCAACTCTCTCCCACCCTCTCTCCCATCCTCTATCCCACCCTCCCACTCTCTCCCACTCTCCCTCTCTCCATGCCTCACTCCCACACTCTCTCCCACCTCTCCCACCTCTCCCACTCTCTTCCTCCTCCCACTCTCTCCCACTCTCTCTCCCACTCTCTTCCTCCTCCCTCCCACCTCTCACCTCCCAACCACCCCTACCCCACACCCTCTCACCTCTTCCCTCCATCCCAGACCTCCCAATCTCCCTCCCACTCTCTCCCACACTCCATCCCACCCTCCCACCTCTCCCTCCCCATTCCACTCTCCACACCTCTCCCACTCTCCCAATCTCTCCCACTCTTCCTCCTCCCTCTCCGCCACCATCTCCCACCCTCCCACTCTCCCACTCTCTCTCCCACCCTCCCAACCTTTCCCACTCTACCACCTCACCACTCTCTCCCACCTCTCCCACCTCCCACACTCTCCCACTCTTCATCCTCCCTCCTACCTCTCCCATCCTCATACCCTCTCCCACCTCCTCCCTATCTCCCACTCTCTCCCACTCTCCCACACTCTCTCCCACTCTCCTCCCTCCTCCACTATCTCCCCCACCTCTTCCTGCACCCTCTCCCACCTCCCACCTCCTCCCTCATCTCCCACCTCCCACCCTCCCACCTCTCCCACCTCCCAACCTTTCCCACCTCTCTTCCACCCTCCCACCCTCTCTCACCCTATCTCCCACTCTATCCCACTCTCTCCCACCCTCTCCCACTCTCTCCCAACCTCTCCTACCCTCTCCCACCCTCTTCATCCCACCCTCTCCCACCCTCTTCCACTCTATCCCACTCCCTCTCTCTACCTATCTCTCAAGTCTCTCCCTGTCACCCTACCTAGCTAAGTCCCCCTCACTCTAACCCCTTCTCTCCCACTCCCTCTCTTTTAAACTCTCACTTCCACCCCCTCTCCCTCTCTCCGGACTCTCTCTCCCTCTCCCCATCCCAGCCTACCTAGACAACTCTCTCTCTCTCTCTTAAAATTCTCCCTCCCTCTAAAGACATACATAAATACATACAAGCATAATACATATGTACATAAAATCCTACATCCATACAATATACATGCATTAATACATATAAGAATACATACATACAAGGATATATACATACATACATACATGACACGCCAGCATACATGTACATACAAACATTCAATAGAGTGGCATTTAACATTAATGAAGACATAACGTGAGCGTGTTATGTCTTGCTTGGCATGTATCCCGGATAAGCAAAAATGTCAAAACAAGGACATAATGCGAGCGCGTTATAACGTGCTCACGTTATATTTTTCTTTGGGAATCCCTGAGCCTTAGGATTGTTATTTGCCTTGGAATACCAACCCAAAGGCTTGGAGGGAATTCCCAATGACAAGAGAAGTGTTTTTGCAAATTCTACAATTTTTCCACATAATCGGGTTCGTGCTCACCGTCAAGATTGCATCTGGTTCAATATTGACAAAATCGAACACATGAGTAATGTTAGGTTCTCTCTTAGCTATCTAATAAGGTAATTTTTTTCACTTTTTAACAATGTTAAGTCTTTCATCCATAATTTATTTTGTTTGTATGTCTCTTTTTCGCCAAAAAGCAGTGTTTGGTGTTTTTTTCATTATAAATTAACCGTTCATCGAAATTTCAAATAAATTAAATTTTTAGAAACTAGACTCCATTCTACAAATTTAAAAAATAAAAAATAAAAATCAATTACCTTCAAAAAAATTTAGGGGGAGCACGGCCAAAATTCTGCTTTTCAGGAAGTGCCCACTTAGAAAATTAGTAAAAAATAAAACATTCATTAAAAAATTATCAGAAAAATTGCACATCAACTAGATACTGTTAGCGAAATTTTGACTGTAGCGATTTTAAAAATACTACAAAAAATTTCACCGTGCTTGGGTTGTACAAGAGTTGCTATGTTATGTTTTTCTGACAAAAATAACACCAATTTGTGTGCGTCCCTCTTTTGAACCCTTTAATCTCAACCATTTTCAAAACAAATTAGTATTTTAGAAAGTAGACTCGGAGCACTTCAATCCTTGTTTTTGTTCCATCTCAAGATTTTGAGTGTAACTATCCTCAATTTCACTTCCAAGGTCAATATTTCCTGATTTTAGAAAAAAAGTGGCCACTTAAACCCCCTTTTTCGGAACCATCTTGGTGCACTTACCCAAATATATTCATTGAGTCGCGTGGTTTATTTGAAGGTTGAATCAAATCTCTATGGCATGCCTTGTGCTTATTCATACATCATAGTTAGTAGCATTCACTCTTGTGAATGATGATTATACAATTTTTTCTTGGAGGCCTGAATGACATATATTTAGTGAGTTATATGTTGTATTTGAAGGTTATATCAAATCCCTATGACATTCCTTGTGCTTATTCATACATCATGGTTAGTGGAATTCACTCTTGTGTATGGTGATTATATGGTTTTTGTGTGAAGGGTCTAATGACATGTTATTGAGTTGTGTGTATTTTTTTTTAAGGTTGAATCAAATTCCTACTAGTTGCCTCGTTATTTTCATGCACTATGGTTGAGTAACATTGGCTCCTAAGGATCATGGTTGTATAGTCTCTATGTGGAGGGTGTAATGACATGCCTATCATTGTGTTGTATGGATTTTTTTGGAAGTTCTAATGTTATTGTGTAATATGGGTTTTATTTAAGATATATGGTGTACCTTGTGCTTATCCATACATCATGGTTAGTGGCATTCAATCTTTTGTATGATATGATTGTATTAATTTTGTGTGTGTTTTGTTTAAAGGTTGCATCAAAGTCCAATGGTGTGCCTCACATTTTTAATCATTCACTATGGTTGAGTGACATTAACTCATATGCTCAATGATTTTAGGTTTTCATGTGAATCGTGTAATGGCATGCATTTTATTGTGTTGTAGGGTTTTTCTTGGAAGTTTTAGCATTATTGTGTTATATGGGTTTTATTGAAAGTTTCATTGATCTCCTTTGGTGTGCCTATTTTGTGCTTGTTAATGCATCATGGTTGAGTGACAATTTCACTCTTTTGCTTAATGAATATAGCTTTTGATTGAACACTCTAATGGTATACAAATTATTTGGGTTTTGTTTAATTGTTTATATGCGATTAAGTTGTCTGGGTTTTGCTTGTAGGTTCTTGAATAAAAGATTTTTGGGGATAGAAGCTCTCTTACACTTCTAGGGTTCTGCACCTAAAAGGAGAAAGGTATCCCAAAAACCTAGGTGGTTCACTCAAGACTAATGCAAATATGTTTGAAATATGTCTAAATAGAATGCCCTAAATGCAAAGAACTGATAAAAGAGATGGATTATTAATGCAAAACTAAGAAAATGCAAGATGTTTGAAAACATAATGTGATATGCAAAATGAACTAAAAATGCAAACAAACTATAACATAAATAGATGGTATTGGAGAGGTGCACCTGGAAATTAGAAAGTGATGTAGAGGAGTTTTGGAATTTTGCAAAAATAACTATTGATGCCAACTAGGACACTTATGCCAAGTTAGGCAACTTAGTCCTATTTTGGGGAGATTATGTCGAAATAGGATTTAGCCAAAAGGGTATCCAAAACTATAGAAAACACTTTCCAGGCCTGGCAGTGGGACTAATTCACCACTGATGGCGACTTAGTCCACCTTCAAATTTTGGGAAATTCAAAAATGCAATACGTAGCTCTCGATCTGCACTTTAGCTCCTAACAAGTTTCAGAATTCGAATCTGTAGAATCTAACCCATAGGTGTTCTCCATGCTTCTTTTAGGGTTTTATTGACTTTGAATGACTTTGATGAATTGTTGACAACTTTTCACAACTTTCTCTTTGACAAATCTACACACAAAACCTGCAAAACACATGCAAAGAGGGCAAAAAGTGTTAAGGGTTAGTGAATAGGGGTTTGCCTTGGTCAAACGCTGGTTTGATAATTAAACCCTTGAAAATGAAATGAAATGAAAAGAGAATGATGAATGAACAACATGCAATGCTACAACTCACCAAACCCTTGAAGTAGAAATATGAAGATATGCAAGTAGAAGCTCCAATGAATGTATGCTTGAAAATGCCTAGAATGCAAAAGTGAATGCTTTATAATTGATTTAGAAAAATTAAAGAGATTAGGAGATTAGAAGATGAAAAATGAGGGGAAAACCCTATATTTATACATGATTATACCAAATTTCTCAAAAATACCATCTTACAGGCTGACCTTAAGGTTTAGAAAATAATATCCCACCAAAATTTTGAAATAATTTTGATTTTTGAGCTAAGTGGGACTAAGTCACCCCTAGTGGCAACTTGGTCCCACTAGGGAAATTTAAGTGGGTGTTAGGAATTAAAGTGTATTAAATGATGTTTAAAAGGATTATTCTAAAAAATACACTTAAGTAGGGCCTGTAAGTGTATAAAGGGGTCATTTAAAGATAAGAAAGGGCTGAATTATTGATGAAAGTCCTAGAAAAGTGTGAAAGTATGTTACAACACTTTACAACACTTTGAAATAAGGCTTGGTAAGTGATAAAAAGAAGTTATTAAAATGAATTATAATAAAAGGGTCCTAGAAAAGTGTGAAAGTGGGTTACAATACTTCACAACACTTTTACAAGACATCATAGAATTCTTATTGATTCACAAGGTTCCAAGACCTAATGTGAATGTGTTGAGCACATTACAACATTAAATCTAGGCAAAAACTAGGCCAACACCCATAAGAAAGACCCAAATGAGTGTGAAAATTTCCAAAGATACATTTTTTTACGCTAAATTTCTAATGGCATATATGTGATCAAGTTGAATGGATTTTTTTTGGAGGTCACATCCAACTCTTACAATGTACCCATCTTGCTTGTTCATGCATCATGGTCAAGTGACATTGGCTCTTATGAAATCATGATTACATGGATTTTACATTAAGGGTTTGATAATTCATTGAGCATCATAACTTTTGTGTAAAAATTGGATGGCTAATTTGTATCTAACTATTAAGGAGTGTGTAGTGTTCTTGTGCATTAGGATTGTTGACATTAGTTGTGTAATTATGTATATAAAATTTATTTACGGTCAAGCGTCATTTAAGTCATTAGTTCTTCTAATGTGTACTTGCTCATGCATTAGGGTTAAAATCTATTGATCATATAAATTAGGCATTTCAAATTCCTATGACATGTCTCTTTGGCTTGTTCATGCATCATGGTTGAGTGATAATGGCTCATGTTAAAGTTTATAATGAAACTTGGCATATATTTTGTGCAACATGGTTGAGTGACATTGACTTGTGTTAATGGATATAATGGGAATTGACATATATTTTGCAACATGGTTGAGTGCCATTGAATTGTGTGTTAATGGTTATAATGGAACGTGATATATATATTGGGCAACATGGTTGAGTGACATTGAATCTTGTGTTTGATTGCTATGATGGAATGTAAGATATGTTGTACATTAGGGTTGGATGGTATATATAGCATACCATAGACCAAAAATGTTGTGGCTTTAATGTGAAGCTTGTATCATGGCTAGTGTGTGTCAAAGTCCTATCGCATGTTTGGTGTGGTTATTCATGCATGATGATTTGTGACACTCACTCTTGTGCATGAAGATCATCTTTTGTGTGAAGGTTCTAATGACATTTGTTGTTGATTTGTATGGACTTTGTTTGAAGTTTATAATGCCATATATATCATAGGATATGACCATCCATGGAAAAAAATGGGGAAGTGGGATGTCATCTTACTCAATGCAATGATTGTAGCTAAAACATAGAAAAATAGGGTTCACCAATGTGGAATGGGGAAAGTGGGGGTAATGAGCCTATAATTGACTTGCAACCCTTAGGTGAGTCAACTCAATGGGGGAATTTGTTGGTTTCATTATGATTGACAATGAGGCTATCAACCTGAACAACTCTTTTGGGAAAAATACTAAAAAAATAGTAAACCACTACAATCATGCCCATTCAAACTTGAATCATCAATTTAAAGCATAATATAGATAGAAACCACAAAGTTTTGGAAAATCTAGAAATGGCAGAGTGATGTGTACTTGTCACCAAAATGTAATTTCTGAAGGTTGTTTGGAACTCATTCACCCATAGGTGAATGGGTCTCTGTGTAGAATTTTAAAATCTGATTTCACAATCCTCGGGCCTTGTGTCTGCATTCCTTATTCCCCTAGATCCCACTATCAGAAAGCTAGAAATAAGTTCGAGATCTAAGTTTTTATGGCTTGACGACAAAGGTGACAACAAATGCAACTTTGCAAAATTTCTCTTTTGAGATCTTCAACTTTTCTTCAACCTATAAACCTACACAATCACAAAGAGGAGAAAAATATTTGTTTTTGGTGGATAGGGGTTTGCCTTGGTTAAACCCTACTTTGGTAATTAAACCTTGAATTGAAATAATGAAACATGAAAGGAATGATGAATGAAAAATGCTATGTTGCAACTCAACAAACCCTTGAATAAACCTTTGGAAGACTTAAATGTTTTTCTTGATCTTGCATGAAATGGCTTCAATGGATGTGGATCTTGATGCTTGAATCTTGACTTGAATGTTTGACTTGGAGCTTGAAACCTACATCACAATGTTAGCTCCAAAAATATGCACGATTCTTGATAATTTTGACATGATGCTTGAGATCTTGATTCTTGTTGTAGATGATTGATAAATCCGCCCTTGAATGGTCGACAATAATATTTTTCTTGTGAAAGTTGCCTTCTTGCTAGATGTTTCATTAGACTTGAATTGATAGAAATAACCTTGTATTTATAGGTATCTATCTTTAATTTCTCAAAAATTAAACATTACAAGCCGACATTGAAATTTCTATTTGAGGACATTAAAATAACACAAAAAACATATTTTAAATTTGGTTCCAAAAGCCTAGGGAGGAACCGTGCACCCCCAAGTCCCTATTCCTAGAACACACATTGTTCAAGGTATTTACTTATGTGTTGGCATTAATTGTTGTAGGGTTTCCCCTTTGAAAAATATAATTTATTAGGCTTGTAGATATAAAATAGGGCTTATTAAGGCATAATTAAGTGCAATTTAATTGAGAGGACCCAAACCAAGTGTGAAAATGTAAAGAAGTACATTTTTTTACACTACATTTAGCCCCCACTTTAGTGAGAGGATGAGTGCAAGTGCAAACTCACACTAAAGTAGACAATCAAGAGAGGTCTAATTGTACAAATGTTGGAAAGATAAGATGACAAAGGTTGAGGAGGAGGATCAAGCCCCAAGATCTAAGATCTCATGGAAAACCAAAAAAGGCATAGGGAGACACATGCCTATGTTTGATATGTAGCAACAATGACAAGATACATAATCATACAATGTCAAAGACTTAAAGAAAGAAAGGAAAAGGGGTGGATCAAGCCTCGACTCTTTGTCCATCTAGATATGGATCAAGCCTTAGTTTTTTATCCAAAAAAAAATTTTACAAGTAGAAACTTGTTGTCCACTATGCAAACAACAAGCACTCACAAGGGCTAGTCAAATCCGTTGTCCACTAGGTGAGCCCCCAAAAAGTGGCTAATGAGAGAGTCATTAGGCTCCCATTGTACTAACCATACCAAAGTTATACCTCTTGATAAATTTGATAAGGTGCCACACAATATGAACTTTGAGCTTCATAAGGCTAGCAAGCTGCATTATGATAGACACTCATGACCAAAAAATGGATCCACTTGCAAGCAAGTTGTGTTATGGTTGGTGGCCATGAAAAAGGCTTGTGACTTCATGCTTCACAAGGATAGCAAGCTTCATTATGCTAAGAAATCATGAACAAAATGCAAATAGGATGAGGCATGTTCAAAGGGGTTTTGCTTAATACATGTAAGGTCTCACCTTAGGGAACATCGTGCTTGACATCACCACCAAGAGAGGACAAGTTGAAGGATAAAGATTCACAACTTAGGGAATGCAAGTTGTAGCATTGCCACTAAAAGGAATGTCATATTCCAAGAAAGGCCACATTCTTGAAGGACATCAATCCTAATGTCACCAAGAAGAAGACACATCACATGAATTAAGAAGACCACACTTTGAAGAAAACAATGAGAAACGACGCGTATGCCCCCACTTTAAAGAAATTGCTCAACACCATGCTATGAGCAATTACTTTAAAGTAGAACACACATGAGAAATGCCAATACATGAGAGCTTTATTTGGAAATCCCTATGTAAACATATGTTTCTAAGATAGAGTTATGCCATATAACAGAGGGATTTCCCCCAAAATGCAATGCTAAAGATAATATAGAAAGAAAGTATGTCACATGTGAGCCAACTTAAGGCATGTCGTTCGCATCCAACGCTTGCTCTTATATATACATGGAAGGTAGTCAACTAGCCCAAAAGAGGCAATGACAAGTGTCATACTAGGACAAGGCTACCTAAACCCTTGCCCCCCAAAGGAAAAAGGTAAGCCAAAAATGGATGATGATATGCTACTCCTTGCAAAAAGGAAATATGATTGCATAAAGCCAAGCTTATACCCTCATGCATGGTAGCGAATATGTTATGATACTACAACTACAACATGACAAGGAGCAACAACTAATGTTATTGATTATAATGAGTAGGAAAAGTATCAATTTGATGCATATCCAATGAGATATTCCCACATGTTGTATCTATTAGTTCAGGATGCACCAAGGTTAAAGTTGTCTTAGAAGAATTTTTCGTAATAGTGTTGATGTTGAGTGAAGGCTTTTTTTATGCTTTTGTTTCTTTCGAAGGATAAAAACCAAGACCGCTAGTTGTTTCTTATATATTAGCCTCTATAGGGACACAAATGCCTTCTTCTCTAGTACCACATCCTTTTCCACTATAACCAAGTTGTTTCAAAAGTTCATAACCTCATCCATAATTTTTTTTCTTTTTTTTGGATTTGGTGGATTCTTATGATCACACTCATCATATGTGGATGTGTAATTCTTGTTTTCCTCTTTGTTAAAAATTGTAGACTCACATGCTTTTGATGAATCCACTTGTGTTGATACTATGTTTGTTTCTTTCTCTTTTCCTATTTTGTGTGTAATCTTGTATTCTCCCATGAATGTAGGTGTGAAATCCAATGAACCCCAATCATCATCCAATAGCTTTGTGACTCCTTCAATATTCCTATTTTTTTCTTCCTCTTGCATGGGTTCTTCTTTAGAAGTTGGTATCAATATTTTCAAAGGACTTTCCTTGTCTTTCTTAGTGTGCAAACAAATTTCTAGGAGAGAGTCAGCCCTGATTGTATGCACTTTGTTGTTGTAGACATACTTCATTATACCATGAAGAGTTGAAGGCACTACATGCATTTCATGAATCCATGTTCTTCCCAAAACAAGATTATATAAAAGATCTTGGGGCATAACATGGATAGGAGTTTGCAATGTGGCCTTTCCAACTTTGATAGGTAATGTGATCACACCAAGTGGTTGTTTTCCTATATTATCAAACCCATGAATGGAGAAAGATTAGGTTCAGTCTTGTTCTTATCCATTCCAATCTTCTTCAACAAGGGTTCACTTTATGCCACACGTATTAATGATATCCACTATCATGAAATCCTCATTTTTTTTGGGTACTTCTAGTGGAAGTAACTCATCTTTATGGAAGGCAATGTCTAAGTTGACTAAATTCATACCTTGAATTAGTGCTGCTACATCATTTGGGTTCTCACTAGGAGGAACCATAACATGTTGCAAAGTTGTTTGAAGCATATTATGGTAATTAGGTGAGGCTTGAATAAGATCCCATAAGGATATCTTAGTGTGAGTTATTTTAAGTTTTTCAACAAGATCATACTCCTTTCCACTATGTAAAGACAAGTGAGGAGCACTAGGAAAGATAGGTTGAGGCAATGGCAATGAAATGGAAGTGGTTTGTGGTTGCCTATTGTTCCCTTTTTAATATGTGTGAGCAACGGTATTACAACTTGGTTGTTGTGAAACATTGTTACTAGTAAGTTTCCTTGAAAATTTCAAAATTTGTTCCTTAAGGTAATGGTTTGTGTTGAGGTGGTCTTATGATAAGAAGTGGCTCAAGAAATGACTTTAGGGGTCCAATAATTAAAGGATTTCTAGGAGGTCTAAAATTTAGAGGACTTGAGAGATCTAATGTACATAACCTCAAAATACATCCTTATTTTGATGATCTTTTAGTGAAGGGGAGTCTAATGTCACCTCATCATCTTCATCTAAGGAAGCCAAATTACTATTGTTTGAAGGACATGTATCCATACTATCATCCTCTTACACCATGGTATCTTCCCTAGTAGGAGAGTTTTTAGGAGAGGATCAAACTAGATTTTCATGACATTCAATGGTTGGATCTTGTAAAATAACTTCATCACAAGTAGGGGAGACATCAATGGTTGGGTTTTTTTGCTTATCAATTATTGCATCCTTTGGTTCAATAATGTTTTCCCAAGTAGGAGAAGAGAAACAAATAGGATTTTCATGGCTCTCAATGATGGGTTCCTCTAACACCAAAATATCCTCTTCACAAATATGAGAGATATTGGGAGAAGAACAAACTTGATTGTCATGATTTTTCATGGTTGTATTCTCTTTCACTAAGTCAGTTTCATAGATAGGGGGAGAGGGATCAATGAAAAACAATAAAAGAGGGGAGAGGACTTCATATTCATATGCTTGTAACAACAACTTCTTAGAGTATTCAACAAAATTTGAAAATAGAACATGAAATATGATAATAAGAGACTTTTGTAATAAAAACATGATGTAATAATTGCTCTATAGATCTGAAATGCAACAATTTTTTTCCAATTTGAAAATGCCTAAATTCAATGGATGATTAGACCTAATGCATAAAACAAAAATTCTCAAAAAATTGATAGACTAAAACAGTCGTTTGTCAACGGATCTGGGAAGTGCAGAAGACCACAAAAATTCTCAAAAAAGATAGTTTTGATACCTCAAAGACTCATTCACGCAAGGGTGAATAGGTCCTTGTACATGGTTTGAAAAATGAAAAATGCAATTTTTGGTTTATTATTTGTGTTCTTTGTTCCAGGTTAGAAATTATGTAGCAAATTTTTCCAGATTTTTTTGTTTGTCTAAATGCATGTAAAATGAATGATAAATGATGAACAATATGACACTTTTTAAAATGCAATTTTGACTGAATTTTTGAATGTGAATGATGAAAAGTACACTAATATGCAAGTATTATGCAAAATCAATGTAATATGCGTGCAATTTTTTGAATTTTTTAGATTTTTATGGATGTAAAATGCAAACCTAAAACCCTAAATGAGATGTACGCTAATGCAAGTTCAACAACCCTAAATGGGATGCAAAATAATGCAATGCAATAAAAAGTAATGCAAATCCTAGATCTAGGGTTTAAAGACTCCAAATTTTAGAATTTTTTTGTATAATGTCGGGTTCACCAAAATGAAACATAGAAAAATAGGGTTCAACAATATGGAATGGGGAAAGTGGGGGTGATGAACCAATCTTCCTATTTTCATTAGGAAAAGAGATCCCCACAAAGAATTGACTTGCAACCCTTAGGTGAGTCAACTCAATAGGGGAATCTATTGGTTTTCTTATGATTGACAGGGGTATCAGCCTAAACAACACTTTTGGGAGAAAAACTAAAAATAGTAAATCACCACAATCATGTCCATTCAAACTTGAATCATCAATTTAAAGCATAATACAAATAGAAACCACAAAGCTTTGATAGACCTGGAAATGGTAGAATGATGTGTGCCTATCACCAAAATACATCTTCTAAAGGCTGCTTGGGAGGCAAATGGGTCTCTGTGCAGAGTTTTAAAATCTCGTTTTATAGTCCTCGGGCCCTATGTCTACACTCCTAATTCCCCCAAATCCCACTATGTACAATATTTCAAGTTCCCCCCATAAATGCAAGGGCTTGTTCCAATACACCCCTTTTTTTCCAAGAATTGTAGGTAGCAACAAGATTGTAAATATGTGACTTCTTGAGTTTTATGTTTCCAAATGACATGATATTTTAGAGGAATGCTTGAAATTCCTAATTTTATCTTTCGTCCAAGTTTTAGGGCCTGATTCAATCATTTTCCCTCTGTTGTTCCAGAACATGCATAAAAAGAGGCCTAATTTGACTGTAAATAGCCATATTTGAAATCTATGCAGAGGTTTAAAATTTAATTTTATAGTCCTTGGGCCCTGTGTCTACACTCCTGATTCCCCCAAATCCCATTGTTAGAAAGTCAAAAATAAGTTTGATATCTAAGTTTCCATGGCTTGATAACAAAGGTAACAACGAATGCAACTTTGTAAAATTGCTCTTTTCAAATCTTCAAGTTTTCTTCAACCTATAAACTTGTACATTCACAAAGAGGAGAAAAATATTTGTTTTTGGTGGATAGGGGTTCGCCTTGGTTAAACCTTGTTTTGGTAATTAAACCTTGAATTGAAATAATGAAACATGAAAGGAATGATGAATGAATAATGCTATGTTGCAACTCAACAAACTCTTTTGAATAAACCTTTGGAAGACTGAAATGTTGTTCTTGATCTTGCATGAAATGGATTCAATAGATGTGGATCTTGATGCTTGAAACTTGACTTGAATGTTTGACTTAGATCTTGAAACCTACATCACAATGTTAGCTCCAAGAACATGCATGATGATTAATAACTTTGACATGATACTTGAGATCTTGATTGTTGTTGTAGATGACTGATAGATCTGCCCTTGAATGCTCTTGACTATTTTGGGAAAGTTCCCTTCTTGCTAGATGTTTCATTAGACTTGAATTGATAAAAATAACCTTGTATTTATAGGTATCTATCCTTAATTTCTCAAAAATTAAACATTACAAGCTAACATTGAAATTTGAATTTGAGGACATTAAAATACCATTAAAAACATATTTTAAATTTGGTTCCAAAAGCCTAGGGGCGAATGGGTCCCAATTCCTTATTTTTGTAACACACATTGATCAAGGTATTTACTTATGTGTTGGCATTAATTGTTGTCGGGTTTCCCCTTTGGAAAATGCAATTTATTAGGCTTGTAGATGTAAAATAGGGCTTATTAAGGCATAGCTAAGTCCAATTTAATTGAGGGGACCCAAACAAAGTGTGAAAATGTAAAGGAGTACATTTTACTACACTACAATAGTATATGCACATAATGGGTTTGTTTAAAAGGCATTGCAAACTTTTAAGTATATGTAGTTGGGAGGTGCAAAGCTAAATTCCACGACCTTTGTCAAAATCCCTCTTGCCTGTGCCAAAATAGGAGCTTTGAAACTATGAAGGGGTATCCATTAAGTATAAAGGATAGAAGAACTTTGTCAGACATTGTAGTTGCTAGTACGCTGGTAGATGTGAAGGAGGATACTTGGACATGATACACACAAACCAATTTGCTAAGCAAACTCTCCATGCAGTGGCTAGCATAGGTAGCCTTTTTCTGTTCTCTATGTGTTCTCGGATGGGTTCATGCTATTTAATTAATTTGAAAGCACCCAAGTTAATATCAAGAATAATTTCTAAATGGTTTCATTAGCACCTCATTATTGCTTCAAGTGAGAATAAGGCCATTTCAAAATGACAAGTCTTGTTTAGTTTATGATACTTATGATATAAACATATCCATAATTCCTTAATGTTGTTAGGGGTAGAGATATGTGTTTTTGTTAAAATTTCACAGTTCCTTAAATAACATATTATGTGTGTGGTCCATAAATTTGTAGGATCAAGATTTAGCTAGTTGAAGTGTATAGTATAACTTTATTATTTGGGTTTATGGTGTCCCTACACCTTACAGATCATACATTAGGATGTGGTTGTTTATGGGTAATTGTCCAAATTGAAATTGTCCCTGCATAAAAGCATTCTCATTTAAACTACTAAAAGACATTTGATGTGTGAATGTACTATATTTCAATCCTTACTTTAAAATTTATCTTTGTTAGGGATAACAAAACATTTCACCAAATAGTAAAAGACACTAGTTGGCATTATTAATATTTGTCATAGACTAAGCAAGATATAAGAAAATAAGGGATTTATTTATGATTATTATATTGTATAAATAACACAACTATGTTGTCTAATCTATGGGGTCTAGATATCTTAGGGTATCATTGCAATTACTCATATTGGGAGTTTATATATGCTTCTTGGAATGCTATACCATTTTAGCCTCTTATTGGCATTGCCTTACTTGTTCAATGGTTACATAATCGAACCTTGGCATTCAATTGCTAAATAATGTGGCTGATAAGGACCTTATTAATGTAACTAACGCTATAGTTGTACTAGATTATTGCATGATTAAATATAAGGAAACACTCTTTTAATTCGACGGTGTTATTGAGAGTGGGTTAAGAGACAAACCTTTTGCAATCATGTAGTATAGAATCCTCTTATACCTTATTTCTAACCATGAAAATTGTAATCAATGACAAGTGGTGAGTGTAAATATTATATAATCAATGAATCAAACTAATATAAGAATACTGGAAGGCATTTTAACTATGTATGTGAGATTAGAGGGTTAAAAATGACATTATTATATTATTGAGGGCACATTTTTGGTATACTAGTCTATAAGTTGTAGGGATATCAATTGTCATAAGTATGACCTCATCATTGATCATATTTAAAGCAAGTTTGTAGTTATGGATATATGTCCTTAAGGGTTCATGGAATTATTTATATGGCCTTGTTGATGCATGTTAGGTTGCATCAATGAGGAAGACCTATTTGATTATGATACTTGACTTTTATTTGGTGAGATTGGATATGAAGTGGGTATTAATGTAAGTCAAGCTAAATATATATGTAACCCTCTATCTTATTGACCTCAACATAAAATGATATAATAATTGCCATATGCATTGGAATTAATAAATGTAGCCTTTCATCCCTTGTAGGAAGCTCTAAATGGTGGTGTACTCCTACATTGGGGTGTATATGTCTGGTGAACTTTTCAAGTTGAGAAGTTATTACACATATGCAATGTCCCCTTCCTAAGCAGTTCAGTATGGTGGATAGTTAGCCTATTTAGTGAATTTTCATAGGCTAATGTGTTAGAGTTAGGGAATCCTTGGAGTTGATTGGTTCCAACGATTGGCAATGTCAGTTGTTTATATGAGCTCAGGAGGTTGATGTGCAGAATACCATTTTCTAGGATGGTTTTGGATGTTTTGTTCTATACTTACTATTTTTAGTAAGTCAATTTAGGGCATCGACAAGGTTAGTTGTCAATATTTCTATTTCTAGTTGTCGGTGGAAGCATTTGATGTCAGCATCCAAATAATAATTATGGTCTAGGATTTTATTTTAAAGAATGATACTTTATAAAGTTAAATTAAATATTTAACTTATAGTTATTTAATTTTATGAAGGGGTACTTTTGGGAGACATAAGGAGTTTTTAAATTTAATAAAATACTCCCTAAGTTGGATGCCCCACCTGGAAAAAATAAAGAAACATTTAAAATTTAAATAAAGTGCATTTAATGCAATTTGGGGTGTGGGTTTTGAAGAAGCATAGAAAACAAAAGTTGGAGCTCATTTTTCATTGATGCTTGACTTGTGAATTGGTATTCTTTTGTTGGAGTTGGTTCTTCTTCTTGGTTTGTGAGGGCGAAACCCCTTACAGGCAACATTCTCCACGTTGAAAGACTCAATTTGGAGGATTTCTTAGTGATTTCACACATGGATCACAATTGGACTTCATTGTTGGAGGTTTTTAGAGGTTTTCAGGTCTAAATAACTGGAGTATTTGGTGAAGAACGAAAAAGTATAAGGCATTCATTTCCATTCTAAAATAATCCTTCCTTCTTTCAGGTCGTACCTCTCTTGGATAGGTCGTACCTCTTATATGCATTTTTAGACTTTGTATGGTAGAAATTCATTGCATTTAAATCATCTTTGAAGTTTGAGGACAACTACAAGCATATATTGGCGTCTAAGTGGTGGTGAGGGATTTTTGGTGCATTTCTAGGCATTCACAAGCGTTGTATAACACCCAACAGGGACGTGGGAGGTTGCTCCAACTTAGTGCCTAGGCTTTTATGCCTTTCTCACTTCCTAAGGTGGTGTCCAAGTCTCTATTTCATGCCCAACGGACTCTAAAACTGAACTAAGCAATGTCTAGGGTTTGGTGAGCACTTTTGGGTGTTGTGTTTGTTGTAGCTGAAGTTTTATCAAACTTGTACATGAATAACACTTCTAGGTATGTCAAAAAGTTGATTTATTAATAAAATTTCCATTTGGGTATTTGGTGTGAAGCTCAACATTTATTTGTAATGAATTTGTTGATTGTAGTTAACCTTTGCATTAAGAAATTTATGTGTTGAATCATTATTAGTGTTGCTGCAATTAGTTTTGTGTAAACTATATCTTTCATTTATCAAATTTTAGATACCAAAATCTCAAGAAAACTCAAAAAAAAGCAACGTAGAACAAGGGTACATATTAAAACATATTAATGTTGGTCAACTAAGCATGGGAAACTGGGCATATTTCCTTAAGACTATTATATCCTTGATTATTACCGTGTGCTAGAACCTAGACAAAGGTAAATTATACTTGACCCTCAATTGGAAGGCATTGATGTTGCAAGTGGGCAATAATGTTCATGGAGTTTAATATGTATTATAATTGAAACTCGAGAATTATTAATATCATCATAGTATGATAATGATAGGATGGAAAAGTGAAACCCTAGGGATCACTTAGGATTTCACAACTTTCCAAGTGATATCATTTAGAATTTGGATTGACCAAGGGTATAAGATGAACTTCCAACCTAGAAGGTGAGTCAACCAGCCCTTGGTTGTAATTACTTTTAGGGTTTAAAATGGACTTTGAATGAAATGCAATGATATGACTAGCGAACAATGAAAATGCACTATTTTGATGTGAAAATAGACAATCTAGAAATTGACAGACAAATTTGATGATTAGAAACAAACAAAGTAGACTTGTGTGCACCTAAGATTTGAATTTTGACTTGATTTGACTAGACAAGGTCGCCTTTGTCTAGATGACTGAAACTAAAATCTTCTTTCACATTCCTCAGATACCCAGTTTGAGGCTTCTTCATTCTAGATCTTGCTATCGAATCACCATCAGTTGTTGAGATAATTGAGCTTTTGTATCTTGTCAAGTTGTAGGGTTTGAATGCATCAATGGACAAATAGTCTTCAATATTCCTCCAATCTTCTTCAAATCTATAACCATAAACTCTCCTTTCAAATGATGAAATGACTACGTATTTATATGCAATTAATCTAATTTCTCAAAAATTAAATCCCAATAGTCGATATTTAGAATTTAAAATTCAAATAAAAAATTCACAACCCTAACATATTAAAATTTGGAGCTCAAATAAGGGGAGAAGACCGCCCAGGGTGCCCTTGTCCAGGACTTATTTTTAAGGATATTAAGTATCAGGGAAAAATATTAAATGCCTACTTTGATTTTAGACATTTGATAAATGCATAAATGGGCCATGGAATACATAATTTAGAAAATTAGGAACATGATTAAGTCCAAGTACATAGGAGGGAGCAAAATCTAGTGTGAAATTGTCAAGGGTGAGAATTTATGATGTTATAGATAAGATGGTAATCATTACATTGTCATCAATAATATTAGCATTATATAACCTTGGGAAATGTGATTAGAGTGTAATGAACTAGTCAAACTCTTCGTTTAACCTAATGGATTCGTTTGAACCAATACACTTGTATACATGTTATCATGTTCTATGCCTATAAAGAACCTTATGTTACAAACTATGTGGTAATATCATCAGGGTACCAAATGTGGCATGATATCCTTGGCAATTGATTGAAGGAGTTCTAGGCTGCTCACACTAAATTAGAAACTTGATATTAATGGGAGGTCAAGTTTAGATATTGATGACATTATTGGAAGTTTCTCAATATAGCTTTACTATATTATGAGCTTAGTTAAATGTTTTCTTACCTACTAATAGATGATAAAGATTGAAGGAAATCATTCATGAAGCCTTTGTTATTGGAACCCATGTGTAGGTCCTTTGAGAGACCTTACAGAGAGAGCTATATGTGACTTTGATCCATTTGGAAGCAAGTACATAGACAGTCCTTGGGTGAAGGATGCTCTTTGTGACCTCAAATTTGTAGGGGTAGGGTCTAAGGGGGATAGCTCCTAGATTTCAGAGTTGTTGCTAATTGGTTTGGCCTTCTCTCTTTAGTAGGCTTCAGATGAGGCCAAAATGGGTATGAATAGTAAGTTGAATGAACAAAACAAATTTGACTACTTGGTAGTGGGTGCATGTTGAGTTGAGCTCATCTCGTGTTGGTTCTAGGTAATTTGTTGTGTTATGAAAATTAAACTCAAACTTATATGACTATGTATAGGCTCCTAAATCAATCGATTATGATCTACTTATTCCTAATTAGGAATCTCTTTTTCGATTATAGTGCTAAGTTAGCTACATGTGCTATCTTTTATGGAAACCAATGGAGTAGGACACTATGAGGGCATAGGTAGAGGTGGTAATCCTCTAACACATAGGCTATTCCTATCCATCTAAGGTGATCATTGATGGAAAAATCCTATGAGCCACTCAAAGATAAGCTTATCCATGCTTGAGATTAAGAGGAGTCAAGGAGCATACTATGTCGACGAATTCTTACCCATACCACATGGATAGCGATATGGATTCTTCTAGGAGCATATGGGCCTTGAGGCCAATGGCATGCTGGTGATGGATGCCCATAGTACACTAGAGGGTTGGATGGTTAGTCACTCCATGAGTACTTGTGTGAATGCGCTAAGGTTTGTGCACATTGTTATATGAGTGCCTTATCAATGACAACATCAATTAGTATCATATGCTTAATTGTTGTCATAGCTGGCTTAAATGATTGTGAAGTAGGTAGGGGGATGGTGCATGCATGAGGTTGCATCCATTTCCGCTTTACTAGTTGTTCTTTATGTGACCACATGATCTATCATGTGGAATGTCATGCACAAGATATATGTGGCGTATGTTGAAGTTAGCCATCGAGTATTTATGATGTATGTTGGAGCTAATAATTGTTTATATGTGACGCATGCTAGAGCTATTCATTGTTGTACTTGTGATGTGTATGAACTAGTCATCTTATATGTATGTGATGTATGCTCAAGATAGTCATTGTGTATGTGATCTTGGGGATCATGGAATAATATGACCCCTACATATTTGTGTATATTTATACCCTTTAGATTGGTAATGTTTGCTATAGAACCAAAAAATTGATGGTAAATAGTTATTATTTTTTGATTGGATTAAGTTTAATGAATAGTCATGGTATAAAGGTGAGATCAAAGATCTCATACAAGGGAAGAGAATGACCTCTCTCTAACATTGGTGGGAAAACTACGAAGCCTCTGATTTCTCGAGGGGATACATAGATAAAGTCATTAGGAATGAACTCTCGAGGCTTAGGTCTAGGTTTAGGAATGGCCTTCATTTTGGGAGCTTACAACTCCTATATGTAAGCATATAAATGGCAATTTGTTGATGCCACCATGCTGAATGGAGAAGTTTTGAAGCTAGCACTTCTAAGCTACATGGAATATGCTCAATCAATTAAGTTTGGTGTTTGTTCTAAATTGATTTATAGAAAAAAAATTGGTAGAAATTAAGGGGCAATAGTTACATGGGCATCAAAGCAACTAGGTTCAAACACTAGACCTTGAAGCTCACTTGACTTCGGTTAAAGCACATTGTCTTGCACTACTAATTGACCATAACTAAGTTGTTCTCTTAGTATGAGAGTGGTTTCCTTGAACCAAATCATGTTGTATACTATATTATGAGCTTAGTTAAATGTTTTCTTACCTACTAATAGATGATAAAAATTGAAGGAAATCATTCATGAAGCCTTGGTTATTGGAACCCATGTGTAGGTCCTTTGAGAGACCTTACGGAGAGAACTATATGTGACTTTGATCAATTTGGAAGCAAGTAAATAGGCAGTCCTTTGGTGAAGGATGCTCTTTTGACCTCAAATTTGTTGTGGTAGGTCTAAGAGAGATAACTCGTAGATTTTGGGGTTGTTGCTAATTGGTTTGACCTTGTCTCTTTAGTGGGCTTTAGATGAGGCCGAAATGGGTATGAATACTAAGTTGAATGAAGGGAACAAATTTGACTACTTGGTAGTGGGTGCATCTTGAGTTGAGCACATCTCAGGTTCGTTCTAGGTAATTTTTGTGTTGTGAAAATTAACCTCAAACTTATATGGCTATGTATAGGCTCCTAAATCAATCGATTATGGTCAACTTATTCCTAACTAGGAATCTCTTTTTCGGTTATAATGCTAAGCTAAGTACATGTGCTATCTTTTATGGAAACCAATGGAGTAGGACACTATGAGGGCATAGGTAGAGGTGGCAATCCTCTAACACATAGGCTATTCCTATCCATCTAGGGTGATCATAGATAAGCTTATCCATACTTGAGATTAAGAGGAGTCAAGGAACATACTATGTTGATGGATTGCATCTTATCTACTTGTCTACTCCACTTACGATTGGTTTCTTCTTCACTAACTTGTTTTCCTTTGTTGTTGCTTCCTTGTCCTTTATCAGCTACAAATCTCCCTCTACAACTAGAGTTATTTTTCTACTTCTCAATATATTCTCTTCTACTTTCAATGCATATTGGTAAGCATTTTCAACCATGGTGATCTTCAACAAACTCATCTCACCTTTAATGTTGAATCTCAACCTGTTCATACCTTGTTACCTTTTCCTTATCCATCTAATCTTGTTCTGATCTAATCACCATCTATAAGTCTCCTTTGTGTAATTTATTTCACACATATCCTTCAACTTTAGATTTTGCAACTTTTTAAACAACTCGAGTTCATAGTCTCTAAGAATAATTTTTTCTTTTAATCCAGCTACTATTTGATTCCATTTGGTTATTCTTTGATCACCATTGGCAACCCTTTGTCTCTATAGTTCCCTTCACCATAGGGTAGTTTTTTGCTTGAGTTCTTTCAATGTTAATTTCACCCTTTGTGGATCTATAATCTCCTCTAAATCAAATTTCCTCTAGCTCACCTATCCAATCAATCAATTCATTGAGATTCAATGTATCAAAAAATTTAGGGACATCCATCCAATTTGCTTTACTAATTTTTGCAAGGTCTCTCAATAATCGTTCTTCTCCAAAATCTACTAGTTGTTTGTTTTCCCTCACATTCATCTACTTCACCCTCTTCACCACTTGCATGGTCTTCAACATTATCAAGATCTCCTCTTAGGCATGTAACTCATGTTTCACGACCAACTCCACTTCACAAGTCTCACATTCCACTCTACTCATTTGTACTTACAAAACTTCTCTTCTTATGTATAGCAAATCTCACGATCTTCTAAAACATATGTTACTCACTTTTAGTAACTCAATAACTATTCACACATTACCAACAAGACCAAACTTGCTCTGATACCATCTAAAACAGTTGAGGTAATGGGGTTCTATTGAACTACCCTACCACATAGCTAATTGCACTTATTCAACACAAATTAATTTTTTAGAAAATTTAAATCCTAATGCTTGGTATGAAAATTCATATTCATGAGTACAATTAATCTATGTGCATATATGTTCTACAACCTACATCCTTCTATTAAGAATTTCTCTTCTCCCAATTACCAACCCCTTAATCACCGTTCTTCCCTACTTTATATCCTTGTGTGTGGAAGCTCGACTAATTGATATTTTGATGATTTCAACAACTGAATCATTATAAGAATGCAAAAGTGCAATAGCATGTCAAAATACCACAAGTGCAAATGCAACCCATAATTTTGCAAGGTCCAAATGACTCTAAGGTTCCCACAAGGTTTAGATGACTCCAATATTCCTACAAGTACAGATGCAAGAAAAAAAATTGCCAAGTGTAGTAGCAAACTAAAAGCTTGCAAGTGCAAATGCAAGTGGAAAATCAACAATTGACAACTTTAATCATGAAATTTTGCTTCATGTTAAGTTCACTAGAAATTACCCACAAACATCCCAATGCACATGAAACTTCCACAAAAGATAGACGACTTCAACATTCTCGCAAACATTCGAATCCACATGAAATATTTATAAGGTCAGATGATGCCACTTTTCCTATAGTGCGAGAAAATCCATTGGAAGCAGTCAAGAATTAGATTGACAAAAAGTTCCAGTTCACTTAGGAACTTTTGCAAAGGTTCAATTTTGGTATGAATGCCTACAACCTACATAAATATCAAATCTCACAATGATCTAGTTCACATGTAATTCTCCCCAAATGTCTGGTAGTGTGTTGAAACCCTGAAGCCCATAACTTGCTCAAATTTCACCCAAATTCCATCAAATTGGATCTAGGACTACCTTTCGGCTTCTCTACAAGATGAAATTATCAAAGTATCTAATTATTTTTTATAATTCTCCATGAATAAGTAATGAGAACTACAATACTTAAAGCTAGGCAACTAAACTAAAAAGGAAATATTTTTTAGGTGATGCAAGGTTTGTTACAGACCTAAATGCTCTGTAACATCACAAAGTTAAAACAAACACTACACAAAGTGAATTTCAAAGTTAGTTCAAACACACACCACACAAAGTGAATGCCAAAATTAACTTTCAAACACACAAATATATCACATAAAATTAATTTCAAGGTTACAACACATTTTACACAAACAAAAACTAAATATATGTCATAGTTTAAGCACACATGAAACAAACATGCAAATTTGTTTAAACACATGGATTTTGTTCAAAAATACAAAATTTAAACATATTTCTCAAAAAAAATACTTCAACACATAAAATAAACACTTAAGTTTAAACATGTCAAAGTACAAACACACAATGAATGTCAAAGTTCAAATACACTTCACACTAAAGTTCAAACTTGCAACATAAGTGAGTGTCAAAGTTAGTACACTCTTCACACAAAGTAAATTTAAAAGTTCAAACATGCTCACACATAGGTACAAACACAACAAAATGGTTGGTAAAGGTAAAATACATTTTACACAATGTTTGATCATTTCACACAGTTTTTTCAAACACACATTCACATGTATACAAAGTAAATGCTAAAGTTTAAACATACATAAAGCTAGTTCACGTCACACATGCAATTTTTTCAAATATACCAAACTACAAATATGCAAAAGTGAACACCTGACTAATTTAAACATGTCAAGGTACAAACACACACAATTTGAATGCAAAAGTTCAAACATACTTCACACTCAATTTCGAACATGTAAAATAAGTGAATATCAAAGTTAGTACACTATTCATAGCTAGTGAAAGTGAAAATTCAAACACATACACACATGCCAACATATAAATATAACATAGTGGTTGTAAACATGTTTCAGAAAAAAGTTCCTTCAACTACACACAAAGTAAACACATAAGTTCAAACATGTTACAAACACACAATGTGAATTCCAAATTTCAAACACACTTCATACTAAATTTCAAACATGCAACATAAGTGATTGTCAAAAGTTAGTACACTCTTCATACAAAGTGAAAGTGAAAGTTCAAAAACACATGCACATATATAATAAAGAGGTTTCCAAAGTTAAAACACATTTCACACAAGGTTTATTCATTTTACACATAATTTGTTCAAACACACACATGAAAAATATATAAATTAATTGCAAAATTTTAACTAAATTAAAACTTCACATGAATGCTAAAGTTAGTATACTTTTAACACAAAGTGAATGCAAAAGTTCAAATATAAACACATGGCACACAAAGTTAGTTCAACTATACATAAAGTAAACATTAAAGTTTAACAAACAAAAAGTAAATACAAAAGTTAAAACAAACTTCACGCAAAATTAGTTCAACCACAAATGAAATAAACACAACACATATAATGTGAATGTGAAAATTTTAAACACACGTCACACAAATTTTATTCAAGCACACACTTCACACATATATAAAGTAAATGAACCAAAGTTCAAGCATGCACTTTGTGTGAATTGTGTTGACTCAAAGTGAGTGCCAAAGTTAGAACAATTTTGAAAGTGACAATCAAAGTTCAAACTTACCCATCCACCCTTACAAACTAACAAACAATAAGAGGATCAAATATAATTGAATGGTAAAATAATTCATGCACACTCTGATGCAAGAGCATCATAATTAGCTAGGGGTAAGGTAGTCATGTTTTCATGGTAAATAGGTTTATAGGTGTGTCTTAAAAGTGTTTTTCCTCCATTTGTATGTAACTCAAATTTGGAATTGAGTAAATAGCATGAAGTAGAAAATAATGCCTTGCAAATGTATGCAAAGGTCAAGTTTGGGGTAGTTAGGAAGTAAATGAGGTCATAAAGTCTTAGTTAGATAGGTGTATTAGGAATATGCCAAACTGATATTCTTTCTTAGCATATTGTTGATTCTTTCTATGAGGTAGTTGAGAGCCTTGAAGAGGGAATATTTTATGGTCTAAATTTGATAAAACAACCTTTTCTAATGTAACTCCATCAAGATATATATGTATAAGCATTGCATATCAATAACAGGGAGCTAGTGTATAGATTTGAAGGTTTTGAAGTGGTTTTGATCACATTTTGTTCATGACAGTCAAAACTGTCATAACAGGGGCAGTAAGCAAGAAGTTAACAGCAGAAACCTAGAGCCATAATTTGACTACTGTGACTATACACACCTCCAATAGGTAAAAATAAGCTGTACAAAATTTATTTGGGGTCTTGAAAGTTAAAATTGAGGTTTTTAGGCCTATTTTTGCGTTTTGACCTCAAACTAGGGCCTAGTCCATAATTTGGGTTATACTGATCCAAATTATTTAAAAATTTGGAATCTTTATTGTCTTAGAAGTACAGAAGTGTGTACAAGATTTCAAGTTCCCCCCATAAGTGCAAGGGCCTGTTCCAGTATACCCTTGTTTCCAAGCATTTTAGGTGGCAACAAGACTGTAAATATGTGATTTCTTGAGTTTTATGTTTTCAAATGACATGATATTTTAGAGGCGTGCTTGAAATGCCTAATTTTATCTTCCCTCCAAGTTTTCGGTCCTGATTCAATCGTTTTCCCTCTGTTGTTCCAAAACAGGTCTAAGTAGAGGCCTAATTTGACACACACTTCACAATAAGTCAATTAATGTTCAAACACACACTTCACAACTAATGGAAGTCAAAATGAAACACATTAAACAAACAAACTTGAAGGTCACTTCACACAAGCAATTAATGTATGCCAAAAATCAAATACACACTTCATATAAACAATAAATCCAATCAAAGTGAATGCCAAAGTGTCAAAGTTTAAACATGCAATGTCAATTAATGTTCAAACACACACTTCACAACTAATGGAAGTCAAAGAGAAACACACAAAACACACAAGCTTGCAAGTAACTTCATACAAACAATTAATGTATGCCAAAAATAAAATACACACTTCATATAAACAATAAATGCAATCAAAGTGAATGTCAAAGTGTCAAAGTTTAAACACGCAAAGTAGATGTCAAATTAGATTAAATATAAGTCAATGCCAAAATTCAAAACCATGCTTCAATAGACATTAAGTAAATCAATGTTGAAACACATGTCCACTAAAATTCTTATAATGTTACTAGATTACATTATAATTGAAAGATGTTGTAATACTTAAATAATTACACAAAAATGTCAAATCATTATTTATATGACGAAATAATTTTTTTTTAAAATGTGAAATTTAATGCAATAAAAAAAAATATAAAAATTAACACAAGGACACTAGCCTGAAAAGAATGGTCATGGATGACCATTCCCCACAGCCTTGGGAAGGGGGCCAATTCAACCCCTTCCAAATAAAAATTTGGTATTAAACAACAGATTTGTTTACATATCAATTTACAAATTGCATTTATTGAAGTTGACCAATTGATTCAAAAGTGCAACATTTTTTCCAATTTTAAATATTAAATATTGCTTCAGCAACCCATTCAAGATTCCAAACATTTTCCCAAAAAAATTGAATATTACATTTATTATTTCACTTCCGCAACTATCCATTCTAGCTTCCGAAAATTTATAGACACTGCATGTTAAACATTGAACATCAACCATAGTTAAAACTTATATCAATTTCCCTGCCAATATAATATACAACAATTAAGTATACCATTATTGAAATAAAACTGGTATAGGAAGATTCAATGAATTACTTTAATAGAAATACATGTATACTTGCTCAATGTTGCAGAATCTTTTTAAATACACCAAAACCTTTAAAAAAATAAAAGCAAAATATCAGATAATAAATCTTGCTAATTCTGATACACCATTATACAAAATGATAGTCTAAACAAAATATCATCTAATCAACAAATAAAACTCTAAAATAACACTTCTCTACGCCAAACTGTCATAAAGCATGTCCCACCCCTTGTTAATGCAGAAAGAAACATATTAAAATAAAAATTGCTTTCCATTCAGTTGAGATACTCCTAGTCTTTGCCAAGTAATATTCAGGTTTCTGCATGTAGATAGTGTTGTTTTTAGTGATCTTGCCTACTGGCTGTCTCTGTTTCTTGCAAGAAGCAAGAAAGGTGATTCAGGAAAAACCATGTGAGTGCATATTAGTTTATAGTATGACCAACTTGCATATTAGTTTACAGTATGACCAAAGTGCAGGAGATGTCTAATCCACATATGAAGTATTTGATGTATACACAGGAGGAATGGGTCCTGACATGTTTAGCCCAATGCCCAATGATTATTATTTTGGTGGCTGTTAATTCCATTGTAATCTGCTTTATTCTAATGCATAATTAAAGTAATGGTTTACTGTTAAAATGGTCCTATCACCTCTGGCTCTGCCTCGATCAAAGGAAAAAAAATATTTAATAGTTGATAAATCACTAGAATTACTAACTCAATTCAGATAATGCAATTTAAAGAATCACTACTAGAGTTTCAAGTCTACCTGAAAAAAGTCGTCCTCCTGACAAGCACATCAGATTTTTGTTGACTGTTGACTGGTCACTGAGATTGACTACATATAGAGTGAAACAGGAATTTGCAGATGATGGTTTCTTTCAGAAATCAGCTCTTTCATCACTGGTAAAAGCAAGGGTAAAAGAATTACAAAATGGTCTTCATTTATAAAAGTTGTTTGCCAGATAATATTAAAACCAATTACCTCATATCTGTACTGTGCAGAGGCACGTTGAAAAATGGTCTCATGAGACACGTCTCTCCTTGAGGCGTGTCTCCCCTTCAAGATATAAAGACATAATTCGATCTTCTATTGTAGCATATCGAAATACATTAATATTCTGCAATAAGAAGATCAGAAACAAAACATTAGAATTCTGACTTAGAATACACACACAGAATTTTTTAGATTTAGGATTTGCTTATTCTCCTCATAGAATATAATCTGATTAGATTTGGTTACATTCACATGGTATCAGAGCAAGGTTGAGAAAATCCGAATCAAATCTAGATATCAGATTATTTAGAAAAATCGTATTTTTAAGAAATCAAATACACATCACATTCTTCATAATGTCAAGTGTGATCAGATTTGAAGACCGTCTTGAAGGTGCAAACAACTTCACATCATGGAAATTCAGAATCATGATGATTCTAAAAGAAAATAAGTTAGACTCATTTGTGAAAGAAAACAAGAGAGAACCAAAGGATGATCCAGAGAAAACTCAATGGATTGAGAACAATGAGAAAACCATGAAAATTTTAGTAGATGCAGTTAGGGACCATATAGTACCTATTTTGTCAAAACATGAGACTGCATATCTAATGTTTAAATCCCTTGAGAGCACCTTTGAAATAAACAACACCAGTAGGACCCTTGCATTAAAAAGGCAACTTAACAATGTTCAAATAAACAAAGGAGAATCTATCAATGCATACTTCATGAGAATCACTGAACTAAGAGATCAACTATCAACAATTGGATATCAAATTGATAGCAAGGAGTTAACACTAATAGCTCTAGGAGGCCTACCAAACTCATGGGAGTCATTTGTTCCAGCAATAAGTGCGAGATCTAAAATCCCTAATTTTGATAGGCTAAGAACAGACTGCTTACAAGAAGAAACGAGACTCTTGACAAAAGAAAACAAGCAGAAACCCATAGATGAGGATATTCATGTGTTAAACACAAATTCTCATAAGAAAGGTAAGAAAAACTTCAAGAGAAAGAAGAATTCTTATGGGAAGGGATCATCCAAGAAAAGGAGAGACATCTCCCAAATACAATGTTTCAGATGTGATCAATATGGACACTATGCAATGAAGTGCCCTGATAGAACAAAACAACAAGCATCCTTTGCTAAAGTGGAAAAAAAAAATACAGACTCTGACTCTGAGAAATTTGTCTTCTATTCAGCCTTATCAAGTCAAGTATCTAACAATATCAACAACTAGGTAATTGATAATGGTGCATCAAGGCATATCACAGGGTTCAGAGAACACCTAGATACTATGACTGAAGAAATTGATGAAGTAACTATTGGGGATGATTCTGCACATCCCGTAAAAGGGGTTGGAACTTGCACCATCAAATTGAATTTTGTCTCTCCCTACAACTCACTAGAGTCTTATTTGTACCAGGAATAAAGAGGAATCTAATATCCATCTTTGCTCTTGAAGACAATGGATATAGGGTTACCTTTATGGATGGAAAAGTTTTGGCATGGCCAAAGAACTCCACTATAAAGAAAGCACAAACTATAGGTATAAGACAAGGTTATCTTTATAGACTGTGCACTGACATTAAACAAGCCCTTACCCTTGAGACTTCAGATTCAAATGAAATTTGGCATCGAAGATTAGGACATATTCATTGTTGTGCCCTACCCTCTGTGGAAAAACTAGTAACTAGATTGCCTAAATTAAAACAAATTCATGAAGGAGCTTGTAAAGGGTGTGCCCTAGGAAAGAATACAAAGGGATCCTTCCAAAATAGTTTTAGTAAAACCAAAAATGTGTTAGAATTGGTCCACTCTGACTTATGTGGACCCATGTCTGTACCCTCCATGGCAAGCTTCCTATATTATGTAATATTTATAGATGACCTCTCTAGGAAGACCTGGATTTATTTTCTTAAGTGTAAAGAGTCAATAGAAATCCTTAAAAGGTTTAAGGAGTTCAAAGCTCTTACTGAAAACTTCTCCAAGAAGAAAATCAAAATTTTAAGGACAGACAATGGGAAGGAATACACCTCTGAAATCTTTAAGGAATTTTGCATGAATATTGGGATTAAGAGGGAGTTTATAGTAGCCTACAACCCTCAACAAAATGGTGTTGCTGAAAGGAAAAATAGAACTATTGTAGAAGCTGCTAAAGCAATGTTGTTTGACCAGAACATAGAAACCTCATTCTAGGCAGAAGCCTCTAGAACTGTTGTATACATCCAAAATAGATGTCCACATTCTCATCTAGATAACAAGACTCCTAAAGAAGCTTTTACTGGCATAAAACCTGACATTAGTCACTTAAGGATCTTCGATTGCCCTGTCTACATTCATGTACCTAAAGAAAAGAGATTCAAACTAGAACCTTATAGAAAGAAAGGGGTATTTGTGGGATATAGTGAAACCTCTAAAGCCTACAGAATATTCATACCCGGGCAGAAACAGATTGAACTAAGTAGAGATGTCATATTTGAGGAAGACATTGCATTCAAAAGGGCAAGGAGTTCAAATGAGATAGAAATTCAAAATTCCCCTAGAGTCTTAGAAGAGGAATCTACTCCTGAGATTCAAAGGGAGTATCCTGAAGAAATCATAAGTGAATTTCAATCTGCTTCAAAAGAGAATCCAAATGACAACAGCAAGAAGAGACCACTTTGGGCTAGGAAGATGATTAAAGAAGCTGAGAATCATGCAGCACCCAAGGGAACCTTTAGGGAAAGTAAGAAACCCAAAAGATTCTCAAGCTATGTTGCCTTAATGAATGAGATCATCAGTTCAAAACCCACCAGTGTTACAGAAGTTTTCAAACATCAAGTATGGAAGGATGCAATGACGGAAGAGTATCAGTCCATTTTGAAAAATGATGTGTGGGATATAGTGCCTAGACCAAAAGAGAAATCTGTTGTCTCTTCCAAATGGCTCTTCAAAATCAAACATGCTGTTGATGGCAGTATAGAAAAACACAAGGCACGTTTTGTGGCCAGAGGTTTCTCACAAAAGGAAGGTATTGATTATGAAGAGACATTTGCACCTGTTGCTTGGTACACATCTGTGAGAGCAGTGATAGCTCTTGCAGCAACTAAAGGGTGGAAGATCCATCAAATGGATGTGAAAATTGCCTTCCTGAATGGAACCATTGAAGAAGAAGTCTATCTAGAGTAGCCTGAAGGTTTTGTGATACATAAACCTGACTCACATGTATGCAGATTAAAGAAAGCTCTATATGGACTTAAACAGGCTCCCAGGGCCTGGTATGAAAGAATTGACAGCTATCTCTTAGGACTAGGATTTTCCAAGAATGATGCAGATCCAAATCTTTATTTTAAGGTAATTAAAGGTGCTATGCTAATAATTATTTTATATGTTGATGACCTGCTAATAACAGGAGAAGATCACCTCATTGCTCAAGGTAAAAAGGATCTAATTTTAGAATTTGACATGAAAGACTTGGGCATTTTACATTACTTGTTGGGTTTAGAAGTCTGGCAGAAATCAGATGGCATCATACTAAATCAAGGAAAGTATACTATTGATATTCTGAAGCGATTTGGGATGTTGGATTGTAGACCCATGTCTACACCTATGGAAACCAACTTACACAAATTAAAAGAAGCAGCAGCAAAATCCAAGTTTGCAGATCCCACTCTATATAGACAGATAATTGGTTCATTGATGTACTTGGTTAACACCAGACCTGATATTTGCTATGCAGTGAATGCTCTAAGCCAATTCATGTGTGAGCCAAAGGAAATTCACCTTGTTGCTGTGAAGCACATATTGAGATATCTTCAAGGCACTATTGGATATGGTCTTCATTACAGAAATGACCAACTAGATTTACATGGATACTCTGATTCAAATTGGGCTCGAAGTGTAACCGATCGGAAAAGCACATCAGGATGTTGCTTCAGTTTAGGATCGGCTATGATCTCTTGGATCAGCAGAAAACAGTCTTCAGTGGCACAAAGCTCGACAAAAGCTGAATATATTGCAGCTTCTATGGGGGCAAGAGAAGCAGTATGGCTCCGGAAATTGCTTGTGGGACTCTTTGGTGAGCCTTTGAATCCTACTCTTATCCATTGTGATAATCAGAGTTACATTAAACTTTCAGTAAATCCAGTATTCCATGATAGATCTAAGCATATTGAGATCCCTTACCATTATGTAAGAGACATGGTAGAAAGGAATGTGATTCAGTTGGAGTATATCAGTACAAATGATCAAACAGCAGACATTCTCACCAAGCCTCTCTCCAGAATTAAAGTTGAACACTTCAAGAAGAAATTGGTATGGTTGAAATGTAATTTGATATTATGATTGAAATTCAAATTGTTTAGTTGTACTAATATATTTAAAAGATGTTTAATGTGTAAACTCTTTTGTCAGGTGTGTGACTCCATGACTTTATGGGCCCTCTCTCCCCTTGTGTACATTATTGAAAGGTGACGATCTTTTTGATAATGAACACTTGTATTTGACATTGTAAAGTGACGACTCTACAATGATGAGTTGAACTATCATGATAGATATCATGTGACTTGATATCTGTGGATATGTCATGATAATATCTTGTGGACATTTTGATAGATATCATGAGACTTGATGTCAATTGAAGATCATTATGATCCTTATGAGATAATCATGGTGGATAAATATATATATCCATGGATATGCCATGAATTATTATGGTAGACATCATGAGACTTGATGTCAGTGCACATACCATAATGAAGATGTGTTATGAAGAATGTCATGTGACTTGACAATTTTTGGAAACATATCATATCTTCAATATCACGTGTAAGGTGATATCTCTACTTACTTGTTTTGAGTTATCTTCCCTAGCTAAGAGGGAGTGTTGATTTAAGGTAGCTTCGGTCAGATATAAATGATGATTGCATTTATGCATTATCATCATTTATATATAATCGAAATCTACTATAATATCTGCAAGTTATTTGAAATTCTGATCATGAGTAAATTCAAAATCAAATACTGATCGAACTTAACATACACTAATCGTTGTTTGCTAAATACATGCGAGTGTTTGGAGATTAGCCACCGATAATTATCGGTTGGCTAAGAGGAGTCCGCGTACTCAAAGGACACGTCCTCTCATGAGACGCGTCTCTCCTTGAGGCGTGTCTCCCCTTCAAGATATAAAGACATAATTCGATCTTCTATTGTAGCATATCGAAATACATTGATATTCTGCAATAAGAAGATCAGAAACAAAACATTAGAATTCTGACTTAGAATACATACACAGAATTTTTTAGATTTAGGATTTACTTATTCTCCTCATAGAATATAATCTGATTAGATTTGGTTACATTCACAAAAACAAAGGCAAGAGTGCAAGTTTCTATTGACAATGGCAAGTGCACTAAGGAAGATAGTCCATAAGGTGGTAAAACGATATTGACCCTTGTCAAATTGCAAATGTCAACTCCTCCATTTATTTCTAATGAAGGCTGGATTGATAGTGCACAGAGATAAGAGACTAAATGCAGTTTAGAGGTTAGCATCTAAAGATGCCTATACCTGTACAAAGGAAGAAGATCATATGTTTTATAGCTTCAAGAGACAGACTGGAAGTAAAGTGACAGTGAGCAGTGTTATATGATGACAGTGCTCAAGGGAAATATCAGTCTTAACAGTGAACATAATGATGCGTTGACATCAAAGAAAGGACAAAACTCAAAAATCCTGAGAGTCCTATGAAAGAAAACCAGCTTCTATATCTTAATAGAAGACAGTGGTAGGGTTGTAGGTTGAATGAGCAATTGTAGAACAGCTGGATAGTAGATGATGCAAGTAGAGCATAATAATGGTGCTTCCTGAAGGCATTAAAACTACTATGACAGTGGTATGTGAGAAAAAGAAGTCAGTCTTAGGGACTATGTCAAAATCATGTAAGCTATGACAGGGAGTGTGACAATACAGGGTCAGTGAAGAGTTTTCCGTGATACAGTGAGTGCAAAAGGAACCCTCCATAGTTGCTATCTATTGGCAGCGCTTTTAGCCAGTGCATATTGGTATGAATGAGATATGATCATACGAAGAGGAAACAGTCTATCAAAGGCAAGTCATGGGGGTGAACAACCTTTCACAAGGTATCACAGTACATACTGAACATGACAAGGCTAAGGACTGTTAAAATTTCAGATCAAAGGCAGTCATGTGACAAAGAATTTAGGCAAATATTATGATCCTTACACTGTCATAGAGACAAGTGCCAAGATGACAGTTAGTTATGAATTTATTATGTAATGTAAATGACAGTTACTTATGACTTTATGATGTATCCTCTGTGACCTTATTGGGCTCAATGATTGTAATGAAGACTAAAGTTCTCATGTGGTGTTTCCTCAATAAGTCCTTAGGACTGTACATTCTCTGTGTACCGTATCCTTATGGCTGTTAGGTGAAAGTTTTGACTGTCAAAGGCAGTGATATCAATGACTATATTATGCCCAAGGACTATTAAATATAGGTAATGGACTTAATATTTCAAGATGCGGTCATGAAAGTTCAATGGTTTAGAAGTTTAAGGATAATGGAGCATAAGAAAGGTATGATAGACTTCATGATATGACTATCCAAGTGAAGGGTTCAGAATTTTCACAGTCATGATATGGTAGTCATTGTGAGTGATAGGAGGAAAAAGCCATAGAGGACTGTCATAGTACAGTAAAGTGCAAACAAAGATGATGAAAGGACAAGTGACCAAGTTGATAAATGCAGGGTGTTTAAACTTTAAACAATGAGAAAGGAAAGTCTTAAAACCATCAAATGCAAATGAAAGGATAGTAAAAGGGAAATACAATGGCTGTGTATACATATTTAAAGAAGGACAGTGCCCCAAATTCTTTTGAAGATTGTTATAATAGTGCATTGAGGATAAAGAGGTCTGCAGCATTGATGGAAGTCAAATACCTGGTGATAGTCTTGACACCATAAAGACTATGGTCATGAATGGGCAGTGGAATAACTATGAAGGTAACAAGGGACAGTCCCAAGTAATGAAAACTGTCATAATGCAGTCATACACAGGAAAAGGACTGTGGTCTAAAAGAGATAGAAGACCATTGCAGAATTGAGGCTTCTTGACAAGAGTCAGAGATGCAGCAAAGCCTCACAGACCTGCTAGAGATAGCCATTGCAAAGATAATCTACAGAAGGATAGGAATTCAATGGTGTAGGTCAAACAAATCATGGCAGTCTATGTGCATAGCAGGTTGCATAAAAAGATAGTGCCTAGTGAAGTTCTGTCAGAAGCATAACGTTTGCAGTCACTGCTCACTCATCTTGAAGGTGGTACAACCAATATAGAATGGTCTGGTTCATCTTACATGGAAGATCCATGTCTTTAGACTCTAGCCAAGAAATACCTACGAGTTTGTGGAGTGAGAGGAATAAAGGTTTCATGAGAACAAAGAACAAGAGCAGCTGAAAGGACATTGTGATAGCCTTAAATGAGTGCATGATATAATGGTAGAGAAGCACAATCTTGTCATGAGACAAAACCATTACATTCATGTGGTTGCAAACAACAAGAGGCCTGTAGATAACAGTGCTAGGGGACTATGTTTACAAGATGGAGGTGCTGCTATAAAATGCAAAGATAGTTAATGAGTATGTGACTTCAAACAATGTGAATGACAATCTTAGCATCAAGGACAAGGCAATGTGCTAAGATTCAAGGTGCATGATAGTGAACAGTTTGTGAAGGATAGTGTATGTAGGCCTACTATAATGGTAGTATCCAAAGAGAAGATGCAGTGGTCTGCTACAATAGAATAGCTGTTGACAGTGAAAGTGGGGTTAATTCTATTTGTTTATATAAGTTAAATGATTCAATTGATAAGGTGCTTGAAAAGAAAAACACAAAGCAGTCATTGGTGGACAAATAGGAAGAGGCCATTGGAAGAGATTGTCCATGATAAACAGCATGTTGACACAACATGCATAAAGCACAGTTATAGCCAAGTTTCTCCCAAGTGGACAGAATTTAAGGGAATGCCCCAAAACTACTTGACAAATACAGAATTTTTGATGCTAGTAATATTGAACAAGTTGATGATGCTCAAACTTTGAATACACACATGGGAGAGGATTCGGCTGAGGGACCTCTATCTAACTCCTCTTCCAGTATGCAATGACAATTGACCTATTTTGTTTGTTTGTGAAGAATAATAAAATTTCTGCATTCCATTCATTTATAAGATGTTATTATTGTATATCAAATATTTTGCGTTGCTTTTAGGAGAATTTAAAGCATACAGCTATTTGATGATTGTTACATTAAGAATAAGATTTGTGTGATGGCATGGATTGTACTAGCAGTAATATATTATTTTGGTGGCTGTTAATTCTATTGTAATCTGCTTTATTCTAATGCATAATTAAAGTAAAGGTTTACTGTTAAAATGGTCCTATCACCTCTGGCTCTGCCTCGTTCAAAGGATAAAAAAATATTTAATAGTTGATAAATCACTAGAATTACTAACTTAATTCAGATAATGCAGTTTAAAGAATCACTACTAGAGTTTCAAGTCTACCTGAAAACAGTCGTCCTCCTGACAAGCACATCAGATTTTTGTTGATTGCTGACTGGTCACTGAGATTGACTACATATAGAGTGAAACAGGAATTTATAGATGATGGTTTCTATCAGAAATCAGCTCTTTCATCACTGGTAAAAGCAAGGGTAAAAGAATTACAAAATGGTCTTCATTTATAAAAGTTGTTTGCCAGATAATATTAAAACCAATTACCTCATATCTGTACTGTGCAGTGTGCACCAGCCTTTAAGTCTGTCTCCACTGAGGCACATTGAAAAATTATCAATAAAATTAAACAATCAATTATCTCACAATTAAATTATTAACACAAACACAAATTTAGAAGGCTGGTTTCCAGGATCAAGATATGCTATGCACACCAGAAATCCAGGTCCAACAAACTCTAATAATTTTCTCCCCACCATAGCTTCTGTAATAGTTTACAACTTATAGATAGTTAGAAGCAAGGCTATTTGATAGTTGACACAATTGCTACATTAAGTGCTTAACACTATACAAGGGCTAAAGCTGAATTGAACAGAGTGCTTAACACTATGACACATAAATTTCAAATTTCAATCATAAAACACATTCAATGTACCTCCTCAAGTAATCTAGGGCTCTTTAGTTTTTTTTAGCTGTTTCTTCTTGGCTTCAGAGACTATGTATGGGATAGGATTTAGAGACAGAGCAAGATTAAGCATGAAATTCTACAAACCTGAAGATGACTTTTCAAATGGTACAGCCTAAGCCCCTTCAATTTGGTGTGGCTTGTGCAGCAAAACGCACATTCAGTTTGAAATTCAGGCATGATTATCCAGAGTTTTTTGCATGTTGGCAGATGCAAAATCAAATCAACTAATGCCCACATCTTAATTCAATCAAACAACTAAATAACACACTAAAGATGGTGATCATGGCAGGCAATAGAACTTACTGAGTAACAGCATCAACAAATCGTTCAGGAAGCTCTGACGTCCATCAGTTGCGTAACTTATGGGAAGCTGCTTTTGGTGGGGAGGTTAGAGAAGAAGGCTACATATGGGGCTGTTTCCTGTTCTTATGGTCTTTCAGAAACACACACAACGGGATGAACAACTTTGGTCTTTCAGTTGCCTCCAATTGCCACATTCGATTCTATACTCACATTAGAAACACTATGAGCGAACCTTAAAAAGCAAGATGTTGGCACAGCAGCCTTCTGATCATGAGCAAAGAATACCTACCTATACTTCTATACCGCAGGGCTTTAAATCTTGCTTTTCCCAACGGTTGGGTTGATCTTGATCTGCTTTTTTCTAACTGTAATTTGAAATTTGAGTGCCGTTGGGGCACGCTCCTGCGCAAATGGACTAATACACTCGCAATTCATTATATTTATGTTAACTAACTTCTTCCCGCTTCAAAATATTGTATTAGTGTTTTCACAGTTTAATTGATTTGGAAGAGCCTTCCAAGACAAGGTCAGGTCGGTGGAAAGAGGTGGTTTAGGCCTCTAAATGGCTAGGGGTCAAAGATTCAAATCAGACCAATTGTTCTCCATATCTCTACGTTGGGTTGTGAAACATAACCCAAGTAAGGCTAGAGGTGGAGGAATTTTTTGTGAATTTAGCATTGAATCAAGTAACTTAGTTGAAGCTAGAGAGATGTTAGGGAGAAAAGATGGAAAAAACTATGAATCAAGAGATGTTAGGGAGAAAAGATGGAAAAAACTATGAATCAAGGGTGACTCAAAGTTGGTGATTGATTCTACGAAGATTGGTAAAAATAGGAATTAGAGGCTTGAGTTTATTTTGACAAAATCTAAATAGAGTATTTAATGGTTTTAGGAGATTTATTTCTCTCATTTAGGAAGAAAAGGAAATTCAATGGTAAATTGGGCTATTAATAAAGGTGTTGATCTTCAAAGCAAGACTGGTAACTTAGAAATTATGTGGTGGAATGAATTCCATTAGCCTTTTATACAATGATTTATAAAATTTTATGACTTCAATCAAACACATTGAAGTGAGTACCAAGTTTTTATAAACAAAAAAATAAAAAAATTTAATAATATTATATTAAATATTATTTATATTATAATTGTAACAAAAGATAATATTAATTGTAGCCCTAACCCTAACTAAACCTTAATTAAAACTTAACCATAATTGAACTGTAATTAAACCCTAAATGTAATTGAAGCCTAATTGAACCCTAGCCCCAATTCAACCCTAACCATATTTGAAACCTAATTGAAAGTTAATTTGAATTGAACTATAATTGAATCCTAATTGAACCCTAACCCAAATTGAATCCTAAACCTAATCATAATTGTAACCTTGGCTATAACCATATCCTAGATTGAACCCTAATTTAACCCTAACCCTAATTAAACCTTAACCATAATCCTAATTTAATCTTAATTGAATTGTAACATTAATTGAATCCTAATAAAACCCTAATCGTAATTGTAACCATTTTTGAAATGTAAGTGTGCCCTAAGCCTAACCCTCACTCTAACCCTTTTTGAATCGTAATTGAACACTTGTCATAACCATGATTGAAACCTAACCCTACTTGATCCCTAATTTAACCTTGATTAAATCTTAGTTGAGTCATAATTCTAAATGAAACCTAACTATAATCCTAACCCTAATTTTAACCATTACTAAACCGTAATTGAATCGATTTGAATCCTAATTGAAGCCTAACCATAATATATATTTATCAATATAATTTACATAGGTTTTTTAATACATATCTCTCAATGTAATTAAACCCTATTTGAGCCATAATCGTAACTCTAGCTGAATCGTACCCTAACCGTAATTCAACCCTAATTGTAATTGAGCTCTAATTGAACCCTAATTAAAATCTAATTAAACTCTATTTGAACTCTAACCCTAACCCTAACTAAACCATACCCTTATCCTTAATGAATCTTAATTTCAAACCTAAATTGAACCATAATCACAATTAAGGTTAGGGTTACTGTTCAATTAGTGGTGGATTTAGGTTTATGATTAGGGTTAGGGTTATAATTACAATTAGTGTTAGTTTGAGATTTAGGGTTAAAGTAACAATTAATGTTAAAGTTGGATATGGTTCAATTATGGTTAAGGTTAGGGTTACAATTATTGTTATGGTTAGGATTAGGGTTCAAATAGCCTATAAGGATTTATTTAGGGATCAAATATAAGGTTTTTTTATTCAAGGGGTAAACGCTTTTGAATCGAAGCTATGAACCAGTGAGGCCAAAAATGGGGGAACCCATCCCCAATATAACTACTCAACAATACCACCCCAATGAGGTATGAACCATGGTGGCAAGAACAACAACGCCACCTTTAAACCATCACACCATGCCAATATCGACAAGATCAAATATAGGGTTACAATTCAAATAGGGTTATGATTCAATTGGGGTTAAATAGGATTAGGGGTAGGGTTAGCTTTTAATTAAGGTTAGGGAATAATTACCATTAGAGTTTATATTAAAGTGGGGTTGGTGTTCAATTATGGTTATGGTTAGCATTCAATTTACATTAGGATTTAATAAGGGTTAGGGTTAGGGCTTAATTTGGGTTAGGGTTAGAATTGAGGATCAAATAGGGTTAGGATTACACTTCAATTGTGGTGATAATTAAATAATGGTTAATTAGGGTTATTATTAGGGTTGGGTTCAATTCAAAGTTAGGGCTATAGTTCAATTGGGGTTAGCATTCAATCAAGGCTCAACTAGGAATAAGGTTAGGCTTAGTGTTCAATTAGAGTTAGATCTTAACTAGGGTTAGGGTAGAATTACATTAGGATTAGTGTTTAATTAGGGTTAGGGTTCAAGTTGGTTTAGGGTTTAATAAGGGTTAGGGTGTAATTAGGCTTTTTTAGTTTTTAGTGATGGTTTTTGCTTACTTATGATTGGGGTTAGGTTTTAATTAGGGTAAGGACTCAATCATGGTTAAGGTTATGATTAGGGTTAGCTTTCAATTAGGACTGAGGCTAGGGTTAGAGTTTAATAAGGGTTAGGATTTAACTCAATTAGTGTTATTATTTAATTAGGGTTAGGTTAAGGATTCAATTTGGGTTAGGGTTTAATAAGGGTTAAGTTTTAATTAGGGTAAGAATTTTTATTCAAAAGGGGTTAATATTCATTTTTGGTTAAAGGCTTAGGGTTTAATTAGGGTAAGGTTTAATCACAGTTAAGGTTATGGTTAGGGTTAGGGTTTACTTAGGTTTTGAGTTAGATTGAGGTTACTATTCACTTTGAGATAGGGTTAGCATTAAGGATTAGGGTTCAATGGGGGTTTAATTAAGAACAAGTTTAGGATAGGGTTGGTGTTCAATTATGGTTATAGTTGGCATTTAATTTTAATTGTTACAATTCAATTAGGGTTAGGGATTAATTATGGTTTAATTTGGGTTAGGTTTTAATAAGTGTTAGGGTTTAATTAGGTTAAAATTTAGAGTTCTATTAGGTTTATTATTCACTTATGATTAGGGTTATGATTTAACTAGGGTAAGGATTCAATTGGGTTTAGGGTTATGGTTAAGATTGGGGTTCAATTATGATTAGGGTTAGGGTTAGGGTTAGGGTTTGAAATTAGGATTATGGTTAGGTTTAGGATTCAATCAGGGTAAGGGTTTAATTAAGATTAGTGTTTAATTCAATAAGGGCTAGTACTTAATTAGGGTTAGATTTATAGTTCAATTTATGTTAAGGTTTAATTAGGGTAAAATTTTGAGTTCAATTAGGGTTAATGTACACTTATGGTTAGGGTTAGAGTTTATTTATGGTACGGGTTCATTAGGATTAAGGTTTAATAAGGGTTAGGGTTTAATTACAATAAGAGATTGAGTTTAAAACTATGCTTACTATTCACTTATGGTTATCTAGTTAAGGTTTGATTAGGGTAAGAGTTCAATTAGGTTTAAGGTTATAGTTAGGGTTAAGATTCAATTAGTGTTAGGGTAAATATTTAGGGTTAAGAGTTAGAGTTCAATTAGGGTTAGTGTTCACTTAGGGTTATAGTTAGAATTAAGTAATTATGGTTAGAGGTAGAGTTTAATTAGGCTCAATGTTCACTTAAGGTTAGGGTTAGGGTTCAATTAGGGTTATTGTTCACTTGGGTTTAATTAAGGTTAGATACAAAGTTTAATTGGGAAGAATATTCACTTAGGGTTAGGGTTAGGGTCAATATTTAATTAGGATTAGAGATGGAGTTCAATTAGGGTGAGGGTGCAATTAGGATAAGGATTTAATTATGATTTAATAAGGTTAAGGGTTAGGATTAGGGTTCAATAAGGGCTATAATTTAATTAGGGCAAGGGTTAAATTTTAAATCATTTAGGATTAGGGTTAGGGTTAAGTTAGGGGTAGGTTTCAATTAGAATTAGAGTTAGAATTCAAATACATATAACTATGTAATATGAAACATTTTATTTTCCAAATTTAAATACTTTAAACAAAGAAGAAATGAAAGTAATATGAAAGTAACAAAAATACAAATAAATGAGCATGTTTAATTTTCTCATTTTGCATTGAATATATTTTAATATAAAAGGATAAAAATAATATTAAAATATTAAAATCATTAAATAAAAGATAATATTACTTAACTATAATAATATTGGATTGAAAAATTTATTGCAAAAATTAGTTCCTAATCATTTATTATATTTAGAAAAAGACCAATCTATGGCTTGGTAAACTAAAAGACCATGACCACATCACAACATTCAGATAGAGACTTTTAACATAAATTTGATATCTAAGTGCATGCATAATTGATATCCTTATATAACTTCATATTTTTTAAAAATCTATATAAATTAACTTGAAAAATCCTCAACATATACAATTCAAACATATTCCTCAATACAAATGAAATTTATAGTTTAGACATTTTGGTTTTATAATAACATGATCATTTATTCAGCTCAAGGTGAGAGGTTAGAAACATGATAGTACTCAAATCTAAGTTTAAGCCTTATATGGTTGTTTCCCTATAAGAAATAATACTATTGCAATGGACGCGAAAAGAACAACCAACTATCAATTAAACTTATATTTGGATCTTAAATTGTGTTTAAAACCTCTAACCTCAAGCTTATTAATCGGTCATGTTATTATCAAACCAAATCATGTAAAAGCATAATGATATATGTAACATTCTTTAAAATAGAGAAATATGTTTGAGTTATGTATGTTGAGGATTATTTAGATGAATTTAAAATAATGGAGCATGTCACTTATTTCTAATATAAAATAGTAATGGTAGACGCACTTATTTCATTTTTTGCAAGGTAGAATGTGAATAAAATATCCCCCATATTCATCACTAGTCATGAGTCAAAAGGATAAAATTAGGGGAAATATTATTTGAAATAGACCTAGCAAGAAAACCAAGAAATAAAATTGTTTATATTCCTAAACATCAAATGATATGGCAACAAAATAGATGCAAATAGAAAATTAACTAGTAGTGAATACAATGAATTTGAAGAACTTGGAGAGGCTAGTTTTGCAAATAATATCACAAGAAAAGATGTAGTCAAAACATCATATGCTAATATGTTCACTCAACTCTAGTGAGAAAAGTGATCCTAAAAAATCATCTTTACAATCCAAAGAATTTCTTAGAGGTAAATTAAAGAGTAATTGGGAAAGCTAGACTAAATGGTACTAATGGCAGCAAGGTTTGACAACTAAATGTGAGTTGCAAATGCACTGATACATAGTTTGTTTAAAAATAAGTGAATTCAAAAATTTTGACAAGGGAAAAAGTAGATATAATTTTTATTGTAGGTAAGTACTCTATCAATTTAAAAAATATACATAAAAAAATTATTTAAAATATATGTGCATCTATAATTTTTTTATCTATTAAGTAGATTACTTCCCTCCAAAATAGCATGATCAAAACCATATTCTAATGTTCAATGAATCCAACTGATAGAAAACCATGTTTAAATAATATTGGCCATGAGAAACCAAGGCACTAAATTAATCAAACCTAAATTACCAATTCATGATATTCTCTTTCAAAAATGGAAGAAATAAAATTAACTTCATAATGTAAAGAGATGGAGAGACTTATCTAGGTGGGGTGGGAAGGAGAAATCTGAGAGGGAGAAAGAGTGGGAGGGAGAGACTTGAGAGAGAGAGGGAGTGGGAGAGAGATAGATAGAGTTATCTAGGTAAGGTGAGAGGGAGAGACATGAGAGAGGGGGGATGGGAGTGAGAGGGAGGGAAAGACTAGAGAGAGAGAGAGAGAGAGAGATTTATATAGTTAAGGTGGGAGCTTGGGAGAGACCTGAGAGGGGGAGAGGGGGTGGGAGGGATATGTTGGAGGGAGCGACCTGATAGAGAGAGAGAGAGAGTGAGGGAATGGTGGAGAGGGTGTTGGATTGAAATAGCTTTGTCTAGGTAGGGTGGGAGGGAGGGAGGGAGGGAGGGAGGGAGGAAGAGACCTGAGAGAGGGAGTGGGAGAGAGATAGAGAGAGTTATCTAGGTAGGGCGAGAGGGAGAAACTTGAGAGAGAGAGAGAGAGAGAGTGGGATGGATAGATAGAGGGAGAGAGTTGAGAAAGAGAGAGGGGCTTTGGGAGAGATAGAGAGAGTTTTCTAGGTAGGGAAAGAGGGAGAGAACTAATAGAGAGAAGGGGTGAGAGTGAGAGGGAAGGAGAGACCTAAGAGGGAGAGAGATGGAGAGAGAGGGGGAGGGAGACATAGTTATCTAGTTACGATGGGAGGGAGAGACTTGAGAGAGGGAGAGGGGTTGGGAGGGATAGTTGGAGGGAGATACCTAAGAGAGAGGGAGACAAAGAGAGAGAGATGGAGTGGGAGAGAGGTCGTTGGAGTGAGAGGGAGATGTCTAGGTAGGGTGGGTGGGATAGAGGGAGGGAGATAACCGAGAGAGAGATAGAGAGTTATCTAGGTAGGGTGCCTGAGGGAGAGACTTGAGAGAGAGGGGTGGGAGGGAAGATCTTAAAAAGTAAGATGTTGTTACAACAACCCTAAGACAAGTTCTAATCATGAGATAAGAATAGCTATACTTCTTTCACCCAGTCTCACTGCTTTAAATCCCCCACCTCCATACCGTAGTGCTTTAAATCTTGCTTTTCCCGGCGGTTGGGTTGATCTTGATCTACTTTTTTTCTAATTGTAGTTTGAGTGTCGTTGGGGCATGCTCCTGTGCAAATGGACTAATACACTCGTAATTCATTATATTTATGTTAACTAACTTTCCGGTTCAAAATATTGTATTAGTGTTTTCACGATTTAATTGATTTTAATTACGAAATCTTTCTCTTTTTAATTATTCGAATTTTATTATCTATTTAAATTAATTATTTTAGAGAATAAGTGTCTATTACTAATTATTAATTATATGCAACATAAATAAATCTAGATTAAATTAATGATAATTGGTTGTTAAATAATTTAGAAAGAAATGTCATTTTCTAAGGATTTACCAACAAATGATAATTTTAATAAATTTATTTATAATTCCTATATTCATAATTTATATATTTCATATTTAATAGTCCATTTATAATTTTGCTTTGTTTTATATTTAATTATATATACTTGTAGTTTGATTTTTAATATATATATAATCAATTGACTTATATATAAATAAGAATTATATTTATTCATTATAAGAATTATGTAGGTAGAATATGTCGATGGCTGCCAACAGTCGGATCGCTGTGCAGCTGGCTAGGGCTTTGCCTGTCCAGAGTGCCCTAGGAAGGGAGTTGCAGAGGACATCTGGGGAGTGTTTAGCTACTGGCGTCGGCATTAAAGACTTAGCAAGCCGAGACTCCTCAGTGAACGTAGGGCTCTCGCCAGTAACACGCAATGGAGAACTCGCCGTGGTCAAAGAAGGCATGGAAAAGACTGCTCAGGTTGTTGATGTGATGAATAGAGCTAGTACAGATAAGGTGTGTAAGAAGCCGAGGCTAGAATATCACAGCTCTGGGCTCAATAAGGAGGGTAAACATCCAAAAAGAGGAACTGATGATGGGAAAAGGACGTATCCTGCCTCACAACATGCCTTGGATACAATCACCTTGGAGCTAGATGGGGAGCTGGAGGGAGAAGTAATCCACAATGAAAAGGTTTTCTCTGGGCTGGGATTAATTGGGAGATTCAGGGGCTTCTGGCCATGCTTGTCTGATCTACACCAGTGGATCTCTAACAACTGGAAACCTCTGATGGATGGGTATGTTCAGATCTACCCCATGGCTAAGGGTTTCTTTATTGTTGTTTTTGAAAAAGAATAGGATAGGAATAAAATCCTCTATGAGTATCAGTGGGGATGGGAAGAGAAGCATGTTCTGTTGCTAAAGCCATGGCATTCGACCTTCAACCCAGCAACTAAAGTTTTTGAGATGGTCTCCCTTTGGGTGAGGCTACCTAACTTCCCCCTTCAGTTATGGTTTGATGGTTGCTTGGAGGCCATAGGGAACTCAATAGGAACCTTCATAATGGTGGATGAAGGCTCTTCTAATCTTTTGCATTCTACATATGCCTGGATATTGGTAGAAATGAACATCTCCAAGGTTCCCCCGAAGGAGATTTGCTTAAAACTCACAAAGGGTTGTTGGGTGTAGCCCCTGGACTATGAAGGGGTTCCTTTCAGATGTAGAAAATGTCACCAAATGAGACACTTGGCAACAGAATGTGCCAAACTCAGAAGTAAAAGTATAACTTCATGGTGGAAGGATGCATCCACCCAGCACTATTTAGTGGAAAAGCATGAGGTGAAGCAAAGGAGTACTCAGCTGAAAGGCACTATGGAGAAGAGCAAGGCTTCAAAGGAGCCGTTGCAGGCAGAAAGGTAGTTATTGTAGGAGAAACGTAGTGTGGAGCAGTCACAGTTTACGATGGAGCCCAATCAGGAAGGTATTTTAGATGCAAACAATGCTAATATGGCTCCTAGTATTAGTGTCAAGGATTTGACTGCCAAGAATGGGGCTGCTACCCTAGATTATAAGGAAAAGAAAGGTGTTATGAGATCCCAAAAGAAAGATGCGGGAAAATGGAAGGTTGATAACCAGTTTCAGCAAGGTAGAAGGGGAGAGGGAGCAGGGTGGAATATTCAGAATTTAACTCCTCAGAAGAAGGATGTGGAAAGGCGGATAGCTAAGGATCAACATCTGCAAGAAAGTAGTGGAATTGGAAAATTGAGGAGTCCCCTATATTTTCCCCTGGATTGGAAAAAAGAGGCTGAAGGGGTTGAGGATGGTTGGCATTCGGTTGTGGGAAAGAAAGCAAAGAAGGAGAGGAGGAAATCCTTTGCTATGGTCCTACGATCTTAGACTAAAGGTCATCCAAAGGAAGTCTCAAAGGGCTGACTTGTGAATGGGTGCATTTGATTGTTGATTTTAGGCTGGGTAGATAGTTTGTCTAAATCTTTATCTTGATATGGAATGGAATTGTGGGTTTGGGGTCTGATCCTTAGATCTATCTTTATCTTGATATGCTAGTAAAGAAAAAGTGAAGAATTGGAGGAGTTAGAGAATGGCCCTCAAGCATCGATTATGAAGTTTGTTAAAACTGGCAACGAGCACCTCCATGCGATCCTAAGTTGAACATTACGAGCACCTCTTGGCTTTGAAAAGTGTCACATCTTGAAGTAGCTAATTGAAAAAGAGATTCCTAATGTTATCATGATTCAAGAAACAAAGATGAGTGTGATAATCTTAAGATTTTTATTCCTCAAATCTGGAGAAATTGTGAGTTTCCTTCCATACCAACTGATGGTTTAGTTGGGGGTGTCTCTATTATGCGGAATGGTGGTAGACTCTTAAGATTGTCGTTGCTCCATTCCTAAAATTTTATTTATATTAAAATGAAGGATTGTTTTAGTATGAACTCCTTTTTGTTGACAAATGTTTATGGGCCAAACAATCTTAGGGATTGTGCCAAGTTATAGGAAGATCTAAATAATTTTAGATAATTGTTTCCTAATAATAACTAGATTTTGGGAGGGGATTTTAACATTATTGCTAGCCCGAATGAGAAGAAAGGAGGAATAATGTCTTTCTCTTTTGGTTCATTCAATTTTAATAATTTCTATGGTGTGGTTGCATTGTTGGATATTTATCCAAAAATTGGTTGGTATACATAGACTAATACCTGTGAGAGGAATGGGATAACATTTTAAGGATGTTGGATAGGTTCATGATTCCCTCATAGTGGCTTGTCTCTCATGTTTCTTTCAGTTCTAGAGTGGTTCACTATGGGATTTTTTATCATTGGATGATGCAGTTGAGTGTTTTGTTTGGAAAAAAGCTAACGAACTATCTCTTTAAAATGGAATACTTTTGGTATGAGCACTCTATATTTATGGTTCTCTTTTAAAATGGTGGAGAAAATAAATTAAATGTTGCAAGAGATATGTTCTTCAAAATAATTTGGTAGAAGTAAAGATTCAAGAAAGAGCATGAAACACATAAATTATGGATAATCTTGTAAGGAAGCTAAGGGAATTAGCATGTATGGTCAAAACAAATCAAAACCCATAATGGTTACTATATTTATTAGACCTTCAATAATAATTTCAAGGATGTTACCATGTTTTCTTGTTTCTAAAAGAGATTTTAAAATAGTTTTGTTTAGGACCTTACTCATAATCATTTGTTTGTCATAAAATATAATATGGCTTAATTCAATATTCTCTAGCACAAAAAATGTTAAGCAATAAGAAGTGTATATTAAAGTACTCCTTAGGGTTAATAAGCTTTATGCAAACCCTATTGACTTTTCTTTATGCCACATCTTAATTTTTGTTGAATATAGTATTTTGTTTGTTCATTAGCCTTTTGGATTGTTGTCTCTAGTGTTATATGAACTATAATTTTATCCTTGTAATGTTGTATGGATATCACCTCCAGCTTGATAATCTCAATGCTCTGTCAAACATAAAGTCTTACATCTTACCATTGTAAGATTGATGTTTAGAATTTTATTGAATTGGTAATTGATTTAGGGCTTCGATCATTAATTTATTCATTTTTGTTTGCCTAAATTTAAATATATGTATACATCTATGTTATAAGGATAACATCTATTATGGAGTGAATATGCATTGTTATGATTTATTTGAGACCAAAGGAAGTAAATATGCTAGTATTAAGATTTACTACACCTTTTTAATATACCACATATATGCAAGTATATATTGATTGACTCTGATATGATTAACAGAGATCAAACATTTGTCATGCCCTAAATTTCACACTTAGGACATGAAAAAACCAATAATTTTTTATTAAACACATTAAATCAACCTTTAAACTTGAGCTTAACATGCAGTTGCATTCAACTCATGCAATGACCTATTACCACTTCATTACACCCTAGCTCATCCAAGGCATAACACTTAAACATGACTAAGGACAAACACATTTATCACATCACAAAAAATATCCATATCACATAAAAATCATCACATAAGACCTTAACCTCTCCAAATAGGTTAGGTCGACTTGAAAGGTATGCACATTTGTCACCTTGGAATTTCCCTGGGTCCACTGGTCATGGACTATACCTGCACACTAAATTTTAATAGTTAATCCATCATCAATAATCAAAATTGAAGCATGAAATATACTAACATGATATCCCTATAATGACATTGTAAGCATCTTATTGCATTCATTCCAGACCATAAATATCATATCATCAATAAAATCATCTTTAAAGATAAATGAACATAAACTCACTACATGGGAGAGACCTGAGAGGGGGAGAGGGGGTGGGAGGGATATGTTGGAGGGAGAGACCTAATAAAGAGGGAGAGAGAGTGAGGGAGTGGTAGAGAGGGTGTTGGAGTGAAAGATATTTTTGTAGGTAGGGTGGGAGGGATAAAGAGAGAGAGAGAGAGAGGGAGGGAGGCAGAGACCTGGGAGAGGGAGTGGGAGAGAGATAGAGATAGTTATCTAGGTAGGGTGGGAGGGAGAAACTTGAGAGAGAGAGAGGGAGAGAGTGTGTGTGTGTGGTATGGATAGATAGAGGGAGAGAGTTGAGAAAGAGAAAGGGAGTCAGAGAGAGATAGAGAGTTATCTAAGTCGGGAAAGAGGGAGAGAATTGAGAGAGAGGGGGTGAGAGTGAGAAGGAGGGAGATACCTGAGAGGAAGAGAGAGAGAGAGATGAGAGACAAGAGACTAGAGATGAGAGAGAGAGAGACGAGAGAGGGATACATAGTTATCTAGTTATGGTGGGAGGGAGAGACCTAAGAGAGGGAGAGGGGGTGGGAGGGATAGTTGGAGGCAGATACCTAAGAGAGAGAGAGAGAGAGAGTGGGAGAGAGGTCTTTGGAGTGAGAGGGAGTTGTCTAGGTAGGGTGGGTAGGATAGAGGGAGGGAGAGAATCAAGAGAGAGAGAGAGTTATATAGGTAGGGTGCCCGAGGGAGAGACTTGAGAGAGAGGGGGCGGGAGGGAAGATCTTAAAAAGAAAGATGTTAGTACATCATCCCTAAGACAAGTTCTAATCATGAGACAAGAATAGCTATACTTCTTTCGCCCAGTCTCACTGCTTTAAATCCCCCACCTCCATACCATAGTGCTTTAAATCTTGTTTTTCCCAATAGTCGAGTTGATCTTGATCTACTTTTTTCTAATTGTAATTCTAGTGTCATTGGGGCATGCTCCTGGACAAATGGACTTATACACTCATAATTCATTATATATATGTTAACTAACTTCCCAGTTTAAAATATTGTATTAGTGTTGTTGGTTGACAGATTTTCCCTTCAAAAATAAAGATAGAAATTGACTCAAGATGCCCAAAAAGAAGAACAAATAGTGCCAACAATTGGAGAAGTTTCCTTTGAATCGACAACTTTCCTCTGAATTTTAGAGGTACATCTCCTTCTTATGATATGCAGTGAATGGAAATATAGGGTATTATTTTCACTAGAAAGCAGAAAAGGAAAACTAACACCTACCCATAACCATGAAAGTAGATGTGAAAACTTGATTTAAAAAGTAGGAACTATGAAAAGATAACACAAGGTTCATTTATTCCACACTTATGAATGATATCCAGGAAAAGAAAAGACACAAGGCCACTTTCAATACATGAATTATTTTGAATTCAAAGTTTCAGAAATAATCACACACACACAATTTTCATATAACAAAATAGACACTGAAGAATAATTACAGAGATTCAAAGTTCATTTGTAATCAAAAGAAAACATGATGAATTCAAAGATTAAAATATTTTCTTTATTTCCTTCAGTATCAAAAATGAGTTCATAGACTCGGTATCCCAGTACAAAAATTGTGCGAAGAGCAGACTCCTTTCTTTTCCCCTCCCTCCCTTTTCTCATTCTTCTATCCAATATATATATATATATACAAAAAGATAACCGCTTGTTTTTGAAAAATAACGATCTTTGAAAGTGACCAGCATCAAGAAAGGGTTTTTGAAACAGAAACGGTTTCATTCTGCAAAATTTACGGTTACCATAATCAACTACAAAGATTCCATGCAAAATAGGAGAAAATCAAATTCCTTCTGGTGGAGGACCATTCTCCACCACTAGAAGCATTTCCATCAAGAGGTTGTGCAACTCGGTGTGTTCTTCTTCCTCCTCTAGAACGAAGATTACTCTGCGATATTAGGCATAGCTGGTCTTCTCCTTCCATGTGATTGTATGCAATTGAGAGACAATATCAATTTGTTCCTCTTCGAGCCAATCCAAGTTGGGTTGCATGACAGGCACAGGCTCTCCATCCCAAGTTTCATCAGTTGCAGGAAGCCCCATTTTGAAATGCCTGAGTTGATGGAAAAACTAAGCTCAAAAGTACCGCCACCTTTCTCTATAAACAGGCTTATTTAATTATGCCAGTAGGTAATGATGACCTTTAACCTACTGATAACATGCCACCACCTTCATTACACTTGTCATTTAAGAGGAAATTAATGAATTATGAATTTTTTGCCTTGAGAAAACAGCCTTAAGATCGAGTTTGTATTTCAAAACACTCAAAAAGATGTTCTCATGATACACCGTACAAACAATTAAATAGGTTGATAGTGCTTTGAAAATTGAGAAATCAGCTGCAAGGTTGTGGGGTCACGAAAAGATAGAACCATTGAACCACATGTTGAGCCTTTTGAGGTTTTGAAAACTTTTGACATTCCGATCACTCGAAATACCCTTGGGCGAGGTTAAAAGGAGAGATGGATCAGGCAGTCGGGTGGTTATACAAACTATGATTCTTCCGACAATGAAGAGTCAGAGAATCGAGCGGTTATAGAACTTATGAAGGCCACGACTTGGTTATAAAAACAAAAGGATTGGCGACAAGGGTTATGAAATTTGCAAGAATTGCGACTTCAAGCCATTTTGAAGGCATGGAATGGGAGTTGTTTAATTTAAGGAAGAAAAAATGAATGGTGCAAAATTAGAGGGTAACAAGTGTTTTCATGGTTTAATTGATTTTAATTAAGAAATCTTTCTCCTTTTACTTATTAGAATTTTATAATCAATTTAAATTAATTATTTTAGAGAACAAGTGTCTATTACTAATTATTAATTATATGCAACATAAATAAATCTAGATTAAATTAATGATAATTGGTTGTTAATTAATTTAGAAATAAACGTCATTTTCTAAGAATTTACTAACAAATGATAATTTTAATAAATTTATTTATAATTCCTATATTCATAATTTATGTATTTCATTTTAATAGTTCATTTATAATTATGTTTTGTTAAGTCGAGAGGCTTCCTACACTCACATAATAGATTGAAGAATGTTATGAAATAACTTGCACAATAGAAGAATATGATATGAAATATGTTGCAAATACTTGATAATAACTGAGAATAATAAGCCACTTTGAGGGGGCAAACCTCCAAATATCTCTAATGAGAACACACTTCACAATATGATGATTAAATAAAACCCACAACCCCTATATATACCTATTTATGCCTAGGATATCACCTAGGCCGAATTAGATACCCCTATATAAGACCTAGGCCAACCCAACCAACTATATAATAATATAATAATGATAACATGACTTAATTAGAAGTTAAGATAGTCACAAGCCTACTATTCATAACTCGATGTAGACCAATATTAAGGGTGTAGCATGCCCCCCTTCTTAAAAGAATCATTGTCCTCAATGCTAATCAAGTTTGGATTCTTTTGAATGAACTCCCCATCCTCCCAAGTGGCATCTTCAACTGGTAAATTCTTCCATTGGATGAGATACTCAGTGAGAGTTCTATTCCTCTACTTCTTTGTGTGTGTTTGATGATGCACTTTGGTTCCAAAATGATTCTTCCTTCTTCATCGAGCTCTGGTAATATTTTCTGAGTTGGAATGTTATGCCCAATTACCTTCTTCAAACAAGAAACATGTAAAACTGGATGTATCTTTGTTGTTGGTGGCAACTCTAGCTTGTAGGCAACACTATTGATCTTTTGCATGATTTGGTATGGCCCATAATAACTTGGAGATAACTTATTATTCTTTTTTTTTGTTTCAGTGAGATTTGCTTATAAGGCTGCAATCTCAAGAAGACCCAATCCCCAACTTCAAAACTTCTTTCACTATGATGTTGGTCTGCTTGTTGTTTCATTCAATTTTGTGTCGTGTCTAAATTATCCTTGAGTCCTAAAAGTATCTGTTGTTGATGAAGCAAGTGGTCCTATACTTTTTGAACTCTTGGTGACACCTTTATTGATGAAGTGATGGAAGGAGCATGATATCCATAAAGTGCCAAAAATGGAGACATTTTTGACGAGTTATGAAAAGAAGTGTTATACCACCATTCTGCAAGTGGTAGCCAATCTATCCATTGAGATTGTTTCTTTGAAGTGAAATAACGTAGATATCCTTCCAAACACTTATTAACAACCTCATTTTTCCCATCTGATTGAGGGTGGTATGAAGAGCTATGAGCCAATTGAGTACCCAAACATGAGAATAAATCTTTCCAAAAGTGACTAGTGAATATAGGATCACGATCACTAACAATAAACTTAGGTGTACCATGTAGCTTTTGGATATTCTCCAAAAAATATTTTTCCACTACACTTGTTGTAAAAGGATGTGATAATGCAATAAAATGTGCATATTTAGTGAGGCGATCAACTACTACCATGATGACGTTATGACCTTTAGATTTGGGAAGCCCTGTGATGAAGTCCAAGGATACCTCTTCCCAATGCTGGCTAGGAATAAATAAGGGCTACAAGAGACCTAGTGTCTTAATTGTCTCCCCTTTATTCCTTTGACAAACCAAACATTCAGCCACAAATTTTTGAGTATCATCTTTTAGCCCTTCCCAAAAAAAATCTTGCTTGACTCAATGATATGTCTTCAAAAATCCTAAATGACCACCAACTGGAGACTCATGCAGCTCTATGAGAATCTTGTGTTTAAGAGTGGAATTCTTGCAAAGATACAAACGCTCTTTATACCAAAGAGTATCTCCTTTCCAACAAAACTTATCTGAACTACTACAATCACTTTTTAATTGTTGGATGAGATTACTTGTCGCAACATCATTTTGCCACTCTACTTTGGCTTCCTCCACCCAATTTTCTTGTAATATTGAAAGGGCACACAATAAGGCTTCATCTTTCTTATCCTTCCTTGAAAGCGCATCTACTACAATATTTGCCTTCCCTTTCTTATATACAATCTCAAAGTCATATCCTAACATCTTAGTGACCCTTTTTTGTCGCCCTTCAGAAGATAGTCTTTGTTCCAAAAAATATTTTAGGCTATCATGATCTGTCTTAACCTTGAAGTGTCTACCCATAAGGTAAGGCCTCCATTGTTTAACTGTATGAAGGATTGCTAGCATTTCCTTCTCATAAATAGGTTTTAGTTGATTCTTACCCTTTAATTGACAACTCTCAAAAGAAATTGGTCAACCTTCTTGCATGAGAACTACTCATATCCCATTTCCAGAAGCATCACATTCCACAATGAATTCCCTGGTGAAGTCAGGAGTGGCAAGCATTGGAGTTGTACACATAGCCTCCTTCAATCTCTCAAATGTTGTATTAGCGAACTCATTCCAATGAAAAGAATCCATCTTCAATAGAGTGGTGAGGGGTGTTGCTATATGACCATAATTCTTCACAAATATTCTATAGTACCCTGTTAATCCCAAGAAAACCCTCAGTTTCTTAATGGTTTTTGGAATAGGCCATTCCATGATAACCTTAATTTGTTAGGGTCCAACTTTACTCCTTCATGTGAAACTATGTGTCCCAAATACTCCACCTCCTTAAGACCAAAAGCAAACTTGGATGGCTTAGCATAGAGTTGATTATCTTCAAGTATTTGTAATGCTTGATCCACATGTTGTAAATGTTCTTCCCAAGTCTTGCTATCAATCAAAATATCATCAAAGAATACTAACACAAACTTTCTCAAGAACTTCTTGAAAATGGAATTCATCAAACTTTGGAATGTAGATGGTGCATTGGTAAGACCAAATGGCATAACCAAAAATTAATAATGACCCTCATGAGTTTGGAATGTTTTCTTACAAATTTCTTCCTCCTTAATCCAAATCTGGTGATAACCAGATCTAAGATCTAACTTGGTAAAATACATAGCTCCATTCAATTCATCTAGAAAATCATCAATGAATGGAATAAGAAACTTATCTTTAATGTTGTACATGTTGAGAACTTTGTAATTTGGACACATGCGCCAAGTGTCATCCTTCTTATGTACAATCACCACAAGCGAGGAGTAAGCACTTTGGCTATGCCTGATAATTCATGCCTTTAGCATCTCCTCAACATTTTTTTCTATCTCACTCTTTTGTATGTGTGGATACCTGTAAGGTTTGATATTCAGTGGTTGGCTCCCTAGAACTAACTGTATAGAATGATCATGATCCCTCATAGGAGGAAGTCCTTTAGGCATATCTCCAAGAACAATTGAGTGATGATCAATTATAGCTTGAAAATTTGGATGAGTAGGAGCATTAGATTGAGAGACTTCTAATGAACATAGTTGGGCTCAAATCCATCCACTCCTTTCTTAAGCAACTTTTTCATTTGATGAGAGCTTACCATTTGTGGGGGATTTTCCTTCAACCCCCTTAGCTCTACTTCCCTTCCTTCTGATTGAAATCTCATGAATAGTTCTTGGAAGTTCATCTCAATCATTCCCAATGTAGTAAGCCATTGTACTCCCAAAACAATATCTACTACACCCATGGATATCGCATACATTGGGGAATCAAGTTGATAATCTCCAATGGATAATTTAATGCTATGACACTTCCCTAAAAAACTAATTGCACCACCATCTGCAATCAAAACCTGAAACTTTGGGGCTAGATATATAAAAAAAATTAGATGAGTAGCTAACTTTTTGTTGATGAAATTATGAGTACTACTTGAGTCGATCAACACTGTAACCTTTTTCTTCTTTAAGAACCCCACCACCTTGAGAGTTTGTGGAGCACTGAAACCGAAGAGTGCATGAAAATAAATGATTGGTTGAGAATCATGTGATTCCTCATTTGACTCCCTTTCATCCTCTAGTATGGGTTCCTCCTCTTCTTCCTCACTTGGCCCTTCAATATAGAACAATTTCTTTTCACTGCATTTATGTCCCCGACTGTATTTGCTATCACAATTGAAACACAAACCTTTTGATCTTTTCTCCTCAATTTGTTGTGGATTCAACCTAGTAGGTTGTGTTGAATATCCTTTCTCTCTTGTCACATTAGCCCCTTGCTTCTTAGGAATCAAACATTTCTCCTCTACCCTGCGTGCTAAGATAAAAGACTCATTTATAGAGCTAGGGCTAAACATGCGTACCTCATGTTGAATGTGATCCTTGAGACCCCCCAAGAATAAATCATTCAATTTCTCTTTTGTAATTGTATCCACTCTTAAGTATAGATTTTGGAATTGATGAATATAATCCTTAACTAATCCTATTTGTTGAAGTTTAGCAAGGTGGTTGAAGAAGTTGTCTGTCACACTATTGCTATATTGTGCTTGGAGTTCCTTCGTAAAAATTGACCATGAGATGGTGAGCTCCTTTTTCCTTCAATGAGTGCAAATCCAATGATACCAAATGAATTGATCTAGTTTTAGATATAGGGAAGCCATTGTGACATTTTATCCATTTAGGATTTGGTGTACTTCAAAAAAATTCTTCATTTGGTTTATCCATGTTAGAGGATCCTTTCCATCGAACTTGTGTATATCCACCTTTGGAAATAAATTCCTAGATCCCATAGGAGTATTAAAACTTGTTTCAATGTTACCTAACTTAGAATTTTCACCTTGGTTGCTTGAGAACTCCTTTCTTGGTTCAATCATATAGGTGCTTAACATGTTTCGTATATCCAATATATCTCCTCTTAGGTCACACATATCCATCTTCATTAAGGAGATGTCTTCCTTGGCCTTACTGATTTACTCATTCGGAGTAATATCCTCTATTGTTACCCCATCCTTATCAGGAGTCTTCCCCGGAGTGACAACATTCTTTTTGCCTCTTGTTGTAGGCCTTGTCATGATGGGAACCAATGATTTTGAAATAAATAACACAAATGAAACTTAAATTCTCTAAAAATTTTACTGTAACTTACTAGGGCCAAAATAACTCTCACCTAGAAAAATTTCCAAGAAATAAGTAGATTTGTAGCCTTGAAAGTGATATTTGTGAAAAAATTAAATTTTCAATAACTTGCTTATTTCTGCTCCAATTCCTTCAATTTTTTTACTATAAGCTCCTTTAGTATTTCTTCAAAAACATAATAAAAATAAAGCTCCAATTCCACAATATGTGAGAGATATGAAGATTCCAAATAAATTGTGTAGAATCCCTAATTCTGCAATAATTCACTCAATTCTGGTCCAATTCTTCTGAAATATGGACTGTAGCTTCTTTAATATGTTCTTCAAAAACCTTTAAAAATTAGAAACTTTTTTAGTAAAATATAAAAGATATTCTCTTTCCAAAATTGCCTCCAATATTGAGAAAAAACCTTGCCTCTACGGTGCGAAGATCACGCTTTGACACCACTTGTTATGAAATAACTTGCACAATAGAAGAATATGATATGAAATATGTTGGAAATACTTGATAATAACTGAGAATAACAAGCCACTTCGAGGGGGAAAACCTCCAAATATCTCTAATGAGAACGCACTTCACAATATGATGATGAAATAAGACTCACAACCCCTATATATAACTATTTATGCCTAGGATATCACCTAGGTCGACTTAGACACCCCTATATAAGACCCAAGCCGACCCAAGCAACTAAATAATAATATAATAATGATAACATGACTTAATTAGGAGTTAAGATAGCCACAAGACGACTATTTATAACCCGATGTACACCAATATTAAGGGCGTAGCAAAGAACTTCTGTACATTTTTATTCTTTGCATTTTATTTGATATTCAAATGACATGCAACTGGTGATAAAATCTTGTTTACCTACTTTATTACATTTAGAGATGTTTGTACATAAAACCAAAAAGCATGGATAGACGCAAAGATGAAAATGCAACTCATAAAAATTAAAGAGATTTAAATCAAAAACTTTCCTATGTAAATGATTTTATAATTGTTTTTAAATGCATTTTTAAGTATCATTTTAGAAAATGAAATGATTTACATGCAAAAAGGGGAGAAAATAAAATAGAAATATTGTTTTTATATCTAAATTTAAAATGAATATGAAATTTTATTTAATTCATTTGTATAGATAATCACTATAATTTAATTAATTATTTAAAAACTAAATAATATATTTTTTTATAAATTTTAGAAATGAGAATTTAATTTAATTTTAGAATGAAATTTAAGTTTTCAAGATATTGTGGTGATTTCTCTTGCAAACATATTAAAGAGATTTAAATAAAAAACTTCCTTATGTAAACTATTTTATGATTTTTTTAAATGCATTTTTTAAGTATAATTTTATTTAATAATTATACTAAAAGAAAAAAAGAATTAAAATTTTGATTTTATAGATACATTTTTGTTCATAATTTATTCTAAAATTATAATTAGTAATTGTTGAATTATTTTTAAATGAATATTTTATTTTATTTTATTTTTTTGTATTATATGGTTACTACTTTTAAAGCCATAAAATCTTCCCAAATCACTCTCTACTTCCACCTAACCACACAAATCATCCTCTTAATAAATAGATTTATTATTAACAAAATAAAAGAAACGTTGAAATTTAAAAAAACAATTTAACAGCTAAGAGGTCTTGTAGATATACACGACCTTCTACTTTAAAACTACTTTTACCTTTGATCAGCCCATTATAAATGGCTTCAAGACCTTTTCTATAGCATAGATATTCATAAGTTTCTCTTAAGTAATTATACTCATGCAATGGCTTCCATGAGACTTGGAATGGTTGTGATGATGATAACAGTATTGTGCTTATTATCTAAGACCTGCTGTGTAAATCCATCCTAGGCTATGGACATTCCTGATTTTCAAACCAATGCAATTGTTCTAAAGTTGGTGGACTATGCTCTAAGAAACTATAATACTTTCCATGTAATGACAATTGATTATTTTTCACCTTTTTTTTTCTTTTCTTTTCTTTGATTTGAAAAAGTTTGGATTTTGGGTTATGAGTTGCAGTAGTTGGGATACATATAGTCTGTTCTAATGGCCAAAGTATTTTTGTAATTGTGCATTAATCTTGAACAATTGGTAAATATCACAACTTGAACAATTGGTTTGGTTTTTTTGTTGGGTAGCATACTGGACTTGTATTTCAAAAAGTGGTGGGAGCAAAAGTGGAAGGAACATCAAACAAAGGGGCTAGCTATTATATCTTGATTCAAGTTTTGGATGCCAGCAAGTTTGTAGATGTTTTCATTGCTCAAATATTGTATAGGGAAGGCACTTATCCTTGGGTTAAGATATTCACCCCTTTTCTTGCACCTACACCTCTCTAATTCTTGGATATGCCTTTTGAAATTGACAGAGTATGGAATTTGTATATTCTTTAAAGTTTGGATGAATTTTAAAAATTGATTTATCAAATATGAATAATTGAATTCAACATATATTGAATAAGTGTATTCATTAAGGAGTTGCATGGTTGGTTCTACTTATATTGTTTTGCATATCTCTACAATCTTTGTGTATTCATTATTATTCATTTCTCTTTCCACAAGTTCATTCTTTAATGGACACCATTTCGACTCTTTTGCTTCTTATTTTGCACTATGTTCATGTAATAAAAAAGAAGAATTTGATTGGAAAAAATTAATTGAAGTTTCAAAAAAATATTTTCTTTAATGTTTAATTTAACATAATATATAAAGTATTATGTCTATTGTTTAATTTAGCATAATATATATGCATTTAAATTATATAAATATTATTGGGTTTTCAATATTTTAATAAAGTTGAATGGTTTTGAATGAGTCTATAAGAGATCAAATCTTGTTGAATGCAAAACCCCCAATTGAAAAAATTTCAACATAAAATTTCTTTTTTGTATTGAGTAGATAAAAAAAACTGTAAATCTGATATAAAACCTTTTTAAAAAATAAATTAAAAAAAACATAAACAAGATATTGTGTTTTCATTATTACTTGCTTCATCTCTGTTTTCTTGGCTCAGATATTGTGGAGCAATTTTTTCTATTTTTTATAATGATGCAGGAGCATCCAGGTAGATGAACGATCAACATCACCAAAAAAAATTTGGTTTGATTTTTCTTTTTTTTCTCCTTGGGCAGCTTCATTTGGTTTGGTGGTTACAAACGTCATAAGATGAATGTTCATTTACGTATTTTCATGACCTCGTGTTGATCGATTTCCCATGTGATTAAATGATGATTTGATTTGTATAAATTTATGTAAATTATTATTTGAATGTTATGAGGACATGAAATTGGGAAAGACATAGCCAAAGAGCTTAGAAGATTAAAAAACAAAATATAGGAAGTTGAAGTAGTCATGAAAAGAATGCGAACATACATCACTAGGAAAGTGGAGTAATATGATGCAGATTTGTGAGTGAAGGAGGTGCGCCCAGATGAAGGAAGAAGCAATTGGGAAAAAGGGGGAGCACCATTGAAGAAAAACAAATGCAGATGGAAAGCCAACAAATGCCAATTAAGATATTGGAAATGAGAGATAACGTGCCTTATGTTAATGTGAAGGCAACACAGGTAGGAGATTGGAAGGAGGGGCAGCTTGAGGAAGTTAGGTATGGAAGAAATTTTAAAAGTTTAAATGCAAGGGAAGATTGAAGTGCGCATAAATCAGTTGCTCATATAAGAGAAACCAAAGGCTAGTTGACAAATCTGGAAAAAATAATGAGTTGGAGATAAGCGTAGGCAATACCAAGGGGGTAGGCTACACATGTTGGAGAAAGTTGAATTGGAGTGAAGCTCGGGTTGGAATGAGAGAAGGTAGAAGTTCAAGGTTAATCAAAGGAAAATCACTTAAAGAGTATGGAGGGGCACGATTGAGATAAGGGATTAAATGTAGAATGAAAAGGTGTGAAGGATGTAGGTAGCAAAGGAACAGAATTTGGAGGTTGAATTATGTGTAGAGCAAAGAGTTGAGCCCATTAAAAGAGTCATGTAAATGATAGGGCAGTAGTGTGGAAATAATATGCCAAGTTGAGGTGTGCATGGGAAGAATGCAAAGAGACACCACAAACAAACGAGAGATGTTGAGCAAGTTTGAGATGAATAATGAATGACAATGGAGTTGTCTGAAATTGTAATTGTCAATTTTAATGAAATTGAATAAAATATTTTTGAATGTTTTCGAATTTGAGATGATTGCAAATCGATTCAAATCGACATTAGTTACTTTAGATTTGGGGTTAATCATTTTCTGAGTTTTTTGTAGTCTAAAAATTGTGAATTGGGATGATTTGTGTTTTATTCTTCATCAAGTGGTATTAGAGTAGGCAGTCTTGAGTGTGTGAATAGAGCACTGAGAGAGAGGCAGTTCGCACCAAGACTTGCGGGTGAAGAGGGAAGTGAGCAAAGGTTTCAGGAGCACAAGCAGATCGTTGAACATGAGGCAACTTGTGATGCAACATGTTGCTAGTAGAAGCATGAGTGGAGTCCAAAAGTACTATTGTAGATGTAGAGAGTCTTGGAAGTTGAGGGTTGGAAGGCATAGAGATGGAAGCACAACTGAATTTCTCAAAAGTATCGTTGCAAGTGAGTGGAGTCCCAAATAGTTGAGAGCAGAAAGTGCAGAGGAAAGTGGTGTGATGGTAGATTACAATAGACAAAGTGGAATCTTTGTGAGATTGAGGTATGATTGATGCATGGAAGTTGCAAGGATAGAGTTGAAGAGAAGACATGCCAGAGAAGGGCATGAAGAGAAGAAGAGGAAGAGTACTTGGAAGAGCAAGAGTACAAAGGTTCTCTGGCATGTCTTCTCTACATCTGCGACGGTACTTTTGGACTTCACTCATGCTTCTTTTCCAACATTCTTTCTCACTTTTCCACAAACCATATTTTCCAACATTTCACACAATTCATCCTCCACATCATCCCAATACTACTCCCAAAACCATATACACACAGGCCTCTTCACGACCCAACCCATTTTTTTCTACTGCAATTTCACTTCTCACAATTTGTCATCACTTCTCAAGTTTCTTTTGCAGCTTCAAGCTCTCTTTCTACCGGGATTCATCATACACCTACAACAACTCTCACTAGCTTCTTTACAACTACTTCACACACTTTCCACTAAGTGTGAACTACCTCCCCGTCGATGATCTTATCACACAACATCCATAGGTCCTAGTGGATCCTCTCCACTCTCAGGACTACTCGTTCTGATACCAATTAATCCAAGAGGGTTCTCCCCTCTGCAAACCAACTCAAAACCAATTTCACAAACCACCAAAATGAAAACTCACAGCAGCCATTCAACAACTCAGTCCACTACAATTACAAATTAACATTGATTTTATTTGTTCAATTACCAGTTACATTCTGATTGGCCTATCATAGCCTTATTCTTCTACCATGTTCAATTAGTACCTTCTCTATTCTGGAATAACAACCAATGCTCCATAGGCTCCTTCATATTCTCACAACACTTTTCTTGACACCTACTCACACTCATCCATTTGGCATTTGGTCTTTGGTACAAAAATGAACAATAATTCTTATACCTTATTATTGGTCATTTCCCCTTTTCTTCCATCCCACACACCTGCTAACTCTATCTCCTCATTGTGTATCTTTTAAATGATGCAGCCCCCATTAACACCCCAGAATCTTGTCTTTCCCTAGTGCAGTTATCTTCTAATCTGGGTGCCCTCAATTGCTTCAACATTATGCGTTAAAGGCCCTTCATCCATAATTTTTTTGTGGTCTCTGTCCTTCTCTATACCACATGACCCCTTTGACTTCCCTTCTCACATGGACAAAAAATGATTATTTTCATTAATGAATGGTCTAATTCTTAATGGGCATGGGCTTTTGGTGTTCTAATTTATTTGATTTTGTATTTTTTTCTTTTTAGTGTTTAAATATGCTCATAAAAAAATGTCCCTTCACATATTTCACTTTTTGCACATGCTTATCTATTGCTAAGGTGTTGATTTGTTTAACTCCAAGCCCGCCCCTTCATATTGCGGGGCATTTTCCACTTCATAGGGAACATTGGGGCAACCCTTCATTTCCCATGCAAAGTCCAATCGACCTTTTAATGAAAATGAGTCAACACCAAAATAAGGTAGACCATTTTGAAACTACAAAAAAAATCTTGGGGAATTTTCTCCATCCTTTTTTATTTTAAGTAATTCTAATATCCGAGTTTCGAATAAGCTGCTCCAAAAAATTGCTTATACCCATGTAATTATGAAATATCACATTCCACTTAGCATCTACTTCTATTGCTATGCAAAAATTCTTCAAAGAATTTGTATACATGTTTAATGAGCCAGTACCAAAATATTTGAAGGTGAAGTGATATTTTCTTATTGAATGTATTTGTCTCCTTCAAACTTCACATCCGTATTGCCAACAATAGAGAACCAATGCAAACTAAAACTAAAAATAAACCAAACAATGTTTTTGGTTGGTGTCGATTTCCTGTCGGCCCACGTACTCCTGCACCAGACACGCCGAGTAGAAATATTGTGAGCATAAGATAATAATGGTGGAGTTGAGTAGTTGCACTACTCTTCCAAGTTGCCATCAACCTATAGCGAACTCCTTCGTTGTCCAAGTGTTGAAAATTAATCTTTCTTCGCCCTTTTCTAGCATCGTGTCAGAACACATGCCACTTCTTTCCAACAACACCACATCTTCCTCCCTTTCCCCCTTGTGGAATCATATCCACCAAAACCCAGCCTCCTCCTCCAAATTACTTTCTCTTTTACTTCCTTCTTCGTGGGCTCCAATCCACCACCAACCAACCACCTCCACCAAAAATCACCTGTAGTATCCTCTACAGTTTTCACCTATAAAAATAGATTACCCATCCACCAATCTACAAATACATATGTATCCTTATACCAATCCAACTCTACTATAGTTTCATGGAAACTAAAATTTTCCATTTTTAAACCCTCATCTCGCTCTACATCCTTCTCTGCTTTCATCAACGAAGGAAAACAATCATCAAAACTGAAGTTATAATCAAAATTTACCTCATGATTCTTCATTGTCCCAACTTCTTGTGCTTCCTCTTTCACTGCAATAAGCTTTGACTTCCACTTTTCTTCAATATCCAATATTTGCACTAACAAATTTGGCTCACCTTCGCCATCTGTTGTGACCTCTTCGTTGCTCACCTCAATCCTTTCTTCTTCTCTCTTCATGCCTTCCTCATGGCATGTATTGACTGCTACTTCGATAGGGGCTACATCTTCCTAACAATTCTTCTCACTCTTTCCAACATTCTTTTTCACTTTTCCATGAACCATGTTTTCAAACATTTCAGACAATTCATCCTCCACATCATCCCAATACTACTCCCAAAACTGTATTCGCATGAGCCTCTTTACGACCCAACCAATTTTTTTCTACTGCAATCTCACTTCTCACAATCTGTCATCATTTCTCAAGTTTCTTATGTGGCTTCAAGCTCTCTCTCTCTCTCGCTGCCAAGATTCATCACATGCCTAGAACAACTCTAACAAGCTTCTTCACAATTACTTCACACACTTTCTACTAAGTGCGAACTGCCTCCCCGTTGCCAATTTTCTCACACCACACCTATAGGTCCTAGTGGATCCTCTCCACTCTCAGGACTACCCGCTCTAATACCAATTGATGAAAGAGGGTGCTCCCCTTTGCAAACCAACTCAAAACCAATTTCACAAACCACCAAAATGAAAACTCACAACAACCATTCAACAACCCAGTCCACTACAATTACAAGTTAACATTGATTTTATTTGTTCAATTACCAGTTACATTCTGATTGGCCTATCATAACCTTATTCTTCTACCACATTCAATTAATACCTTTTGTGTTTTGGAACAACAACCAACGCTCCACGGGCTGCCTTAGATTCACGCAACACTTTTCTTGACACCTACTCACACTCCTCCATTTGGAATTTGGTCTTTGGTACCAAAATGAACAACAATTCTTATACCTTACTATTGGTCATTTCCTCTTTTCTCCCATCCCACGCACCTGCTAACTCTATCTCCTCATTGTGTATCTTTTAAATGATGTATCCCCCATTAACACCCCAACACCTTGTCTTTCCCTGGCGTAGTTGTCTTCTAATCTGGGTGCCCTCAATTGCTTCAACATTATGCATTAAAGGCCCTTCATCCTTAATTTTTTTGTGCCCTCTGTCCCTCTCTATACCATGTGAACCCTTTATCTTCCCTTCTCACACAGACAACAAATGATTATTTTCATTAACCAATGGTCTAATTCTTAATAGGTGTGGGATTTTGGTGTTCTAGTTTATTTGATTTTGTATTGTTTTCTTTTTAGTGTTTAAATTTGCTAATAAAAAAATGTCCCTTCCCATATTTCACTTGTTGCACATGCTTATCTATTGCCAAGGCATTGATTTGTTTAACTCCAAGCCCGCCCCTTCATATTGCAGGCCTTTTCTACTTCATAGGGAATGGTAGGGCAACCTTTCATTTCCCACGCAAAGTCCAATCGACCTTTTAATGAAAATGAGTCGACACCAAAATGAGGTAGACCATTTTGAAACTATAGACAAAATCGTGGGGAATTTTACTTTTTGATTTCTAGTAATTTTAATATTCAGGTTCCAAATAAGCTGCTCCAAATAATTGCTTATACCCATGCAATTATGAAATATTAAATTTCACTTAGCATCTACTTCTATTGCTATTCAAAAATTCTTCAAAGACTTTGTACACATGTTATATGAGATAGTACCAAAATATTTAAAGGTGAAGTGATATTTTCTTATTGAATGTATTTGTATCCTTCAAACTTCACATCCACATTGGCAGCAATAGAGAACCAAAACAAACTAAATCTTAAAATAAACCAAACAATATTTTTGGTTGGTGTCGATTTCCTGTCTGCCTGCGTGCTCCTGCACTAGACACGCTGGGTAGAAAGATTGTGAGCATAAGATCACAATGGTGGAGTTGAGTAGTTGCACTAATCTTCCAAGTTGCCATCAACCTGCAATGAACTCCTTCACTGTCCAAGTGCTGAAAATTATTCTTTCTTCTACCTTTTCAGCATCGTGTCGAAACACATGCCACTTCTTTCCAATAACACCGCATATTCCTCCCTTTCCCCCTTGTGGACTCATATCCACCAAAACCTAGCCTCCTTCGCCAAAGTACTTTATCTTTTACCTCCTTCTTCGTGGGCTTTAACCCACCACCAACCGACCACCTCCACCAAACATCACCTGCAGAATCCTCTATAGTTTCCACCTACAAAAATGGATTACCCATCCACCAATTTTCAACTACATATGTATCCTTATACCAATCTTCCTCTACTTTAGTTTCATGGAAACTAAAATTTTCCATTTTTAAACCCTCATCTCACTCAAAATCCTTCTATGCTTTCATCAACAAAGGAAAACAATCATCTAAACTGAAGTTATAATCAAAATTTACCTCATGATTCATCGTTGCCCCAACATCTTTTGCTTCCTCTTTCACTACAACAAGCTTTGATATCCACTTTTCTTCAATAGGAAACATTTTCACTAAAAAATCTAGCTCACCTTTGACATCCATTGTGACCTCTTCATTGCTCACCTCAATCCTTTCTTCTTCTCTCTTCATGCCTTCCTCATGGCATGAATTGAATGCTACTTCGATAGGGGCTACATTTTCCTCACTGTTTCCAACATTCCTTTTCACTTTTCCACGAACCATGTTTTCCAACACTTCACACAATTCATCATCCACATCATCCCAATACTACTCCCAAAACCATATCCACATGGGCCTCTTCACGACCCAACCCATTTTTGTCTGCTGCAATCTCACTTCTCAAGTTTCTTTCATGGCTTCAAGCTCTCTCTTGTTGCCAGGATTCATCACACACCTAGAACAACTCTCACGAGCTTCTTCACAACCACTTCACACACTTTCCACTAAGTGTGAACTGCCTCCCTGTAAGTGATCTACTCACACAACACCCACAAGTCCTAGTGGATCCTCTCCACTGTTAGGACTACCCACTCTACTACCAATTGATGCAAGAGGGTGCTCCCCTCTGCCAACCAAATCAAAACCAATTTCACAAACCACCAAAATGAAAACTCACAATAGCCATTCAACAACTTAGTCCACTAAAATTACAAATTAACATTGATTTTATTTGTTGAATTACTAGTTACATTATGATTGGAATATCATAGCCTTATTCTTCTACCAAATTCAATTAGTACCTTCTCTATTTTGGAATAGTAACCAACACTCCATAGGCTCCCTTAGATTCACACAACACTTTTCTTGACACTTACTCACACTCTGTTTGGAATTTGGTCTTTGGTACAAAAATGAACAACAATTCTTATACCTTACTACTGGTCATTTCCCATTTTCTCCCATCACACACACCTTCTAACAATATCTCCTCATTGTGTATCTTTTAAATGATGCAGCCCCCATTAACACCTCGACATCTTGTCTTTCCCTAGCACAATTATCTTCTAATCTGTGCCCTCAATCACTTCAACATTATGCATTAAAGGCCCTTCATCCATAATTTTTTTTGTGGCCTTTGTCCTATATACTGTGTGACCCCTTTGTCTTCCCTTCTCACGTGGATAACAAATGATTATTTTCATTAACTAATAGCTAATTATCAACAGGCATGGGATTTTGGTGTTATGATTTATTTGATTTTGTATTATTTGTTGGAAACGTGTCTCAGCTTATTGGAATAATAATGGCAGCAAATAGTGATCAGTTGGTCTTTATCGACAAGACATTTTGTTATCAACATGAGTTCATTCATTGTCTCCTCGACAGACTATAATCCCTTGTGGTGGCGTTGTCAGTGAGAGGTTGCACCATCGCCAGGACTTCTGGTAGTGTCTCCTCGACATTTTGATGCTAAGCCAGGAGTTTTATGTCGAAGAGACTGTGGGTGTTCAGTTAGACATTATGAAATGTCTCATTGACATCCAAAAGAAGTCTTGACTGGTCTTGTTGATGTGACTTCAACTGGTCAGTGTGACTTTGACAAAAGTCTCTTAGACATTCTTGAAGAAGTCTTGTTCGTTCTCATCGGTGAGACTTGGGATGTTCAGTGAGACTTTGGGGAAACTCTCTTCGACAAAGGTTGTCATGTCAATGACCTGGGGTGGGACCCGAGCTGTCAGATGGATAGCGATAGGTGGTTCAAGGCATGCTAACTTGGTAGTAGGGACCACATGGACGATGAAGTTGACATCGATGAGACTATCATGTATCGGTAAGAAATGCTTAGATCTCTCATCGATAGTGAAGTTTTTCTCAACAGAGTAAAATGACATACATGTATCGATGAGAGTTGAGTTGCTTGATGAGAGAATGGAAGTTGTCTCTCAGACAAGGCCCAGTTATAGAAACTACTATGTGATGGTTTGTATGATGTAACGTATGGAACCGATTTGGTATTTTTCCTACATGGGTCTGGTGATGCAGATTGTAGGTGAATCTTCTCAGAAAGGAAAATTCTATAATGTGTAATGCATTTGTAATAGCAAGAAGTCTATAGTGAATGAGTCAAGTAGTGAGTCTATGAAAAGAGAACTAGATTGTTCAGTGTTGAATAGCTACTTGTATTGAGAGACTCTGAATAGACATCTGAGAAGGAGAAACTATAACTTTTGTATGTGAATCTTGTTCACTGTAATACAAAGAGTTTTTTCTTGGTGTGGTGGGTTTTTCTCCCAAAAGGGTTTTCCCACGTTAAATATGGTGTCTATTTTTGTGTTGTGTAAATTTTTTTTCTTATCTATTTCCTGGTAATGTGCATCTTTAATGAATTGTAATTTGTAATTTTTAAACTTAATTCGACATTCTCTTCTTAGAATTAGTATTAGGAAAGTGTTTATGCACCTTTTCTTTCCTTACAAGTGGTATCAAAGCCTAACCAGTTGTGTTATCCTTGTGGGTTGGATGGATTTTTTGTGCCAATTCTGAAGTAGGAATCTTGTAGAGGAGTCTGGTAATTTTAATTGCAAATTAAGATGGCAAGCACATCAGGGAAGATAGAAATTGAAGAATTCAATGGTGGCAATTTTGAGTTGTGGAAACTCAAAATGGAAGACTTGTTTGTAGATAGACATCTCTAGATTGTTGTGTCTAGAACTAAACCTTTAGGCATGAAGCAAGAATATTGGGACCTCACATATAGAAAAGCCAAAGGGTTGATAAGACTATGTCTAGCAGACTTTGTTCTCCTGAACATTCATGAAGAGAAGTTTGCATCTTCTTTGTGGAAGAAACTTGGAGATATTTATTAGGGCAAGTCCTTGGTGAATAAGTTATTCTTGAGGAATAATTTGTACTCTTTGAAAAGGGATGAAGGGGCATCTATGGCTGATCATCTAAATACATTCAATATGCTCATTGCTCAATTAACATTTATAGGTGTAAAGATAGATGATGAGGATCGTTGTATGCTCTTGTTATGTTATTTTCCTGACTCTTGGGATCATTTAGTGATGGATATTGGGTGTACAAAAACTACTTTCAAGATGGAAGATGTGATTGCTTCATTGTTGTTAGAAGAGATGTGAAGGAAATCTTCTAAGATTGCAAAGAAGGCACTTGTTTTTCAAGGTAGATCAAAGGAGAAAGGAAAGAAGGACAAGAAGTCTAAATCAAAGTCTGGAGAGAAATCAAAGTCTCTTGGAAAGAATTCCAAGGTGAAATGCTAAAATTGTGGGCAGCCTGGTCATGTCCGTAAGGATTACAAAGAGGAGAAAAAGAAGAAGAAGAAAAACAAATCTTCGGATAGTGATTCTTCTCATAGAGATGCAAATGCCTTCATTGTAGCCTTGGTGACTCAGGCATCAAATGATGTCTGGCTAATTGAATCAAGTGCATCTTTTCTTATGACATCTCATAGAGACTGGTTTACAAAGTATGAAAAGTATGCCGGTGGAAAGGTGTATCTAGAAAGTGACTCATCTCTAGAAAGTTTTGGCTGTGGAAGAGTCATAATTCAATTTCTTGATGGAAGAATTAAAGGAATTGATGGTGTAATGCACATACCAGGTCTGGCTCAAAATTTACTTTCTGTTAGCAAGCTGAATGATGCTAGCATGCAAGTTTCATTCTCGAATCATGGCTATAAGATGACTAGAGGCTTGATGGTGTTGGAAAGGGGTGCTCACATTGGTACTTTGTACAAGTTGGACACACATGAACTGTTCAATGTAACATTGTCTTTGTAAAGTCAGAAAAGGTTGCCTGTGAAGAGAAGGGGAGTGAAGTTCCTCTAGGGGAAAACTCTTTGGAGGTGAACCTTCCTAAAGAAAAGACCATGCTCTAGCATCAAAGGCTCGACCACATTGGTGAGAAAGGCTTAAAAGCTTTGAAAAATAAAAATTTGGTTGAAGGGCTTGATGAATGTAACCTTGAATTCAATTTTTGCGAACATTGTATATATGGAAAACAACATTGTGTTTCATTTAACTCTATTCCTCATAAATATTTGGTGTTCTAGATTACATTCACTCTGATGTTTTTGGTCCAGTAAATGTTCCTTCATTATCAAAATCAAGATATTATGTTTCTTTTATTGATGATTATTCGAGAAGGGAATTTGTGTATTTTCTAAAAAGTAAATCAAAAGTGTTCAGTCGGTTTAAAGAGTTTAAAAAATTGGTTGAAAATCAGACTGGAAGAAAAATTAAATGCTCGAGGATAGATAATGGCAGTGAGTTTTGTTTTGCAAATTTTGAAAGGTATTGCGAAGACCACGAAATAAAAATGAATAAAACAACACCTTACACTCCACAACAAAATGGAGTTACTAAAAGGTTGAACAAGACACTAATGGAAAAGGTGAGAATTATGTTAAGCAATGTTGTTCTAGAGTAGAATTTATGGGTTGAGGCTATGGCTACAACATGTTATCTATTAAATTGATCTCCCTCTTTGGCACTTGTTGAAAAAATGCCTATGGAAGCTTGGTCTGGTAAGAATCCCTCTTTAAGACATATAAGAGTCTTTGGCTGTGAGGCATATGTTTATGTACCGAATGAGAAAAGATCTAAATTGGAAAATAAAGTTGTAAAATGTATCTTCATTGGATATGAAATTGGTGTGAAAGGATACAAGCTTTGGAATCCTGTGACTGAAAAGGTTGTATACAACAAAAGTGTAGTTTTTCGTGAGCTGAAACCTTCTTCAGTGGATCTGCAGTCAAAGATGAAAGAAGAAAAGAAAGAAAAAGTAGTTGAAATTCCTCAAACTCTAGATAAAGGGGAACCACAAAGTGTACCTAAAATTAAGGAGAGTTCTAGCATCTCTGATAGTTTTGATGAAGAAAAACCACAACCTCAGCCTCAGCCTTTGAGGAGGTCTATATGTGAAAGGTGACAACCTAAAAGGTATGGTTTTTCCATGTTGGATGTAAATTGTGTATATGCTTTGATTACAAGCACTGATGAGCCTAGGATTGTGAAAGAGGTAATTGAAATGTATGATTCAAATTCTTGGTTGGAAGCCATGAATGAGGAAATGTCGTCACTAAAAAAGAATGCAACCTGGGATTTGGTGCCCTTGCCTGAAGGTAGAAAGCTTGTTGGTTGTAAATGGGTATTTAAGAAGAAAATCAGTCTGGATGGAAGTGTTGAAAAGTATAAAGCTAGGTTGGTTGTGAAAGGTTATTCCTAGGTAGAGGGAATTGATTATGGTGAAATATTTTCTCCTCTAGCTAAGCTGACATCTATCAAATTTCTTTTATCACTTGCAGCAGCATATGACTTAGATATTGAATAGATGAATGTGAAGACAGTATTTCTTCATGGAGATCTTGAAGAAGAAATTTATATGTCCCAACTTGAGCACTTTGTGGAAAAAGGTAAAAAAAATCTGATTTGCAAGTTAAAGAAATCTCTGTATGGTTTAAGACAATCACCAAAATGTGGTACCAGAAGTTTGACACGTTTGTGTTGTCATTGGGATTTGTAAGATTGAAATTTGATCATTGTGTGTATTTCAAAACTGAAAATGATCGAGTTCTTATTATTTCCCTATATGTTGATGACATGTTGTTCATAGGAAATAGTAAGACAATGATTTTTGATCTAAAATCTCAATTGTCTACAAAGTTTGAAATGAAAGATCTAGGTTCAACAAGGTATATTCTAGGGATGGAAATAAAAAGGGATAGAGGAAGTAGAAATCTTTGGCTCAACTAGAGTAAGTATATCAATACTGTCATGGAGATATTTGGTATGATTGACTGCAAGCAACTAGTTGTTCCAGTGTTGTAGGGAACGAAGCTAGCTATTGAAGATTGTCCAAAGTCCTACCGAGGTGGAGGACATGACCAGAGTGCCTTATGCAAGTGTAGTTGGCACTTTAATGTACGCAATGGTTTGTACAAGGCCAGACATTGCCCAAGCAGTGGGAGTTCTTAGCTATTTTATGGAAAATCCAGGTAGACCACATTGGGATGCTCTAAAAAGAGTTTTTAGATATTTAAAAGGTACTTCTCAGTACGCTTTGTGCTATCATGGTAACTCAGTTGGATCACATAGATCCATCAGCATTCAAGGTTATGTGGATTCTGATTGGGCAGTGGAAATTGACAGTAGAAGATCCACCAGTGGATACATCTTCACGTTGAATGGTGGTGCAGATAGTTGGATGAGCAAGCAACAAGCTGTAGTCGCTTTATCTACTATAAAAGAAAAATATATGGTAGCAACACACGCCTGCAAAGAATCCATTTGGATTAAACGTTTGTGTTCTGATATTTGGTTCAATGCAGTGCAAATTACCATTTGTTGTGACAGTTAGAGTGCCATTTGTTTGGCAAAAAATCTAATTTTCCATGCCAAGATGAAATATATTGATGTGCAGTATCATTTTGTACGAGATATGGTGGAGGATGGAAATTTCAATCTTGAAAAAGTGGATATTCTAGAAAATATTGCAGATGCATTAATGAAACCAATGAGCATAGACAAGTTTAGGTGGTGTGCCAGTTCGATGGGCCTTGGGGCCTATGACATTCAGTAATCTTGGATTTGGATTAAGCTAGTAATCCTTCTTCAAGTGGGAGCATGTTAGAAATGTGTCTCAACTTATTGGAGTAATAATGGCAACAAACAGTGAGTAGTTGGTCTTTATCGGCAAGACAATTTGCTATCGACATGAGTTCATTCATTGTCTCCTCAATAGACTATAATACCTTGTGGTGGTGTTGTTGGCGAGAGGTTGCACCGTCACCAGGACTTTGGGCAATGTCTCCTCGACATGTCGATGCTAAGCCGAGAGTTTCATTTCAAAGATACAGTGGGTGTTCGGTGAGACATTGTGAAATGTCTCATTGACATCTGGAAGAAGTCTTGACCAATCTTGTCGATGTGACTTTCACAAAAGTCTCTTAGAAATTCTTGAAGAAGTCTTGTTCGTTGTCGTCAGTGAGACTTGGGATGTTCGGTGAGACTTTGGGGAAGCCCTCTTTGACAAAGGTTGTCATGCCAATGACCTGGGGTGGGACCCAAGTTGTCAGGTGGATAGTGATAGGTGGTTCAAGGCATGCTGACTTGGCAATAGGGACCACATGGATAGTGAAGCCGACATCAATGAGACTATCTTGTATTGGTAAGAAATGCTAAGATCTCTCATCGACAGTGAAGGTTTGCTCGACAAAGTAAAATGACATACATGCATCGATGAGACTTGAGTTGCTCGACGAGAGAATGGAAGTTGTCTCTTAGATAGGGCTTAGTTATAGAAACTGTTGTGTGATGATTTGTATGTTGTAATGTATGAAACCAATTTGGTATTTTTCCTACATGGGTCTAGTGATGCGAACTGTAGGTGAATCTTCTCGGGAAGGAAAATTCTATAATGTAATGCATTTGTAATAGTAGGAAGTCTATAATGAATGAGTTGAGTAGTGAATTTGTGAAAAGAGAACGAGATTGTTCAGTGTTGAATAGCTGCTTGTATTGAGAGACTTTGAATAAACATCTGAGAAGGAAAAACTGTAAATTTTGTATGTGAATCTCGTTCACTGTAATATAAAGAGTTTTTTCTTGGTGTGGTGGGTTTTTCTCCCGAAAGGGTTTTCCCACATTAAATCTGGTGTCTATTTTTGTGTTTTGTAAAAAAAAATTCTTATCTATTTCCTGGTAATGTGCATCTGTAATGAATTGTAATTTGTAATTTTGAACCTTAAGTATGCATTCTCTTCTTAGAATTAGCATTAGGAAAGTGTTTTCGTACCTCTGCTTTCCTTACATTGTTTTCTTTTTTAGTGTTTAAATCTACTCATAAAAAAAATCCTTTCACATATTTCACTTGTTGTGCATGCTTATCTATTGCCAAGGCATTGATTTGTTTAACGCCAAGCTTTCCCCTTCATATTGTAGGCCTTTTCCACTTCATAGGGAACATTGGGGCAACCTTTCATTTCCCACGCAAAGTCTAATCAACCTTTTAATGAAAATGAGTCAACAACAAAATGAGGTAGACCATTTTGAAACTGCTGACAAAATCATGGGGAATTTTCTCCATCCTTTTTTATTTCGAGTAATTCTAATATCTAGGTTCTGAATAAGCCGCTCCAAATAATTGTTTATACCCATGTAATAATGAAATATCACATTCCACTTACCATCTACTACTATTGCTATTTAGAAATTCTTCAAAGACTTTGTACACATATTTCATGATCCAATACCAAAATATTTAAAGGTGAAGTGATATTTTCGTATTGAATGTATTTGTATCCTTCAAACTTCACATCTGTGTTGGCAACAACAGAGAACCAAAACAAACTAAAACTGAAAAATAAACCAAATAATTTTTTTGGTTGGTATCGATTGCCTATCTGCATGTGTGCTCTTGCACCAGACACGCTGGGTAGAAATATTGTGAGCATAAGCTCACAATGGTGGAGTTGAGTAGTTGCACTACTCTTCCAGGTTTCCATCAACCTACAACAAACTCCTTCGGTGTCCAAGTGTTGAAAATTATTTTTTCTTCTTCCTTTTCCAACATCATGTCGAAACACATGCCACTTCTTTCTAACAATGTCGCATCTTCCTCCCTTTCCCCATCATGGATTCGTATCCACCAAAACCTGACTTCCTTCACCAAATTACTTTCTCTTTTACCTCCTTCTTTGTGGGCTCCAACCGACCACCTCCACCAAACATCACGTGCAGTATCCTCTACAATTTCCACCTGCAAAAATGGATTACCCATCCACCAATCTACAACTACATATATGTATCCTTATAGCAATCTTCCTCTACTATAATTTCATGGAAACTAAAATTTTCCATTTTTAAACCCTCATCTCACTCTACATCCTTCTCTTCTTTCATCAACGAAGGAAAACAATCATTAAAACTGAAGTTATAATCAAAATTTACCTCATGATTCTTCGTTGTCCCAACATCTTTTGCTTCCTCTTTCACTGCAACAAGCTTTTGACATTCACTTTTCTTCAATAGCCAACATTTGCACTAACAAATATGGCTCACCTTCGCCATCCGCTTGACCTCTTCGCTGCTCACCTCAATCCTTTCTTCTTCTCTCTTCATGCCTTCCTCATGGCATGTCTTGATTGCTACTTCGATAGGGGCTACATCTTCCTGACTATTCTTTTCACTCTTTCCAACATTGTTTTTCACTTTTCCATGAACCATATTTTCCAACGCTTCACACAATTCATCCTCCACATCATCCCAATACTACTCCCAAAACCATATCTGTGTGGGCCTCTTCACGACTGAACCCATTTTTGTCTGCTACAATCTCACTTCTCACAATTTGTCATCACTTCTCAAGTTTCTTCTGCAGCTTCAAGCTCTCTCTCTCACTACCAAGATTCATCACACACTTGCAACAGCTCTCACGAGCTTCTTCACAACCACTTCACACACTTTCCACTAAGTGTGAATTGCCTCCATGTCGGTGATCTGCTCACACAACCACCACATGCCCTAGTGGATCCTCTCCACTCTTAGGACTACCCACTCTGATACCAATTGATGCAAGAGGGTGCTCCCCTCTGCCAACCAACTCAAAACCAATTTCACAAACCACCAAAATAAAAACTCACAGTAGCCATTCAACATCTCAATCCACTACAATTACAAATTAACATTGATTTTATTTGTTCAATTACCAATTACATTATGATTGGCCTATCATAGCCTTATTCTTCTACCACACTCAATTAGTACCTTCTCTATTCTAAAACAACTACCAACACTCCACAAGCTCCTTCAGATTCACACAACACTTTTCTTAACACCTACTCACACTCCATCTGGCATTTGGTCTTTGGTACAAAAATGAACAATTCTTATACCTTATTACTGGTCATTTCCCCTTTTCTCCCATCTCACACACCTACTAACTCTATCTCCTCATTGTGTATCTTTTAAATGATGCATCCCCCATTGACACCCCAACATCTTGTATTTACCTGGCCTAGTTATATTCTAATATGGGTGCCCTCAATCGCTTTAGCATTATGCGTTAAAGGCCCTTCATGCTTAATTTTTTTTGTGGCCTTTGTCCTTCTCTATATTGCATGACTCCTTTGTCTTCCCTTCTCACGCAGACAACAAAAAATTATTTTCATTAACCAGCAGTCTAATTCTTAATGGGCGTGGGCTTTTGATGTTCTGATTTATTTGATTTTGTATTTTTTTCATTTTAGTGTTTAAATATGCTCATAAAAAAATGTCCCTTCATATATTTCACTTGTTGCGCATGCTTATCTATTGCCAAGACGTTGATTTGTTTAACCTCAAGCCCTCCCCTTCATATTGCAGGCCTTTTCCACTTCATATGGAACGTTGGGGCAACCTTTCATTTCCCACGCAAAGTCCAATTGAACTTTTAATGAAAATGAGTTGACACGAAAATGAGGTAGACCATTTTGAAACTACTGACAAAATCGTGGGGAATTTGCTCCATCCTTTTTTATTTCAAGTAATTCTAATATCTAGGTTCTGAATAAGCTGCTCCAAATAATTGCTTATACCCATATAATTATGAAATATCACATTCCACTTACCATCTACTTCTATTGCTATTTAGAAATTCTTCAAAGACTTTGTACACATGTTTCATGAGCTAGTACCAAAATATTTAAAGGTGAAGTGATGTTTTCTTATTGAATGTATTTGTCTCCTTCAAACTTCACATCTGCGTTGCCAGCAACGGAGAACCAAAAAAAACTAAAACTGAAAATAAACCAAACAATGTTTTTGGTTGGTGTTGATTTCCTGTCCGCCCGCGTACTCCTGCGCCATATAATAAGTAACATTCTATATTTTCAATCCCATTTATTTTTTTACCATACCACCTATTAAAAAAAATAGAATATACAATATCCATAGATTTATTCCCATTATATTCTAAATAAAACTTTCTTAAGAAGATTAAAATTGCTTTGTGTCCTATTTTATAAGTAAACATTATTTATATTGTATTTTGAATATGAGCAACATTTTAAGATGACGTAATTTGCCAAAATGTTTCACATTTACAACATGTATCGTATAGTCATTTAATTTTAATAATAATCAATAGTGTTAACAATGTTATAATAATTATTTTTAATAATTATATGATAATTTTGTAATATTGTAAAAAATTATTGCATAATTTTTAAATTTCTTTCCACTTAAAATTATAGTTGATTTTTTAAAATTGAACATTCAAATTATAAAATTTATGTTTATATTTTAATATAAAAATAAGAATGATATTAATAATATATATAGTACAACAATAAGATATGTTAAAATGTCATGCTTAAACTCCTCACTAATGCTAATTTACTAAAAATTTTGGCATATCCAAGATCGCTATTATGAGTAGAAAAATACACAATGGCAAATTTAAGAGCGATAAGAATAACCACAACAAATGTGGTGTTATAAAGCACCATTTGAGATAAGCACAACTTAGTAGAATAAAGCCCTTGGCAGAACTCCACCGTGGGCAATGGTCACTCCGCCCAACAATTTCCCCAATTCCTCATCATTCTTGATGGCGAGAAGAACTTTTTGTGAATGATTATGTTTTTCTTGTTGTCTCTAGCAGCATTGTTGAGCTCCATAACTTCTGCTGCCAAGTACTCCATTTAATACGTCGACAATTATCCTTCTCAAGATGCCTATTTTCATCATTTTTTCTCAGTGCAATAGGCACCTCGATAATGATAACTCTCAATGTATTTTATATATATTAATATTTAATATATGTATGCTAGTTTTATATTTATTTATATTTAATTATATATACTTGTAGTTTAATTTTTAATTTCCTTTTGTTATATATATATTTTTAATCAATTGAATTATATATAAATGAAATTATAAATAATTAATACCTAGATATAATTAATTAAATTTATTTAATTTATAATTATAACTTAATTGATTTATATATATGTTCAATTATATATTTTAATTCTTTTTATTTATAAATTATATAATTTAGTTTAATAATTCAATTCAAATTTTGTTTTCTATTTTCTTTAATTTCATTATCTTTTATATTAGTTTGCAGGTGTGAGACTTGTTTTAGGTTCAAATCTAACACTATATGTAGCTATGGGCTAATAAATTATATATTTTAATTTAAGAATTCAATTAAATTTTTGTTTTGCTTTATATTTTTACATATTATTTTAATTCCACTTATATATTTATGCTTATATATTGAATTATTATTTTTTTGTAATTTATTTTTTATATATAACTTATCCTTTTAATCTATTTCTAATTGTCTTGTTTACACAATCAAATCTAGAAACAATTCCAACAATAATTTTTAACTTTTTTCTATTTGAGACCTAAGAGAGGGAGTGGGAGAGAGATAGATAACTTTTTAACTCTCTTTCCCACTACCTCTCTCAGGTCTCTCTCTCCCTCCCTCCCCTCTCTCTCTCTATCTCTCTCCCACTCCCTCTCTTAGGTCTCTTCCTCCCTCCCCCCATCTCTCTCTATCCCTTCCACCCTACCTAGACAAATCTCTTTCACTCCAATACCCTCTCTACCACTCCTTCACTCTTTCTCCCTCTCTATCAAGTCTTTCCCTCCAACACATCCCTCCCACTCCCTCTCCCATGCTCAGGTCTCTCCTAGGCTCCCACCTTAACTAGATAACTCTATTCCCCTCTCAAGTCCCTCTCTCTCTCTCTCTCTCTCTCTCTCTCTCTCTCTCTCTCTCTCTCTCTCTCTCTCTCTCTCTCTCTCTCTCTCTCTCTCTCTCTCTCTCTCTCTCTCTCTCTCTCTCTCTCTCTCTCCCTCTCCCTCTCCCTCTCAGGTATCTCTCTCTCTTAGGTCTTTCCCTCCCTCTCACTCCCACCCCCTCTCTCTCATGTCTCTCCCTCTCACCTTACCTAGATAACTCTATTTATCTCTCTCCCACTCCCTCTATCTCTCAAGTCTCTCCCTCCCACTCTCTCTCCCTCTCAAGTTTCTCCCTCCCACCCTACCTAGATAAGTCTCTCCATCTCTTTACATTATGAAGTTAATTTTATTTCTTCCATTTTTGAAAGAGAATATCATGAATTGGTAATTTAGATTTGATTAATTTAGTGCTTTGGTTTCTCATGGGAAATATTATTTAAACAGGGTTTTCTATCAGTTTGATTCACTGAGCTTTAGAATATGATTTTGATCATGCTATTTTGGAGGGAAGTAATCTACTTAATAGATAACAAAATTATAGATGCACATATATTTGAAATAATTTTTTATGTATATTTTTTAAATTGATAGAGTAGTTACCTACAATAAAAATTATATCTATTCCCTTGTCGAAACTTTTCAATTTACCTATTTTTAAACAAACTATGTACCGGTGCATTTGCAACTCACATTTAATTGTCAAACCTTGCTGTCATTAGTACCATTTAGTTTAGCTTTCCCAATTACTCTTTAATTTACCTCTAAGAAATTATTTGGATTGTAAAGATGATTTTTTAGGATCACTTTTCTCACTAGAGTTGAGTGAACATATTAGTATATGATGTTTTGACTACATATTTTCTTGTGATATTATTTGCAAAAATAGCCTCTCCAAGTTCTTGAAATTCATTGTATTTGCTAGTGGTTAATTTTCTATTTGCATCTATTTTCTTTCCATATCATTTGATGTTGAGGAGTATAAACAATTTTATTTTTTGGTTTTCTTGCTAGGTCTATTTCAAATTATATTTTCTCTAATTTTATCCTTTTGATTCATGACTAGTGATGCATATGGAGGATCTTTTATTCAAATTCTGCCTTGCAAAATGAAATAAGCATGTCTAAATAATCCTCCACATACATAATTCAAACATATTCCTCTAAATAATCCTCCATGCTCCATTATTTTAAATTCATCTAAATAATATTAAACATACATAATTCAAACATATTCCTCTATTTTAAAGAATTTTACATATATCATTATGCTTTTACATGATTTGATTTGATAATAACATGATCGATTAATAAGCTCGAGGTTAGAGGTTTTAAACACAATAAGATCCAAATATAAGTTTAATTGATAGTTGGTTGTTCTTTTGCGTCCATTGAAATGGTATTATTTCTTATAGGTAAACAACCATATAAGGATTAAACTTAGATTTGAATCCTATCATGTTTCTAACCTCTCACCTTGAGCTGAATAATGATCATGTTATTATAAAACCAAAATGTTTAAACTATAAATTTCATTTGTATTGAGGAATATGTTTGAATTATATATGTTGAGGATTGTTCAAGTTAATTTATATAGATTTAAAAAAAAAACATGAAGTTATATATGGATATCAATTATGCATGCATTTAGATATCAAATTTATGTTAAAAGTCTCTATCTGAATGTTGTGATGTGGTCATGGTTTTTTAGTTTACCAAGCCATAGATTGGTCTTTTTCTAAATATAATAAATAATTAGGAACTAATTTTTGCAATAAATTTTTCAATCCAATATTATTATAGTTAAGTAATATTATCTTTTATTTAATGATTTTAATATTTGAACATTATTTTTATCCTTTTATAGTAAAATTTATTCAATGCAAAATGAGAAAATCAAACATGCCCATTTATTTGTATTTTTGTTACTTTCATATTACTTTCATTTCTTCTTAGTTTAAAGTATTTAAAATTATAAAATAAAATGTTTCATATTACATAGTTATATATATTGGAATTCTAACCCTAATTCTAATTAAAACCTACCCCTAACTTAACCCTAACCCTAATCTTAATCCTAAATGATTTAATATTTAACCCTTACCCTAATTAAATTATACCCCTTATTGAACCCTAATCCTAACCCTTAACCTTATTAAATCATAATTAAATCCCTATCCTAATTGCACCCTCACCCTAATTGAACTCTATCTCTAATCCTAATTAAATATTGACCCTAACCCTAACCCTAAGTGAACATTATCCCTAATTAAACTCTATATCTAACCTTATTTAAACCTAAGTGAACACCAACCCTAATTGAACCCTAACCCTAGCCATAAGTGAACGTTGAGCCTAATTAAACTCTACCTCTAACCATAATTACTTAATTCTAACCCTGACCCTAAGTGAACACTAACCCTAATTGAACTCTAACTCTAACCCTAAATATTTACCCTAACACTAATTGAATCCTAACCCTAACTATAACCTTAAACCTAATTGAACTCTTACCCTAATTAAACCCTAACTCTAACCATAAGTTAATAGTAAGCATAGTTTTAAACTCAAAATCATATTGTAATTAAACCCTAACCCTTAGTAAACCTTAATCCTAATGAACCCTTACCCTAAATAAACTCTAACCCTAACCATAAGTGAACATTAACCCTAATTGAACTCAAAATTTTACCCTAATTAAACCTTAACCCAAATTGAACTATAAATCTAACCCTAATTAAGTACTAGCCCTTATTGAATTGAACACTAATCTTAATTAAACCCTTACCCTGATTGAATCCTAAACCTAACCCCAATCCTAATTGAACCCTAACCCTAATCATAATTGAACCCCAATCTTAACCATAACCCTAAACCAATTGAATCCTTTCTCTAGTTAAACCATAACCCTAATCATAAGTGAATAATAACCCTAATAGAACTCTAAATTTTAACCTAATTAAACCCTAACACTTATTAAAACATAACCCAAATTAAACCATAATTAATCCCTAACCCTAATGGAATTGTAACAGTTAAAATTAAATGCCAACTATAACCATAATTGAACACTAACCCTAATTTCCTAAACTTATTCTTAATTAAACCTCCATTGAACCCTAATCCTTAATGTTAAACCTAGCTTAATGTGAATAGTAACCTTAATCTAACTCAAAACCTAAGTAAATCCTAACCCTAATTGAACCCTAATCATAACCTTAACCCTGATTGAACCTTACCCTAATGAAACCCTAAGCCTTTAACCAAAAATGAATATTAACCCCATTTGAATAAAAATTCTTACCCTAATTAAAACTTAACCCTTATTAAACCCTAAACCAAATTGAACCCTTAATATAACCCTAATTAAATAATAACACTAATTGAGTTAAATCCTAACCCTTATTAAACTCTAACCCTAGCCTCAGTCCTAATTGAAACCTAACCCTAATTGTAACCCTAACCATGATTGAATCCTTACCCTAATTAAAACCTAACCCCAATCATAAGTGAGCAATAACCCTCACTAAAAACTAAAAAAGCCTAATTACACCCTTACCCTTATTAAACCCTAACCCAACTTGAACCTTAACCCTAACCCTAATTAAACACTAATCCTAATGTAGTTTTACCCTAACCCTAGTTAAGACCTAACTCTAATCGAACCCTAAGCCTAACCTTATTCCTAGTTGAGCCTTGATTGAATGCTAACCCCAATTGAACTATAACCCTAACTTTGAAACCTAATAAATCATAACCCTAGTTAAACCTTGAACCCAACCCTAATAATAACCCTAATTAACCATTATTTAATTATCACCACAATTGAAGTGTAATCCTAACCCTATTTGATCCTCAATTCTAACCCTAACACAAATTAAGCCCTAACCCTAACCCTTATTAAATCCTAACGTAAATTGAATGCTAACCATAACCATAATTGAACACCAACCCTACTTTAATATAAACTCTAATGGCAATTAATCCCTAACCTTAATTAAAAGCTAACACTACCCCTAATCCTATTTAACCCTAATTGAATCCTAACCCTATTTGAATTGTAACCCTATATTTGATCTTGTCGATATTGGCATGGTGTGATGGTTTAAAGGTGGCATTGTCGTTCTTTCCACCATGGTTCAAACCCCATTGGGGTGGTATTGTTGAGTAGTTATATTGGGGATGAGGTCCCCCATGTTTGGCCTCATCTGTTCATAGCTTCAAGTCAAAAGCGTTTACCCCTTGAATAAAAAAACCTTATATTTGATCCCTAAATAAACCCTTACAGGCTATTTGAATCCTAATCCTAACCATAACAATAATTGTAACCCTACCCTAAATAAACCCTTACAGGCTATTTGAATCATAATCCTAACCATAACAATAATTGAACCATATCCAACTTTGACATTAATTGTTACTTTAACCCTAAATCTCAAACTAGCACTAATTGTAATTATAACCCTAACCCTAATCATAAACCCAAATCTAACACTAGTTGAACATTAACCCTAACCCTAATTGTGATAATGGTTCAATTTAAGTTTGAAATTAAGATTAATTTAGGATAAGGGTATGGTCCAGTTAGGGTTAGGGTTAGATTTCAAATAGAGTTTAATTAGATTTTAATTAGAATTCAATTAGAGCTCAATTACGATTAGGGTTGAATTACGGTTAGGGTACGATTCAGCTAGAGTTACGATTATGGCTCAAACAGGGTTCAATTACATTGATAGATATGTATTAAAAATATGTATAAATTATATTGAGAGATATATATTGTGTCTAGGCTTCAATTAGGATTCAAATGGATTCGATTGCAATTCAAAATTAGGGTTCAGTAATGGTTAAAATTAGGGTTAGGATTACAGTTAGGTTTCATTTAGGATTATGACTCAACTAAGATTTAATTAGGGTTAAATTAGGGTTCAAGTAGGGTTAGGTTTCAATCATGGTTATGACTAGTGTTCAATTATGATTCAAAAAGGGTTAGAGTGAGGGTTAGGCTTAGGGCACACTTACATTTCAAAAATGGTTACAATTACGATTAGGGTTCAATTAGGATTCAATTAATGTTACAATTCAATTAAGATTAAATTAGGATTATTGTTAGGGTTTAATTAGGGTTCAATCTAGGATATGGTTTTAACTAAGGTTACAATTATGATTAGGTTTAGAATTCAATTTGGGTTAGGGTTCAATTAGGATTCAATTATAGTTCAATTCAAGTTAACTTTCAATTAGGTTTCAAATATGGTTAGGGTTGAATTGGGGCTAGGGTTCAATTAGGCTTCAATTAGGGTTAGGGTTTAATTACAATTCAATTATGGTTAAGTTTTAATTAAGGTTCAGTTAGGGTTAGGGTTACAATTAATATTATATTTTGTTACAATTATAATATAAATAATATTTAATATAATATTATTAAATTTCTTTTTTTTTGTTTATAAAAACTTGGTACTCACTTCAATGTGTTTGATTGAAGTCATAAAATTTTATAAATCATTGTATAAAAGGCTTATGGAATTCTCATGGAATTCATTCCACCACATAATTTCTAAGTTATCGGTCTTGCTTTGAAAATCAACACCTTTATTAATAGCCCAATCTACCACTTAATTTCCTTTTCTTTCTAAATAAGAGAAATAAATCTCCTAAAACCATTGAATACTTTATTTAGATTTTGTCAAAATAAATTCAAGCCTCTAATTCCTATTTTTACCAATCTTCATAGAATCAATCACCAACTTTGAGTCACCCTTGATTCATAGTTTTTTCCATCTTTTCTCCCTAGCCAACAACATCCCCCGTAACATCTCTCTAGCTTCAACTAAGTTCACAAACATAGATATCTAGCCTCCACCTCTAGCTCTTATTGTCATAAAAAATGCCTCCACCTCTAGCCTTACTTGGGTTCTTTGCACAACCCTATCAAAATTTAGTTTAATCTAATTTAGGTCTAATTTGAATCTTCGACCCCTCTAAGAAATGATATCTAGGCCATTTAGATGCCTAAACCAACTCTTTCCACATTAATGCATCAAATATCCCAAACACTATCCACCGAATTATTAGAGAAGAAAAAACTTCCAAATCAATTAAACCGTGAAAACACTAATACAATATTTTGAACCGGGAAGAGGTTAGTTAACATAAATATAATGAATTGCGAGTGTATTAGTCCATTTGCACAGGGGCGTGCCCCAACGGCACTCAAATTTCAAATTACAGTTAGAAAAAAGCAGATCAAAATCAACCCCACCGTTGGGGAAAGCAAGATTTAAAGCATTGCGGTATGGAGGTGGGCGGTTTAAAGTAGTGAGAGTAGGCAGAAGAAGCATAGCTATTCTTGGCTCATGATCAGAAGGCTGCTGTACCAACATCTTGCTTTTTGAGGTTCGGTCATAGTGTTTTTTTTGGGTTTTCGTTTAGAAAAATGTGAGTATAGAATCGAATGTAGCAATTGGAGGCAACTGAAACTCATAGCAACCCAGATGACGACCAAAGTTATTCATCCCGTTGTGTGTGTTTCTGAAAGACCATAAGTAGCCTTGGATGGACGCCAGAGCTTCCTGAACGATTTGTTGATGCTGTTACTCAGTAAGTTCTATTGCCTGCCATGATCACCATCTTTAGTGTGTTAAAGTTTTTGATTGAATTAAGATGTGGGCATCAGTTGATTTGATTGTGCCTCTGCCAACATACAAAAAGCTCTGGATAATCATGCCTGAATTTCAAATTGAATGTGCGATTTGCTGCACAAGCCACACCAAAGTCAGTTATGAGAGTCATGGGTAGGTGTATGAATGTGGTGGTTAGATTTTTTTTTTGGAGGAATTAATATCTGGTGGGATTCACAAAGTGAATTGTTGCACATATCATTATAATTCTTCTTGTAAAACAGACCATTGTAAATATGGTTGTTTTCTTTTGATCGATTTTTTTTTTTGGCTTTGGAAGAATTAATATCTTGGTGGGATCTACAAAGCAAAGTCGTAACAGACACCATTATAATTTTTGTAACACATCATTATAATTTTTGTTTGCATGAGTTATCTACTCTCTATTTAGATAAGAATAAATCTAGAGGAATCAAACTTGAGACCATCATCTGTATTACTATTTTCTATTGATGAGAATAAATCTAGAGGAATCAAACTTAAGACCATCATCTGTTTTACTATTTTCTATTGATGGGAATAAATCTAGAAGAATTAAACTTTTGAGACCATCATCTGTATTTTCTATTGATGTTACCATGTGATGAAATCAAATTGAATATAATGAGTGGGTTGGTAATGGGTTTCAGGGCAATATGGATCCCATCAGCATCAGCATGGACTAAATGAGAGCAATCTGATGGATCTGTTGAATGGATCAGAATACGTGCCCACCTATGAAGATAAGGATGGAGATTTGATGCTGGTGGGAGACGTGCCTTGGGAGTAAGTAGTCATATATTGTCTTGAAATGTTTCTAGATTTGATTGCGTGATTTTTTCTTTTCATGCTGTTTACTTTCTTATTTTCATGATCCGAAATATTAATAAATAGAAACTTTTCATCATACAAATGTATTCTTCCTCTACATAATGTGATCCAAAATATTAATAAATAGAAACTTTTCATCATACAAATGTATTCTTCCTCTGCATGAACTCATGCAAAGTGCTTGTGTGATACAGCATGTTTGTAGATTCCTGCAAGAGGCTGCGCATCATGAAGGGCTCAGAAGCTATTGGCTTAGGTAACAACATCATTTCCATTCACTATCATCTGGGTTGTCATCACACAATCATTTGTATTTGGATGGAAATTGTCTTGGAATGTTCATTTTGAATACAGTCTTGAGTTTGAGCTCAGAAACCTCTCCTAGAAAGGCCATCTGCCTTCATGAACTCACCAACCTGATTGGGGTATCAATGAAACCACTCTCAAAGCTCTAAGTAGACATGCAAATGAAAAATTTAGACTCTGACACCATCTTTAAAGGCCTCACCACTCGTAGCTTCCTTGCTAATTATGATCACCACCCTCAACAAAGCAGAGATCTTGACCTTGTTGTGCTACCCTTTCGAATGATGAGATCGAATCTCGACATTTTTGCATGAGCGAAAGCTAGGATCATTAACTAAACCTCATGGTAGCCCTTGGATTTAATCCCATCTGGTGTTAATTAGTCACTTCAATGTGATTATATGGCATTATCACTTCGTTTTATGATAAAATGAGTGTCAAATTGGCATTGATATTCTAAGTCGAGTGGTATATCGCATATGCTAATCACCCCACCACCTTAGGCCATGATTATCCCATATATCAACCATTACAGATGTTCACCAAAAAGGATGCCTTGCTAACTTTGGTGATGCTACCAAACTTACACCTGGCCTTACTATTTCCAGCCAACAACTATCTAGTTTATTGTGCCACACCAAATTGAAGGGGCTTACGCTGTACCATTTGAAAAGTCATCTTGAGGTTTGTAGAATTTCATGCATAATCTTGCTTTGTCTCTAAATCCTATCCCATACATAGTCTCTGAAGCCAAGAATAAACAGCTAAGAAAAACTAAAGAGCCCTAGATTACTTGAGGAGGTACATTGAATGTATTTTATGATTGAAATTTGAAATTTATGTTTCATAGTGTTAAGCAGTCTGTTCAATTCAGCTTTAGCCCTTGTATAGTGTCTGGACTGAACTTCACTTAATGTAGCAATTGTGTCAACTATCAAATAGCTTTGCTTCTAACTATCTATAAGTTGTAAACTGTTACAGAAGCCATGGTGGGGAGGAAATTATTAGAGTTTGTTGGACCTGGATTTCTGGTGTGCATAGCATATCTTGATCCTGGAAACCAGCCTTCTAAATTTGTGTTTGTGTTAATAATTTAATTGTGAGATAATTGATTGTTTAATTTTATTGATAATTTTTCAATGTGCCTCAGTGGAGACAGACTTAAAGGCTGGTGCACACTGCACAGTACAGATATGAGGTAATTGGTTTTAATATTATCTGGCAAACAACTTTTATAAATGAAGACCATTTTTGTAATTCTTTTACCCTTGCTTTTACCAGTGATGAAAGAGCTGATGTCTGATAGAAATCATCATCTGCAAATTCTTGTTTCACTCTATATGTAGTCAATCTCAGTGACCAGTCAGCAATCAACAAAAATCTGATGTGCTTGTAAGGAGGACGACTTTTTTCAGGTAGACTTGAAACTCTAGTAGTGATTCTTTAAACTGCATTATCTGAATTGAGTTAGTAATTCTAGTGATTTATCAACTATTAAATATTTTTTTTCCTTTGATCGAGGTAGAGCCAGAGGTGATAGGACCATTTTAACAGTAAACCATTACTTTAATTATGCATTAGAATAAAGCAGATTACAATGGAATTAACAGCCACCAAAATAATAATCATTGGGCATTGGGCTAAACATGTCAGGACCCATTCCTCCTGTGTATACATCAAATACTTCATATGTGGATTAGACATCTCCTGCACTTTGGTCATACTGTAAACTAATATGCAAGTTGGTCATACTATAAACTAATATGCACTCACATGGTTTTTCCTGAATCACCTTTCTTGCTTCTTGCAAGAAACAGAGACAGCCAGTAGGCAAGATCACTAAAAACAACACTATCTACATGCAGAAACCTGAATATTACTTGGCAAAGACTAGGAGTATCTCAACTGAATGGAAAGCAATTTTTATTTTAATATGTTTCTTTCTGCATTAACAAGGGGTGGGACATGCTTTATGACAGTTTGGCATAGAGAAGTGTTATTTTAGAGTTTTATTTGTTGATTAGATGATATTTTGTTTAGACTATCATTTTGTATAATGGTGTATCAGAATTAGCAAGATTTATTATCTGATATTTTGCTTTTATTTTTTTAAAGGTTTTGGTGTATTTAAAAAGATCCTGCAACATTGAGCAAGTATACATGTATTTCTATTAAAGTAATCCATTGAATCTTCCTATACCAGTTTTATTTCAATAATGGTATACTTAATTGTTGTATATTATATTGGCAGGGAAATTGATATAAGTTTTAACTATGGTTGATGTTCAGTGTTTAACATGCAGTGTATAAATTTTCAGAAGCTAGAATGGATAGTTGCTGAAGTGAAATAATAAATGTAATATTCAATTTTTTTGGGAAAATGTTTGGAATCTTGAATGGGTTGCTGAAGCAATATTTAATATTTAAAATTGGAAAAAATGTTGCACTTTTGAATCAATTGGTCAACTTCAATAAATGCAATTTGTAAATTGATATGTAAACAAATCTGTTGTTTAATACCAAATTTTTATTTGGAAGGGGTTGAATTGGCCCCCTTCCCAAGGCTGTGGGGAATGGTCATCCATGACCATTCTTTTCAGTCTAGTGTCCCTGTGTTAATTTTTATATTATTTTTTATTGCACTAAATTTCACATTTTTTAAAATTTTTATTTCGTCGTATAAATAATGATTTGACATTTTTTGTGTAATTATTTAAGTATTACATCTTTCATTTATAATGTAATCTAGCAACATTATTAGAATTTTAGTGTACATGTGTTTCAACATTGGTTTACTTTATGTCTACTGAAGCATGGTTTTGAATTTTGGCATTGACTTATATTTAATCTAATTTGACATCTACTTTGCATGTTTAAACTTTGACATGTTGACATTCACTTTGATTGCATTTATTGTTTATATGAAGTGTGTATTTGATTTTTGGCATACATTAATTGTTTGAATGAAGTGACTTTCAAGCGTGTGTGTTTAGTGTGTTTCACTTTGACTTCCATTAGTTATCAAGTGTGTGTTTGAACATGAATTGACATTGGAGGTTTACACTTTGACACTTTGGCATTCACTTTGATTGTATTTATTGTTTATATGAAGTGTGTATTTTATTTTTGGCATACATTAACTGCTCGTGCAAAGTGACTTTCAAGTTTGTTTGTTTAGTGTGTTTCACTTTGACTTCTACTAGTTGTGAAGTGTGTGTTTGAACATTAATTGACTTATTGTTTATTGAATCATGAATTTAAGTTTTGGCATTGACTTATATTTGATCAATTTTGACATTTGCTTTGCATGTTTAAACTTTGACACTTTGGCACTCATTTTGTTTACACCTATTGTTTTTATAAAGGCTGTGTTTGAGCTTTGACATAATTTAATTGTTTGATTGAAGTGATTTTCAAAGTGTATTTTGTCATCCACTAGTTGTGAAGTGTGTGCTTGAACATTGATTTACTTATTATTTATTGACTTATATTTGATCCATTTTGATATTTACTATGAATGTTTAAATTTTGACACTTTGGCATTCATTTTGTTTACATTTATTGTTTATATGAACTATGTTGAGTTTTGGCGTAACATAATTGTTTGTTTGAAGTGATTATCAAACTTGTTTATTTAGCATTTTTGGGCATCCACTAGTTGTGAAGTGTTTGTTTCGACATTGATTTACATATTGTTTTTGATATTAGGGAAAAAGCAGATTTTGAAGGGATCTGCAACCCTTTACAACCAGAAAAGCCAGACTGCTAAAAAGGATAGCCTGCAGCCACCAAAAAGCCGGCTCCCAAGCCAAGAACATCATGTTTTACCTTTAGAGTTAATCTTGTGGGAACGAAGCGTCATTTCTAGAGAAGGCCTAGATGCTTTTGATTTTTTACTCGTGACTGTAATCCAACCTTCCACTTGTGCAGCCTTTTCCTGCCAAGCCAGCACATCACTATCCTGGGTTTGATCATTTGCAGCCCTAGGCGAAACATCCTTGAACAGGCGTGCAGACTGGTTCTTATCCGAAGAGCAAGACGAAAGAGAAATCGAAGCCCCTCCACCAGATAAGGCAAACGGAGACTTAGACCGAGGTGCAACGTGAGAGGAAGAATCAACCCCTCCCGAAGGACAAGCCGAAGGAGCGGCTCCTAATTTCTGTGATTCAAAAGCAACTGCCTCTGAGAAACTCTTTTTTTCTTTAGATTTCTTCTCAATAGTATAATGATGTTGAGCAGCTCCAATCCACCAGTTTGCCTTTTCTTTTTCTTTTTTCAAAACCACAATGAGCAGCAGCATGCCCAGTCTTAAAGCATCTTCTACAACGGAAAGGTAATCCCTCATAGTCCAGAGATTGAACCCAATTCCCCTTGGAGGATTCTAATGAAACCTCAGCAGGCAATCCATTTGACACATCAATTTCCACAAGTATTCAGGCAAAGGTGGAATGAAAGATATCAAAAGATGCATTGTCAACATACAAAAAATCCCCAAGAGCTTCCCCAACCGACTCGAGAAGAGAATCATTCCAGAGGTGGAGGGGAAGATTAGGCAAGCGAACCCAGATCGGGATTTATATATTGTTAATTGAAGCATGGGTTTGGATTTTAGTATTTATTTATATTTGATCTATTTTGACATTTACTTTGCATGTTTGAATTTTGACACTTGGCATTCACTTAGTTTGCATTTATTTTTTATACGAAGTGTGTGTTTGAGTTTTGGCAATACATTAATTATTGATTTGAAGTGATTTTCAAACTTGTTTGTTTAGTGCATTTTGGCATCCATAAGTTGTGAAGTGTGTGTTTGAGCTTTGACATACATTAATTATTTAATTGAAGTGACTTTCAAACTTTTTTATTTAGTGTGCTTTTGAATATTGGCTTACTTATTATTTATTGAACCATGGCCTTGAATTTTGAAATTGACTTATATTTGATCTATTTTCCATTTATTTTGTATGTTTAAACTTTGACACTTTGGCATTCGCCTTGTTTACATTTATTGTTTCTTTGAAGTATGTTTTTGAGCTTTGGTATACATTAATTGTTTAGGCATTTACATTGTTTGAGCATTTGAAGTATGTTTGAAGTTTAGGAATTTACATCATGTGCTTATATTGTTGAATTTTTCCATTCAATTTATGTATATATTTAACTCTTGGCATCTTATTATTGTATTTTTAAACTTTGTGTGATGTGTGTGGGTGAACTTCCGCATCCCCTTATATTGTGTAAGAGGGAAAACATCAATCAAAGGAAAATAAAGCATAAACAAGATAAACTCAATGCATTAACTAGGATTATACCTTCAATTCTTCTCCATGGATTGAGCTCAAGTTGCACCCAAAGACTTGAAGATTTGCTCACAATGATGTGCTTGAATATGGATTGCTCACCTAGTATTCTAGCATAATATGGCTATGTTCACTCAAGATGATCAAATGAGGAAATGAGGCTCCAATTTATAGAAATTGAATGAGGATAATGGAGGGCTTAGATTTCTTAGCTAATCAAGGGTGGAGATTGAATGAGGTGTGGATCAAGATCACATGTGTCACAATGGAGAGAGGTAGAAGAGATGAGGTGTGTTGGCACATGTGTGAGCATACCTTGGATAGAGAGGACATTTAATTTTGGAGGCTATGTGTCAGAGGGTGTAAGAGTTAGTGGGGGTGGGTGAGATGTGGTAAAGAGGCTTATGACACTTGTCATTATGAGACAAGTTTGGGGAGAGGTGAGGGAATTAAAAATTAAAGGAAATTGGTGATGATGATTAGTAAGGAGGGTTAGATTAATTAATCAAGGATTAACTAATTTAATAGGGTAGGTTTAGTCAATAAACCATGGGTTTATCAACTAGGCTAGAGTTAAAAGTTGGAGAATGGGCTAATGATGGTTAGGAAGTGGATAGAGTTAAGTAATTGAGGATTAATGAACTCAAATGGGATTAGAAGAAATACAAAAAATGGTGGGATTAATTAAATAATTCAAATATTTAATTAATTGGAAGAAATTTAGTCGATAAGGTGGTATAATTAATTATAAGAAGATGGAATAATTAATTATATAATTTAGGAAGTAGAGTTGTTAGAAATAAGGTGACTACATTTTTCCCCTCTTTGACGCGGTGTCCATAGTGGTGTTGCACAAAAGAAGTTTAAATTTTTGCTTGAGTGAGTTAGAAGGTGTGTTAAGAGGTGATGCCCAGGGCAGATGAGGACCCTCTCACTGCTTGAAAGGGGCTTTTACTAGCCTAGGATGAGGTGAGATGATGAATATCTCAAAAGTTGTCTTGTATGCCAATAGGACAAGGTTGTGACTAGGCCTTCAGGAGGTCTGCTCCAGCCCCTACTTGTTCTAGTTAGGCCATGGGTAAGTGTGAGCATGGATTTTATAACAAGATTACTTGAGGTCGATGGGTTTAGCAGTATAATGGTGGTCATTGACAGATTCTCAAAGTATGCCATATTTGTACCATGTAGGGCACTATGTAAGGTAGAGGATGTAGTAGATCACTTTTTCAGGAATGTTGTGAAGTATTGGGTTGTTGGACTCAGTATCATCAGTGATAGGGATGCTCGCTTTACAAGTGTGTTTTGGAAAGAGTTGTTCAAATTGATGGGAACAAAGTTGCTAATGTTTACCAGTCATCATCTGGAAATAGATGGACAGATTGAAATAAATGCATTCTTAGAGGATTATCTCAGGCACTTTGTTTTTCAGACTAGTCCAATTGGTCGGGCTTATTGTATCCAACACATTTTAGCTACAACATGCATGCATCAAGTCAGTATTCTCCATTTGAGTTGGCTATGGGGCAATAGCCATTGACTCCTCACACAGTGTTGAGTGGATACTTGGGACAGTGTCTAGGTGCAAGGGATAGATTGAAAGATTAGCAGGACTAGGTTGATCTTGTTAGGCACAACTTGGTCAAAGTTGCAAAAAGGATGAAGTATGCAAAATCAAGAAGATGCATTTGGAATTCAAGGTTGGTACAGGGTCTTCTTGAAGATTGATTCGGTTCAATTGAGACCACCCAAAGGGGTTGAGTCCAACATTGGCTCGAAGGTATGATGGGCCTTACATAGTCACAGAGAGGGTCGGTAAGGTTGCATACAAACTAAAGTTGCCAACACACATGAGAGTTCATGATGTTTTCCATGTTAGTGAGCTCTGTCTATATCACGAAGATAAAGAGGACAACAACAGGAATGTGCCAATAAGGGGGCCAACAAATGTCATGGACAAGCTAGGCTTGGAGGTGCAAGAGGTGATTGTTGTTAGGGAGAGAGGATTTGGAAATAAAAAATGGAAGGAGTTCTTGGTTCATTGGCAGTGCTAACCCAGAGATGAGGCATCATCAGAAAGAGTTAAGAGTTTTTGCAAATATGAAGACAAGGTGTTGGAGTTCTTGAAGGACTCCACCACTCTGTTTTAACTACTCAGAGTAGAAGTGGGTACCTTTACATCAGTGTCTGGGACAATGATGCCGATATAGACACCTAAAAATGACCTAGGCCTGCAAGCTTCATTTTTACCACTTTCGTCCTAGCATAATTATGACATTTAATTATGTCCTTGGTCCACATTCAACTATTGATTAAATAATTCATAATTATTTAATTAATTCATGTCCTTTGATTCTTCATGATTATTAAATAAATAAATTTTAATTTATTTATTAAATACGTCACTAATTGTCTAAGTCTTTCTTTAATTAAATAAATTTCTTAATTTATTTAATTTCCCTTTCTGCGTTTAATTATCCTTGATTATTAAATAAATAAATTTTATTTATTTATTTAATACGTCACTAACCGTCTTAATTAATTAAATTGATTAATTTATTTAATTAATTAACCTCATCTCCTAAATTAAATAATTAAATTTAATTATTTAATTGCTAATTTCATATTCTTCTCGTTTTTAAATAAATTAAATTATTTAAAATGTCATGTCAATCCTAACTGTCAGTCCTTTTTGATAAATAATATGAAAAAGATTATTTATTATCTCTCAAAATCCATAATTTGAATTATTTTAATTCAAATTAGTAATTAATCTTCCAAAAATCAAGCAATCGGGCAGATTCTTGATTTTCCAAATCTTATCTTCAGTCCACATCTTATCTCTTTGATTTTTCGAATCTTGCAAATCAAGCAATCTTACCTTCTTGATTTTTCGAACATCTTTATTTTCTAATTAATTTGTCTCATTTATTCTCCACCATCAATCCGATTTTATTTTGACCGTTCGATTAAAGATTTTGCCCTAACCCTAATTAGGGATTCTCAAGTGTAATCTGGATCGTTCATTTCATTGATTTATCTCGTCTGTCCGTTCGAAATGGCCTTTTCTGTAAAATGCCATTTCCTTCTCATTTTTTAGAGAGGTTGACATTTTACGTAATTACTATAGGCATTCGTTTACTTAGTTTCACATATTTTGTCATAGGCATTTGATTAATATTGGCATTTGTTTTAAGAAATAGACATAGGCATTGGCAATAGTCATAGGCATATCAAATCCTTCGAATCTTGTTGTAGGGCTTAGGCATTTTATATTGCTCAAGAAGACGAATCTAAGGGCAACACATTTCCAGCAAGTAAGAAGGTGTAACGAAGGTGAAGCATGGAAGATGGAGACTCTTGGTGATATATTTCCCTTTCGTTTTCATTTGATTTCCATTGTGCTTCGTTATATCATTGGATTTTAATGTTGTTTGATCTAATCATTTAACAATCTGATTTTCCTTTGATTACATTGGTGAACCCGACGTTTTGTAGAGAAATTCGTGTGTGTTTTTGTTTTCTTTTCACTGTTTTGCAGGTTACAGCCAAAACGTCATACGAAATCCTGTCACCTTTATTTGAGCACAGAAAAATGGGAGAATAAAATATTTCAAACGTTTTCTGGGTTTTGTAGATCTCGGTCTCAGCTTTCCAGAACATCAAACGGTTTTAAATTTCGTTAAGATTTGACAAAGTTATGGCTGTTTTAGTGATCGATGTTTTTTTTAATTTCATTTTTAAACCCGCGTTTTTCTTTCGTCTATAACTTTCCTTTTGTGCAGAATTGTGGAAAATATTTTCTGGGTTTTGAAGGTTAGATTTTCAGCTTTCCATGGATATCTACCACTTGAAATTTTGTTAAGTTTGGAGGAAGTTATCACTATTTCAAGTCTGCTGTTTTCATTTAAGTTTTTATTTTTTTTTATTTTTGTTACTAATCTTTTCTAGTAGCGTGTGGCGATCCCTATTCGTGTGTCGAAGACCATTGCATAAGAGACTACTAATATTCATTGTTTGCAGATTCGCATGTCAAAGAAGGAATAAACAAACTTTGCGCTTGTTTTTCTTAGATTAGCAAACATTTAATTTTGGTGCTTATAAAACGAACTCATGTCTTCTATGCTTGATTGTGGTTGCGGGATGGTAGGTGAGTATGCTCTCACTTGGTGAAAACCTTGTGATCAGAAAACTAGACCCATATTTATTTGTTAATTACCCTTCACAATTCGGTATATCGGAGTATCCTCTCCCCTTGCGCATTCGTGCGATCCTGGGTGTAAGAGAAACGGTTACTGACTCTAGAACTTGGGCTTGTTCTGGTGGGAAAAAGTACTCACCCCAGGATGACTCAGACCGGTAGCACCCTGACACCGAGGGACTTCCAGCCGGTATATAAAAGTGGGTTCTTGGGGAAAGCCCAAGAATCACGAGTGTGGTTCCGACAGATGGATCCGAAAGGGGACTCTCGCCGCATGGATCACGCCCCACGAATGGAATGCCCGAATTAAAAACCTCTTGTCTTAGTGTCCAACCGTTCTATTGGCCGTTGCTTGGTATAGTGCAGGGTACAGTATCATGCCCAAAGACACTCACTACTGATCCCCTTGAGTAGAGATAGCAATTCTTGGGATGTCACTACCAAAGAATCTGAATTTGGTGTGCTCGAATGACGTTAATGAGCTATGGAGGGGAGCCAATGCCACCAAAATTCTAAGTATCCGCTCTCGAGAAGGAAAGGTGTTTATCACCAATCCGGGGTATATCGGTGGGCTATACCAAGTATACAAACCCTTGGCCTTTTGGCCTTTTAAGATTGTACTTGTTTCATGTGTGCTTGCTTACACCAAAACATCGTGCTTGTCAAGTGTTTTCTAGATTTTCAAACAATATACACAAAATGCACAAATCTGGACACAAACAATCGACATTGGACAAATCAAACTTTTGAGCAAAACATTAAAAAAAAAAAAAAATCTCAGTCCCCATTTTGAACTTAGACTTTGCATTGTTCATCTTAGTCATCATTTTGAACCTAGACATGGCATTTATAACATTAAGTCCTTAGTCAAACATCATCATCTTAGTCCTCATATTGGCCTTGACAACCTTGTCATTTTGCATTAATCATTTTCTTAGGAAAACATCATCATTATCTTGCATTGTCATCCTTTATTCCAAAAATACAAAAAAATTAGTGGCATAACTTGTCATCTTAGTCTTCATTGTCCTTTGGCATTAGTCATTTTCTTTAGACAACATTGTCATATTGCATCCCTTATTGTCAAAAATCCAAAAACATAGTCTTGCATTGTCATCCTTTTATCCAAAAAATCCAAAACACATAGGCTAGTGTCATCCTCGCATTTAGTTGTCATTCTCATTTGAGAAAATTCCTTTTATGGTTGAGACTAGGCTTCAAAGACAACAACGACAAATGGCAAACTTTGGACAAGATTTTTATCCCAACATCGATAATAACACTTATGACACGAACAAACATTGGACCTTTTCTGACCCATTTCACAACATGAACATGCAATCTTCCATGAACACGCCATCTTCATCACAAAACATTTTTGAGCCATTCATAGAAAGAGACCAAAATGGACGAGTATATTTCAAAGACATAGAAGCTGCAAAGAAAAATCCTGATATATTCTCCTTTGTAAAAAAATATATCTTACGTGACCCTCAAAGGTATCTAGCCATGCTTTTGGACTTAGGGGCTAAGTTACCGCAAGGATTTGACATAAATACTTTGCCACCATCCATCTACCCTCACCATCAACAGTCACTTGACCTAAATCCTACCAATAATTCACAACAAACGTCCACTTATCACCCTTATCCTAACCTTGACAAGGGAAGTCAACTGTCCAATAGTCCATTCCAAACCTCCATGTCATATTCTGACCCTTCACCTATTAATCCCGTCCAAGTCTGCATCCCTTATCAATCATCTACCAACTCATGTCAAGTCCCCACATCATACCATACCGATCCGGTCCAAGTCTCCATGTCCTCTTTCAATCAACCTTATACCAATCCAGTCGAAGTCCCCATATCCTATCCTAGTCCTTCATATACTAGTCTAGTCCAAGTTCCCACGTCCTATCCTAATCCTTTGGTCATTAATCATTTTCAAGTCATCCCCTCACAAGCCACATCTAGTCATGAAAATTTCGTCATTGCTCAAAGTCAAATCCCATTGTCTAAACTTGAGGATACATGTCAAAATAAAAGCCCAAAGCATAACCTTATAATGTCACCCTTATGTCAAGAACAAGGTAGTCCATCCCATGACCCTATCTTAAACTCCATTCAGGGAGTCCTTCAAGACAATCATGACATCCAAAACACACCTAGTCATGACAACCCCATCTTTGAACAAGACCCTACCATTGACCAAGAAGTCCAAATCCATGACAACCCCATCTTCGACCAAGACCCTACCATTGACAAAGAAGTCCAAAACGATCCACTCCTTGACCTTTATGCCATTCATGATCAAACACTTACCGACCCTATACAAGCATTGACTATTGACACTTCCCACGATGAGACACTTGCCTCCATGGGACACATAGATGATATTCCTCTAGAAAAAGAATCTTCCACTAGGGACATGCTGGCATATGATCAAGTTATAGCTAAAATCATGGGACTCTATGACACTGACCATAATGATGGCTTCGACATTTCTTTGGAAGCACCAACAGAATCGGCTGAACCTGACATGTCACATGATCAGACCAAAGATATTACTCTGGAATATGTCCAACATGACAATGAAGCTAAAACACTTTATCACTTAGCGTCATCTATCTTTGTCAGAGCAGGCTTTCTTGTAGACGAAAATATTACAAGTGACAATGTCCATAGACATCATGATGGGTTAGCATCTTGCTTTCAAAACAATAAATACCCCATCGCAAACAAAATCTGTCAGAGCATGCATTATCAAGGCAAAGGACTAGGCATACATGAGCAAGGCATTCTAGAACCAATACAACTTCAGGCAAATTACAGACATCAAGGTCTTGGCTATTCTTCAGATAACAAATCAAACGATGGTAGTGGTACCTCCTCGATACTAGGGGCAACCTTATCAGATACAAATGTCAAAATGGAATCCATGAGAAATCCTTGTCATAAGATTGTTGCCAACACCCCCTCCACCCACACCATGAACCGTCATTCTATCATGAATCAACCTCCCCTTTGGGACCAACAAAAATAAAAGTCTTACAAGTCAAAAGATCAAAATCAAATGTCAAAGGCCATTGAATCAAACAAAAGGACAAGTGGACAAATGAAATTAAAATGGATCCCAAAGAAAGATGGATCAAACAAAGACACCAAGTCAAATACAAAAGTCAATCACAATGTGGAGCCACAAGACAAGAGGACTCCCACATATAACACATGTCCACCTCCTTCAAAATGGTCATCAATCAAGACATATAAAAGTGTTGGTTCCAAACACCATCCCTCCAAAATCCGTCATCCACCATCCCAAATTTGGAAAATAAAAAGTGATTCATCCAAGCGTCCAAACAACCTTTCCATGTCCACCATCATTTGTCATAATCCTACATCTCGCCTAAAGTCCAAAAATCCTACGTCACAAATCCGTCACATCATGGCAGCAACTCTTTACCACAAGGACTCTCATGGCACTCTATTGCGATGTGCGTATTTTGATAAGGCCAACTCTAGTATCGAAAAGGATCACAATGACATCGATCAGTTGTATACAAGTGCTATGATCCTGACAAGACAACTCCTTCAACAAGGTCATTATTGGCATATTATGGCACCAGTCTCTACATCAACCGTCAGTGGATTGAACAGTCGGTGGTTATCTAAAGCATCCAGGCTATCCACAAAATCAAATACAAAAAATAAAAATGAAAATGATAAAAATCGTCACTTACGATGAAAACACGGCAAATAGGCATCTTGGTGACACCAAAAAATCAAAAGTCAAGAAAATAGTAAAGAGAAAAATTTCATCCAACGGTGAAAACTTGGCAAACAGGCCTTGGATAAGTACCATGATGAAAACCTGGCAAACAGGCGTCATGTGTAAAATAAATCGTCTATGTGGACTCTTACACTTGGGGGCAAGTCGTCTCATTTCCCATGCCTTCCTCATGACATTGACATCCATCTAAGCCCTATCATTTCCATCCATTTTCCCACCTACCTTGGTCTTGACATAAAACTGGCACACATAAATCATGCTTTGGGAAAACTCTTGACATGTCTATCATTCGGTCATACATGATTCACGAAACATCATGTCATCGACCATCATAGTCTTATTGTCCTTATATGACAGTCCTTGAAAACCATATGACATTCCCTTAGTCTCATGTCTCCCATCCTTTACCAAGGCCACCTTTTGTCCTTTTATGCTCGTCACCTATCTTGACTTTCCCTTGTCAAACGGTCTAAGGATAATCATCATCCCATCTAGTCCTAACCAAGTCATTCCAAATGCAACGAGTCTAATTCATACAAGAACATTATCCAAAATTTTACTTGACTGCGTTCCTGGCCTGGCCGTAGACCACGATACTTTCGTCACATTATCGTCATCGTCCTCACGTTGTTTCGGGATGCGTCATTCCCACGTCAAACAACGTTGTCATCACCTGTCAATTGGTATTCAGCTTGACTAGGGGCACAATCATGTTTGTCCTTGGGTTCTCATGTGTAGGCATCAGTTATTTGCATTTGTCACGATCCTCTTAAACGTCAAAATCCAAAAAAATCATAAAATGACAAAAAGACCAAAAACATCATAAAAGTCTTGAAAAAAGGCAAAAACATCATAAAAAGTCCTGAAGAAAGACCAAAAACATCGCAAAATGTCCTGAAAAAAGGCAAAAACATCATAAAAAGTCCTGAAAAAAAAAAGAGATCAAAAACATCGCAAAATGTCCTGGAAAAAGACTTAGAAATCATAAAATGTCCTGAAGAAAACCAAACAAAACATTAGACTGTGCAAGGCACACAAGTGCACTGTCATCTCTGATCAAAGTCAATCAAGTCAATCAGTCCTTGTCATCTGTCGAACTACGTTGTCTCTGCGCATTTGCTACGTAGGCAAGACTCATGCTTGAGTCCCCGAGACATTAGGTCAGTCCTTTTAGGTTTGTCAAAATAAAATCATGACGCAATTTTGGTCATCAAGACAAAATCATTGGTCGTGTCGAACTACGAGGTCTCTGAGGCATGACGTAGGCATCTATTGATGAGCCCCCGAGGCCGCACTAGGTCAGTCCATTAGGGTTCATGGCACTACACTGGCACACACATCAAAAAGTCTTCAAGACAACATGAATCTTTCCCAAACGAACAAAAATCATCATGACAATCATTATCACAGCAAGACAATCTCATCGGCACATATCATCATGACAATATCGACATATGGCCAACACAAGTCAAACTCAGTCAAAACAAGTCAAACTTAGTCAAAACAAGTCAAATTATCGCAACCAGTCAAACTATCAACCCTTGGTTACCTTTCAGATGGGTCCTTCTGAAGAATAACCTCTGTCATTTATGCCTTAGGATGTGTCCTTCCTAGGAATTGGCATTGTCATCTGACATTTTTGAGGGATCCTTTCTGACACTTAAGGATCATTCCTCTCGACAACAACATTCTTTCAGATGTGTCCTTCTGAAGAACAAAACTCTGACATTGGTGTTTTAGGATGTGTCCTTCCTAGACATCGACATTATTCAGGATGTGTCCTTCTTGAATATGACAACCTTCGGCATTTGTCATCTTGGCATCATTTAAATTTACATTGACACATCAATGCACTCAACATCCGGACGCACTTGGCAAACACTTGACAATTGTCTTTTAATCTTTTATCATGTTATTAGTTTTTCAGCAAGATCCCACTAAGCAGGATTTAGAGAAGCAGCGACGTAGCATGACAATTGACGCGCATGACTACTAGCTTCTCAGTGAGGTCCTGATTCTGGGATTTAGAAAAGCAACGACATATCATGATAGGGACTTTATTTTTGTATTTTGGCAATCATGTCACTAGTTTCTCAAGGATGTCCTGGAAACAGGATTTAGAGAAGCAACGACGTTCCATGATCTGTCCTTGTCTTTTTCTGCTTGTGTATTGTCTTGACAAAAAGACTGGGGCAACTTCGCCCTTAGTATGAGTTAGGACATTCCTTGTATGTGACTGTCTGTTTTTCAAATGGATGACCTTTCACACCTTGGTCTACGTCATACCATTGTGTTTGTTGTCCATTTGTGTCATTTTTACCGCCCAATGATGATTAAGAGCAATAAATATTAGTCCTATGGCAATGTTTTGAAGGATTTAGTCTAGGAACTAACATGCATCTTCTTTAGTCTTGTCATCTTCTCTCACCCATCTCATTTAAGCATTGCATTCATGTCTTTTGCACTAAAATTTCTTTGTCTCTTCATATTCTAGTCTTCTCATCAATTTCGAGAGCACACCCATGTTCTTGGAACCCGTTTGTCCTCTCGAGGGGGCATACCGTAACCCTCCTCGTCATTCTTCCTTCTCTTATTTTGCACTGGGGCATTTTTCGACTTATTTTCTTTGTCACAATGCGACAAGCGACATTATGACAAAAGGGGCAAAATGTAGACACCTAAAAATGACCTAGGCCTGCAAGCTTCATTTTTACCACTTTCGTCCTAGCATAATTATGACATTTAATTATGTCCTTGGTCCACATTCAACTATTGATTAAATAATTCATAATTATTTAATTAATTCATGTCCTTTGATTCTTCATGATTATTAAATAAATAAATTTTAATTTATTTATTAAATATGTCACTAATTGTCTAAGTCTTTCTTTAATTAAATAAATTTCTTAATTTATTTAATTTCCCTTTCTGCGTTTAATTATCCTTGATTATTAAATAAATAAATTTTATTTATTTATTTAATACGTCACTAACCGTCTTAATTAAATAAATTGATTAATTTATTTAATTAATTAATCTATCTCCTAAATTAAATAATTAAATTTAATTATTTAATTGCTAATTTCATATTCTTCTCATTTTAAATAAATTAAATTATTTAAAATGTCATGTCGATCCTAACTGTCAGTCCTTTTTGATAAATAATCTGAAAAAGATTATTTATTATCTCTCAAAATCCATAATTTGAATTATTTTAATTCAAATTAGTAATTAATCTTCCAAAAATCAAGCAATCGGGCAGATTCTTGATTTTCCAAATCTTATCTTCAGTCCACATCTTATCTCTTTGATTTTTCGAATCTTGCAAATCAAGCAATCTTACCTTCTTGATTTTTCGAACATCTTTATTTTCTAATTAATTTGTCTCATTTATTCTCCACCATCGATCCGATTTTATTTTGACCGTTCGATTAAAGATTTTGCCCTAACCCTAATTAGGGATTCTCAAGTGTAATCTGGATCGTTCATTTCATTGATTTATCTCGTCTGTCCGTTCGAAATGGACTTTTCTATAAAATGCCATTTCTTTCTCATTTTTGAGAGAGGTTGACATTTTATGTAATTACTATAGGCATTCGTTTACTTAGTTTCACATATTTTGTCATAGGCATTTGATTAATATTGGCATTTGTTTTAAGAAATAGACATAGGCATTGACAATAGTCATAGGCATATCAAATCCTTCGAATCTTGTTGTAGGGATTAAGCATTTTAGATTGCTCAAGAAGACGAATCTGAGGGCAACACATTTCCAGCAAGCAAGAAGGTGTAACGAAGGTGAAGCATGGAAGATGGAGACTCTTGGTGATATATTTCCCTTTCGTTTTCATTTGATTTCCATTGTGCTTCGTTATATCATTGGATTTTAATGTTGTTTGATCTAATCATTTAACAATCTGATTTTCCTTTGATTACAGCCGACGTCGAGAACATCGCCTAATTTGGAGTGGGGGAGGATCATGGTGTGCAGTTACTTGAAGGGGCACACCGGTTCCAATGGGGTGCACTAGGGGTGTTCCAGGGGTGCACCAAGCATATTACAGGGGTGCATTAGGGGTGTACTAGGTGTGCACCAAGGGTGTTCCAGGGGTGCACTAAGGGTGTTTTAGGGGTGCACCAGGGGTGACTCTGCTACATGTGTGGGATTCTGAGCTTGTTGTTTTACAACTAGTTTGTGACAGACAAAGGGGTGATAGAAAACCTTATGTGTTCATGTATGCCAAATTCTAGAGACACCATCACATGGGACAATTAGATCACTGGTGGAGGGTTTTAGATGAGATGGATACCTTCACTTGACACCTGTACCTCGATTGTGAGGTGTGGGAGGATGATCACCTTTATATTTCATACATACAAAGGATATATTACTTGATTGGGAGGACCTCGACGATCATTGAGAGATACCTCCCAGTCAAGTATTGAGATAGTTTGGTTAGCGATGAACAATGCCATAAGCAAAGGTGGTTTTTGCTCAGGTGGTCTGGGAGAGCCTTGGATGTGGTGGGTATATAAAGTATGGCATTGCTTTTCAGAGTTAGAGAGATACTCCTGTGATGGCATTAGATCTGCAACCAATGGTGGCAGATGCAAGGACTACATGTGAGTATGACACATGGTGGGAGAGGCATAGACGTATCCGCTTGACCATCCCACATGATCAACTAGTAGTTGTGGAGAGTAGTAATGAGGGCACTAACAACAGCAGTAGTGGTAGTGGGAGCGGTGATGGAAATAGCAGTGTTAGCAGGGACAATGGTGATGATGGGGAGAGTAGTGATACAGGGGACGATGTTGATGACGGGGTGGTGGTGATGATAGGGGAGATGGAGAGGGTTGACTAATGACCGAGGAGAGAGGATATGCAGGCATAAGTGCAAGCCCTGATTACAAAGAGAGATTAGCTCTGATAAGAGTAGAACCAAGCTCGATAGGATCATTTATAGGTGGTCGACAAGCAAGATATGACTAGGGCAGATGTGGCACAACTATAGGGTTAGATAGATGGCCAACTAGCAACATTGATAGTAAAGAGGGATGCAGTGAGAGCAGATATTGCCTGCTTATGAGCGTTGTTGGATGGAGGGGGTGGTGGAGAAATGAGGGAGATGGTGGAGGATAGATGACAGCGATCATAATAGAAGCAGAAGTGGGTACCACTAGACCAAAGAGTGACTAGTATTACTATTAGCAATAGGTCTCATAGGCCAACGAGGTCGGGGTCATCAGTGACTATGGGGCCTCCACAACCACCACAACAAGATCCACAACCATCACATAGATCTCCCAATAGACCAACCCATTTAGATGCAGGCAACACAGGGTAGCTCTAAGAAGATTGATTATGACTTTTTGGATTTTTACCTTAGAGGGGTTTGGCTTTTGTACACACACGAGACTTTTGTACATTTTGTATCATGACATTGTATTATTTTGATATATATGATATGATGGATTCAACCCATATGATTTATGCAGATGTTGATTTGGTATATATATCTGTATGGGCATTTATTATGGTGATGTTTATAATGTTGACATGTTTTATGTAGGATGGCTATGTTGTGTATGATTATGATTATGCATGTGATATGATGTCATATGATTTATGTTTATGGTTTTGTGATGTTACATGGTTTAGTGATTCTATGTGCATGATGATTGTGATTATGATATTGATATGCATGTGATGATAATTATATGTAAAATGGATGTATGAATGGATGGCTTAATGGAAAAAAATGGTTTAATGCATTAATGAATATGTTTTATGTGTAATAGTTATGAATGTGTATGAATGTAATTAATTATTGGATTAATGATGGATGGATGGTAATGTAATGGAAATTTTCTTATTTGTATATATGTTGATGGATGTATTTATGCTAGTGGGTATGATGTATGTAATGTTAATTGAATGGTCAATGTAATGATAAAGAATGACAAAAATATTCTAGAAAGGGCTTCAAAAGAACATTTGGTCAGGGAAATGGGAGATTTCTTAACCAAATTTGTTTATAGTATTAGGGGCTCCATGATAGTTTCCCCTCTCTTAATCATTATTCAATCATGGTGAATGTGCAACATCGAGTGACATACACGATTGTGGGTAGGCGCATAATGTTTCACTTTATATTATATATTATTTGTTTTGTGTCATGATACAAAATGTACTCTGGTCCAAGTATGTGGGGGGGGAGGTAAGGGTGTGTGGATTGGATAGGGGGGATATGTTTAGGGATGATGAAGATGAGAATTCAAGGAGAAATGGGAAGGGGGATTATGCTAGAAAAATGTTGGTGAGCAATCCTTAAGTTTGATATAGCAAAGGACATTATGCCCCAGTGGTATAAATGACCAAAGGTGTGATTATGTGCTTTGCATGGACTTGGGCCCACAAACACATACAAACAAAAGATTATACCTTATCACACATCTATTTCTAATGACCTTAGTGGACCATTGAGGGGATTATATTGCAGACTTGAATGTTTTATCCACCTCTAGCTAAGGTATCAATGATCATTAGAGAGTCAGGATAATCACAAACACGCCATACAAAAATGACACATTCCTACTTCGTACCTTGTCCTTGACACACCAAGATATAAAAGGATCTAGGTGGCCTTTACTTGGTGACTCCATAGGTTCAAAATCATAAAAGATAAATCCAATAAAAAACCAAATCTCTTGCCAAGGGTAGAACTGATAGATGTTGCTTGACTAAGGAAGGATTCATCCTATTGGGCAAAGATGGAGGGGATTGTGATGGAGGAAAAGCAAAGTGGTGAGGCTTTAAGGATCCTATTGATGTTTTAGCATTAGGGCTTTATGCAAGCATGCTTGTTGTTTGTTTTGTCTTGTTCATCCAAAGGTGACATAGGTGGTTTATTTGAGGTGATGAAACATTATTATGGGTGGACTTTTATCATGGTATAGTGATGGTTGTTTTTATTATAAGCAACTAGGCATGGTGACAACCGCTTCCCACTACATATGACAAGGGGTGGAATGTATGAATTGGGGCATGTAGGATGGGTGGATAGTGCAAATCCATTTGTGTGAACTATAAATTCACATCTTATACAAGCACCATCATACTGTTGCAAACACCTGTAGAGAATATTTTCTCAGCCAAAAGTATTCTAATAGAAAGATGGGGATGTGTGTGATATGCCTCATTGGTAAGATGTAGGGATTGGCATGTGTATAGTAGGTACAAAGTGCAAATTCCTTTGTGCCAACTATAAATTCACATCTTATACAAGCACCATTGTATCATTTGCATGCTATTGAGAGGGATAATTTCTCAGCCAAAATTAATCTAACAGGAAGGTGAGCATGTATAGATGTTAGTTTTATAACAAGCATGGGTGGCACATGAAGGTGATAATCATGTAAGTTGTCTAATTTACCATGAGAGTGTTGGTTGAGTGACAACAAGGGGGGATGTAAGGGTGTATAATATGTAGTGAAAAGATGGTAGGGGAAGCTCTCTAATTACAAAATCAAGGTGTGTGTTCCAAGCCATGGTTGGAGAAAATGGGTGAATTTATTGTGGATGGGGAGGAAAAATTGACCTAATAGATGGTGGACATGACCCTACACATGGTAGTTGTTTGACATATTTTCACCATGGTACTTGTCCAAGATGCCACAAAGTGGTTTTCACCATTGGATGAATTATTTATCTTTACTATTTTTGTGCTTTTTTTAAAAAAAAAAAAAAATTTGTATTTTTCCATTTTTTTGATTTTTTATTCTTCTTAGGCAATTTTTTTTTAGATGAATGATGTTCATGGGCTCTTCGAGGGGTTCTCCCTCCATGGTGGCTAACTGATATGTGCTTGATTCATATTTTGCTATAATATTGTAAGGGCCAAACCAATTAGGTTCAAACTTGACCTTCTTTTCTCACTCTTGTAGATTATGTTAATTTTCATTAAGAACTAGGTTTCAAATAAAAAATTCTCTAGGCGTGATCTTATTATAATTTTTTTGAAGTCTTCTGATAAGCTCTAAGATGATTAAGGGTGTTTAAGTATTTTTTATCTAGAAGCTCCAATTGTTGAAGGTGTGCTACTTGGTATTCTTCATCATCAATAATGTGCTGCAAAGAAATTCTCAATTATGGGATCTCAATATCTATTGGCAAGATAGATTCAAAACCGTATACTAGGGAATATGCTGTAGCTCTTGTGGGTATACAACAACTAGTATGATAAGCCCACAAGGTGGGATTGAGTTGTGAATGCCAATTTTAGCTAGCTTCATTGATCGTTTTCTTTAAAATTTTGAGAATTGTTCTATTTGTGGCATCAATTTGGTAGTTTCCTTGTGGATAATTGGGAGTGGAGAAATGATGTTGGATGTGAAATTGTTGGCATAGATTATAGACATCTTGATTCTTGAAGGGATGTCCATTGTCTGTGACTATGGAGGCAGGAATGCCAAAATGACAGATAATGTAATGGAGTATGAATTTAGAAATTTGTTTCCTTATAACATAGGTCATAGGTATGGCTTCAACCCACTTGGTGAAATACTCAATAGCGATTATTATACATTTATGACCATTTGATGAAGTAGGGTGTATCTTTCCAATGAGATCTAACCTCCATCACGAGAAAGGCCATGTAGTAATAATAGGTTGTAGTTCCTATGATGGTGTTGTTATGCCTTGCATAACCACCTCACTTTGGTCTAGATCAAAATGGGTCCCCCTTTTCTTTTGGTTAATTGCTTTCCTCTTTGGAATTCTTGTGTTTTTTCCTTCTGATTTTGACTTTTGATCTATCTAATTTAATCTTGGTTCTGTCTCAACCTAAATTGGTTTTCCTTCTTGTTAAGAATTCATTAAAATAATTGTAAGCAATGGTGATTTTATTATAATATGTCTTATTTGTTGTTGAGGACTAATGCAGACCTTCCTTTTTGCAGGGTTAAATCCTACACTTGATGATATTTCTTAGCTGGGGCTCAATTGGAAGGCATTCCTCAATCCAGTTGGTCTTAAAAAATCAGCTAAGGCAAAAATTGGCAAAATCCCAGAGATGTCACAGCGAGCGAAATTCATGTGTAGTCAACTGTCGGCATGACATCAATCAAAGTCACGGCGACTAGGAGTTTTCTATCGGCAGGAAAATATTTCACTTCGGCGGGAGTCACCTTCTTCGCCAAAAGGTATTGGCGAAGGTTTTAAGTTTCGCCGAAAGTCAGCAAAGCAAAGCACTTCGGCAGGAGATTTTCTTCGGGAAGAGGTCCCGGCGACTTCTCTATGTCTCACCGACCCCGATAAAAGTTATACCTTTCGACGGGAGACTTTCCTTCAGAGGGAGGTCTCGGCGAGTACATTTGGTCATACCGACAAGGCACAAGGAGGGGGATCTATTGGTATGACCACAAGGAAGTCTTGGCGACACAAAAGTGATTTCACCAGGAGTCTTACTCACGCGGAAGGGTCCCACCAAAGGTCTAAGGTTGGTAAAGGGTAAAACCTTCGGCATAATGTCTAGCCGAAGAAGTGAGGTTACAATGACACATGTGAAACGAAAGAATACATATCAATATGACTACAGAAGGGTCTTCCCGAAAGGAAAGGATCGCTAAAGGATGATGCCTTCGGCGAAGTGTCTTGTCGAATAGGGAAATCACGCCGAAAGGCTCTAACTCGGGGTGACTCGAAGGGAATGCAACGGGTTCGGTAGGATGTCTTGCCGACCCAAGAAGGTCTTGGCGACAACAGAGTTCAGTGCAAGGAAGCTTCGGTCGGTGTAAAGTCCCGCCGATCGAAGAATGTCTCAACGACATGGAGGAAGCCCAGTGAGAGTGAAAGAGATCGGCAAAGGGTCTCGCCGCAAGTGAAAGGTTTCATCAAAACAAAAGAGCTCGAGGAGAACAAATGGATGTCGCCATAGCTCTCGCTGATCGGAGGAAGTCTTATTGAAATAAAGAGGCATCGACATAGCTGTTGGAGCTCGCTAAGAAGTCTCGGCAACCTCGAAGTGTCATGTCAATAACTGCATAGTGGTAATATCATATCGGGGAGACACCGATGGTGTCTCACCGACATGCGATACCGTTCAGACCACTTTTGACCGCCAAAGAATCCTGCGTGGCATGTGATCATCCAATTAGAGAGAGCTAAGATGAGTCTTTGACTGATTGACCGCTCCTGTGAAAGAAAGACTAATAGAGTGTGACCGGGTGGATTTCTTCTGGGAACAGGTGGTGATTGATTGGCTTAGACGGTGTTTCAGATTGGTAAGGAGGTCCAACAGTGCTTCCAACAGGTGGTTAACGCGCAAAAATCCCAGAGCGGGCAGAAGGCCACTTCAATGAAGAAAGCCATGACTCAGAAGGACAGTTGTGGCGACCACTGACGACAGAGGCAGTTGGTATTAATGGCAGGATATCCTGGTGCATTCAAGGCGACCCTGAGAAGGAGTTTAAGGATGGACATGAAGGCTTGAAGTAAATACTGCAACAACAAAAGATCTACAGATCTTTTCCAAAAACCCTTCATCAGCATGGACAACAATGATTCACATTGAATGCACAACCGACTTTCCTAAAAAGATCGGAGGGACGACCTTCATGTAGTGAAGCAGATATTTTGTAAAACCCTAGTGCAAGGGACAACACATTCAAGTTGATACATCCTATATATAAGGCATGCTTGCCTCTTGGTAAAGGTTAGAACTTTTGGAAGGAAAACAGAGCTTTGTTAGAAGGATTTAAAAGAAAGTTAGGACTGTTAGGAATTAGTTAGCTAGTAGAAGGAGAGAGTTGCATCTTGATTCTGAGTAATAAGAGCTTCTCTTTGTCTTCTTGGTTAGCCAAAAGATTTTAGTACAGGCTGTAATGTATTCTCTAAGTTCTCTTAGTGTAGTTGGAAACAATCTGGAGCTTCAGATTCTCTGTACACTAGTGATTATGCTAGCTTTGTAAATATTGTTTATCTGTTTTAATAACAGTAGAAACAATCAGAGTTTAATCTACTTCTTATTGTGTTCCTGAATGATATTTGTCTTAATTTGATCATTCGATTTGTGAAATCTTCAAGGAATGGAATATTGTTTTATGTTTTATTTAAATGGTAATTAAAATTTGTTATGCGAATTAGCACTGTGAATGAAAGAGGTTGTGTGTCAATCACAAGCTTATCTTGTTTTGCAGTTTTAGTTTAAAATTCCTTGAAGTTAACAAGTCTGGTTAAGGTTGGATGAACTATTGTTCTTTTTTTTGTTTCAAAAACTCTAACTTATCTTTTTATATTTCTTTAAAAACCCCTGTTAGAGTAGGTTTTATTTCATGCTTGATCTTAAAACAATCCAAAAGCTCAACACCAGCAGGCCCCTTGAATATTACTGTTGCATTGACCACTGAGTAACATCAGCACAGTTGAGACCCAACTACAAAGACCTTGGGAGCTAAGGCATCCATGTGTTGCCTTTCTATTTCAGGAGAAGCAAAGTAGCAATATTCTGTTTGCATTGTTATGGTGCCAAAATTGCCATCAACAGGTGTGTGAATCAGATCACCATGCTATTGACAAGGCTTGCAAACTTTCATCATATTATTTGCATCTTGTTCCATTGTAGGCTAGTAATATCCTCTATGCAACAACTTCTTGACTAACGATGGTCCACTAGAATGTGCCCCACAAATACCTTGATGCACTTCGCTTAGGGAAGTTTGAGCGTCTTCTGAGCGCAAGCATCTCAAGAGGGTGCCATCAAAAGAGCAATGGTAAAGGGTATCTTCGAGGATAGTAAAACATGATGGTTTATGGATGAAGGATTGTCGTTGTGAAGATGATAGGTTAGGGGGAATGGTGTTATTACGTAGGTATTCATATATGTCTTGATACCAAGGGGAATTGGGACCAATAATGTCATAAATCATTTCAAATTCTAAAATATCATAAGCAGGAAATTTTTTTGTTCAATTAAGAGCTCATACTGTTGGCTATTTTGCGAAACATCAACAAGGGAACCAATGGTAGCCATGGAATCAAGTGCTTTATTGTTTATTCTAGGTAACTAATCAAACTGGCTTTGCATGAAGTTCTATTTGAAGCTACCCACCTTGTCATCTCTTGTCTGATATTCATTATTTATTTGTTTGATAACTAATTGGGAATCACCATAAACTTGTAGCTTCACAATTTTTTACTGGATGGAAAGCTTTAGTCCTATTATCAATGCCTCATATTTTGCTATGTTATTTGTGCAAGGAAAGTAAATTCTATAGGACTTAGGGATACAATCTCCTTGAGGTGTTACAAAAGTATCCCATCCCTGAACCATGTTGTGTAAAAGATCCATCAAAGTACGAATTCCACTATGTGCCTTCTTCTGTAATCAAAATATTCTCATCAAGAAATTCTATCAATAGTGGATGATTATCTAGTAGAGGGGCTTCAACAAGTTGATCAACAACTACTTGTACTTTGATATCTTTTTGTCGACATACTCAATATTGAATTCACTTAGAATCATTATCCATTTAGCCATTCTTCATGTGAGAGTTGCCTTTGAAAGCAGGTATTTTAATGGATCCACTTTAGAGATGAGCTAAGTTTTATGATTAAGCATGTAGTGTCATAGTTTCTTAGCATAGAAAACCATTGCCAAACATGCTCACTCTATTGGGGAATAGTTCAACTTGCGTCCAACTAGTGTGCGAGATATGTAGTATATAGACCTTTCTTTCCCTTTGTCATCATGTTGAGCTAATAATACCCTAAGTGCCACTTGAGTAGCTAATAAAAGGAGTGGTTTATCTGATTGTGGTGGTACTAAGACTAGAGGTGATACAATATAATCCTTAAGTTGTTTGAATTCCTACTAATAATTGTTATCCCATTTGAATATAATATTCTTGCAGAGTATGTGGGAGAATGGTTGACATTTGTTGACCAACTGGGCAATGAATATTCTAATTGCTTGTAATTTTCCTTGCAGACTTCTAAGCTATTTGGTGTTCTTTGGTGGAGGCATTTCCATTATTTCTTTCACTTTGGCTAGATTTACTTCAATACCTCGACAGGAGACAATAAATCCCAAGAGTTTTGCAGATGTGACGCCAAACACACATTTCTTGGGATTAAGACGCAATTTGTATTTTTCTAGCCGATCAAATATTTTCTAACCACTTCAATGTGTCCTCTTTTTTTTTATTTCCCTAGAAGATCATTCACATAGTCCTCCATGATATCATGTAGCATGTCATGGAAAATAATAGTCATTACCCTTTGGTATGTAGCCCCTATATTCTTTAATCTAAAAGGAATTACTTGATAACAAAATATTCCCCATGAACGTTATGAAGGTTGTCTTATGTTGGTCTTCTTCTATGATTCGAAATTGATTATAAACTAAAAGCCCATCCATTAGGGATAACATTTCATGTCCTGTTGTGAGGTCCACAATAATGTTGATGTTTGGTAGCGAGAAATCATCTTTGGGCATGCTTTATTGAGATCCTTGAAGCCAGTGCATATGTGGATACCCCCAGTGGGTTTAGAAATAGGTATGATGTTAGAGACCCACCCAGGATAGTCAATAGGTTTGATGAATCTAGCTTCTAAGAAATTTTGCAATTATGCCTTTACCAACAAAGCAATTTGGGGGTGCATCTTGCGAAGTTTCTACTTGACTAATTTTGCATTAGGATAGATTGCTAAATGATGTACCAAAGGGATGGATCAAGGCTTGGCATGTCTACATATGTGCAGGCAAAATCAATGGAACTTCTTTTGATGAAATCTTTCAATTTTTTATTAAATTCACCTTCAAGTTCTTTGGCTATGTATGTGACTTTAGGTTCTTCTCTTGTTCCCAAATTGATGTATGTTATGTATTCAATTACTACTATAGATGTCTCATGATGTTTGGGAATCAAATCAATTGCCTCATCCTCTAACGACTCAGACAGGTTTTCATTAGAGGATATGTCTTTTATTTTTACTTTTTCTTGATCCAAAAGTGCCTCATCGAGGTTTTCACTAAGGGATCTTTCTTTTTTTCTTTTTTCCTTTTTTATTATTTTTTTTACTAAGGCACATGATCTATTCCCCAAAATAGGCATCCTTATGTAACTTGATTTGATGCTCTTGCTTATGATCGCCTAGGGGTATGTAGTTGTGGACTCTCATGATTTCTTCTATTGCTTCATCATTTTGGAATGTATCTAATACGGGAGGTCCTTGTTGATCCCAATCAGTTAACTCAAGATATACAAGTGGGAGATCAATGGATGATGTTATGGTGAATATGTGGTTTGTGTCAAAAAGTTTGGCAATGATTTGGAAGGATTCTTCAATGACATCCTCCTGAGAGCCTTGATCAATAGAAGTCTTATTTCCTTTATCATGAGTGAGTTGGTGGGAATGGTGATTTCTTTTCTACTATGTGAGAATTTTAAGCATTGATGACAGGTGAAGGGGATGGCTTGCATGGCGTGTATCAAAGGTCATCCAAGGAGTATGTTATATGGTAAGTCAAGGTCAAGTATCTAACATGTTGTTTCCATAATGGCTAGACCAACTTGAATAGGTAACTTGATTGATGCAATTCATGAGCACAAACAACTCAACTAAACTCAACTCACTATGCTCTTGGCAACAACTTAGATCACTAGATTGAAAAAACTCTCTTTTGAGGCAACTTTCTTTCACAAAACAACTTGATTCAAAATACCCAAATTGAGATCAAGCATACAAACCTCTTGTAGATTCTCCAAAATACTTTAAACAACATCAAATGACTGACCCAAACCCTCTCTTCAACATAAACATCTCAAACTTAAGAATTTTCAAAGTAAATTGTCCTAATTAGCAACTAGGTCCTTTTAGACCACATAAACAACCAACACCAAATTCCCAAGCCCATTTCTCTTTCCTAATGCCACAAACATGTGTAAATATGATTGCACAAACACATTAAACCATCTCTGACATTTCATTCATGACATTTGATCAAACACTTATAGCAAACCTTCATTTTATACTCCAAAATAGGACTGTCACAGGACTGCTTTAACAGGACAGTCAATAAACAATGGCCTCAAACCTAAAGACTCACCAGAACCTATCAAGAAATGGCTCTCAATACACCCAAGCACCTTTTAAAAACACTGTTATTCAAGAAGGACACACTCACCACAATTTAATCTCTTAAAAAAACACTATACACTACTTTCCAGATTTTTTCCACCATTTATAGAGCTAGGGCTTTGTTGAATTTGCCCAAAACCACGCCTTCAGAACCTGCAACTTTATATTATGAATCTAAATGCAAAATAACACCTTCACACCAAAAATTAGAGTTTTCTACCGGTCTAGATGGGAGATATACAATTTTGTTTTACCACTACATACCCTAAACTAGGGTTTGACCCGTTTTCACAAAAATTGCAATATCTCACTCAAAAACTCATCAAATTTCATGAAACCAACTTCAAAACAAAGTAGACTCACATGGCTTACACTTACAATGGAGGAGAAGTGGGATCAACATAGAAATATGGCCGTACAATGGCCTGAAAACCAAGAAAATGTTGGTAATTAACAAAAAACAGTATTTTTTTTTGAATTTTCATCCATGCATGCTTTTCCCCAACCTTCCTCAAAATTGGAGAGGCTTCAAAATGCTTTTAAGTAACCAAAACCACCGCCTAAAACTAATTGTTCAACTACCTGACCCTTGGCATTCCATGATTTTACATTTTTTTGCATTTTTGCAATGTTGCTTTGACTACATTTTGTCAAATTTTGCAACTTTTACCTTCTAAGCCCAATGAGCTTAAAATTACTAACTAGGACCTATTACATGCTTAAAGTGGCCATTTAGACCTTATTACATCATTAAATTAACAATACTAAATCAAAATCCTAAGTTTGCCTCATGGAGGCATGTTCATGCTAGGGTGCACCTACACCATTGATGGTACCTTTTGATTCTCTTGTTGCATCATCATATGCTTTTATTGTTATTCTATTATGAGGATAGATGGTGTCCTCTGATAGCCCAATTTCCTTATTAACTTCAAAGTCCATAGATTGAGTCCAAATCCACCATCTATTAAGACTCTTTTGATGTTATATTTATGGACAATGGCTTCAATGAGCAATGGTTTATTATGAGGTGTTTCAAAATGGAGATCTTTATTGGTGAATGTTAGATGGTGTGTGGATGATAAGTGTCCAATTATGGATTGGAACTTATTGACATTTATGTAACTTGGAACCCTATGTTCTCGAAGAGATTTGTTAAGGGCTTCTTTATGTGTGGGTGAAGTTTGAAGAAGTTTCAAGATGGATATTTGTGATGGTGTTTTACCATGATGTTCGATGTTGTATTTATGAGTGGTTGATGGAATGGATGGTGAGGATGATAGTACTTGTATTTTCCGTCGATCTCGACGGGTGGTGACTGTGCAATCAGGTGCTTTGATAGTTATTATATTGCATTCTTCAATACGTCCAACAGTTGTGTCATGTGATGATGGATTAGAATTATTAGTGAATGTATATGAAACATTGTTATAAGAGGAGAATTATTTTCTGTCATTATGTTGTGGGAAGGTTTGTGTGTATATGCCTAGTTGCTCATTTGGGGATTTGTGGTTGCGAATCTTGATTTCTCCTTTGTCAATAAGGTATTGAATATAGTTCTTTAATTTCATGCATTTGATGGTACTATGGCCCTTTATTCAATGATATTCACAATATTCATTATCTTTATACCATGTTGGTTTTGGTTTGCTTTCATCAAGGTGTGTGGTAATTGGAAATTTGATTGTTTTTTGTCCAAGTTTGTGGAATATAATATCAAGAGGTTCTCCCATGGGGGTATATTTGCGCTTGGTTTGATTAGTTTGCTTGTCTTTTCCTTGGGGGATGGTGATGGTATTGGAGTTTCCTTACTGTTGTGATGTTTTTGTATTGTGTGATGGGGTGCTTTACACATTTTGAACATGTTTTCTATCAGTTACTCCATCATTCACAAAATTTTTGTTTTTAGACCAATACTTTGGTTTGTCATTAGATGGTTGGTTATTGTCTTTTTGGTATTTGTAAATTTTGATTACCCCTTCAATGATTAAATCTTTTTCAATGGTTATCCCCTTTTCAATGACTTCATCAACTGTGGCACCGACACATTATAGCTGCAAATGTAGGGCTATCTTTGGATACAAATTTTCAATAAAGATTTTGACCATTTGTTTTTTCATGTACTTGTAGGGGGAATCGACTTGCAAGGTGTCTCCATATTTGAAGGAAGGTGGCAAAAATTTCCCCATTGTTTTGTTTGGTTGTGCATAACAACCAAAGTTATCTCTTGATCAATGTTGCATGAAAAGTGTGTCACAAATCCTTCGACTAAGTTAGTAAAGGATGTTATAGATCCTCGGGGTAAGTGTGTGAACCATTCTAAGGCTTGACCACCAAGGCTTCTAGGGAATAACCTCATGAGATATAAATCATTGTAAGCGACTTCTTGGCATGCCACTCTGAATTCTTTAAGATGTTCAATGGGATTCCCTTTCCCTTTGTACTTGTCAAATTTTGGCATTTCATAATCCTTAGAGAAGGGGATGGATAGTATGGATTGATCAAATGGATAAGGGCATATATCCTCATACTTGCAAGTCTTCCTTGTGTGACCAGTTTTGAGCCCTTGGATCATGTCTTTCACTTTCTGCAACTCTTGGGCTAAGTTGAAATTATTGGGTGGGGGGTTTTGGAGTAATTGGTTATACATTATTGGTATTAAGAATAGGGAAGACCCCCGGCTGGCCCTTTTTAATCAAATCCTCCTTGCACAAGTCTTCCATCGTAGCCCCCTTCATCTTCTTTCCATTTGACCCCTTCGCAGGAATTGGTTTCAAGCTAGTTAGTTCAACCTCAACCTCATCACCTGTATCATACTCATCTGCCATGAGGAAACTGGGGATTGAACCTTCTTTCTTGTCTTGTCGTCAACCTTCCTCTTTTTATCCCCTAAGCCTTTCACAACTTTAGGCTTTTGGGAGGACTTCACAATCTCTACCTCATCACCAGTAATATACTCGTCATCCTTAGAGGGAGCAGGGGATTGGGTCTTTTTCCTCTTCTTACCATCTAAGACAGCAAGAGACTCTGACTCACCTTCTAAGGAAGCATCAAACCCAGGGGAGTAGTCTTCATCCTCAGAATTCTCCTCAGACCTTGTAACATACTCCAAATTTTTCTTTTTTCTACCAACATTGGAAATATTAGGTTGGGCAGGGAGAATAAAGGCCTTGACATAATCAATAATCAATAATCAACACAATAAGACCTTCATGGAGGATAGGGTTTTTGGGATTACGTCTATGATCCCTTATACCAATTTCGAGAGAGACCAAGAGGTAGTAAGGAAACAAAACTCTCTTTTTATGCCTAAAATGGTTCAACAAAACAAAATGATGCCCAAAAACAATAGAAAAGCGGCCTTCCAATGTAAAATACCTCATTATCTCCTCTACAACATCTCTCCAAATTTCCTTGAGAGGGGAGCGCGGATAGCCACCACATTCTACCTTTTCCAACTTCCTTCGCTCATTATGTTTGAAAAAAGTATCCATAGCCGAACCAGACTCATTCTTGTCTTTGTAAAATTTCTTCCCATTAGTCGATAAGCTAGTAATTTCTGCAATGAGTTCCTCAGTGATAGTAAATTCCTTTCCCCTTATTTCCAGCACCTTGTTATGCCATCCCTCCAGAAAATCCTAAGATTTCTTTGCATCAAACCCATGCAGCTTCTCCATGTTCAGGGTAACTCCCCCAGCTTCCAACAATTCCCACAACCTTTTGTTAGCTTTCACAGAATTGCAAGAATTGGGCTTCGTTCTATTCCGGCTTCCTCCCATGGTAGCAGCATGTAAAAACCCCAACAAAAGGAAGAATTTGTAGACAATCTGCATAAACTTAGAAAGCTTGTGATGGAAAATAGGAAACCTTGAGAAGACAAAGGCTTCCTAGATACCCATAATCTGTGTGGATTGGACAATGTGGCAGAGAGAAATCATGAGAAAAGAGGGCCTAGTCAATCGAGCCATCACACCATACCGCTCGGTCTTTCCTCTCAATGAGTTACACTTCAGAACAAGCTACCACATAAGGGACATGTGACAACAAACCATCATAAAAAGAGCACTCTCCTCAACACTTTTGAGCATCATTATTAATAATTTAGCGATCCTCCAAGGGTAGAAGGTCATGTTCACCCCAAACCATAGAATCATTCACCCCATAATTGGTGAAAAAATCAGCCAACCTATTGCCTTCTCTATAAACATGAGAGATATGGCATTGATCAAAGGATTCCACAATATTTGTAGCATCATTAATGAGTGCCTCCACCGTCCACGAAGGATAAGACAACTTCCTAAGGTAATTAATGATATTGAGGGAGTCCCCCTCAAGCTACACCATATCATTTTCTCTTGATTGTGCTAACTTCAAACCATGATAGGTTGTAGATGCTTCCACAAAGTGGTTTGTTTGGGTTCCCAAAGGGAGCGCCACCACAAAAACAAGCCTACCATTAGAATCTCTTAACACTCCCCCACAACCAGTAGGACCCAGATTACCTTTAGTAGCACCATCAATGTTAACTTTCACCCACCCAACTGGAGGGGCTTTCCACACCACATCCTCCCTCAAAGCTTTACCTTTAGTGAGAGGCTGAGAGATATCACAAGACAAATTCCACTTATGAACAACCTCCTTATCCCCATCTGAAATCATCAACTTCGGGCCATCCTGAAAAGAGATTTGAGACAAGAAGTTTTCTTTGATAGCAACACATATCTTATGAGCCACTTTGACAAATAGAAGAGCAGAATCCCTAAAGATCCTATTGTTTATTTCCAACCATATTCCCCAAGCCATATGAGGAAGGATGAAGGACCAAAGAGCAATCAAAGCAGGGTTCTTTGAGGGAGCCTTCCATTACGACACTAAGTCATTGAGAGAAGACAAGAAAACCCAGTACATACCCCACATAGAGAGCACAAAAGCCCAGATTTCACGCACAAACCTGCGACCAATCAAAAGATGACCAAGATTCTCTGCCTCTTCTTCACATAAAAAATAGTTGTTAGGAAACATAAAACCTCTTCGCACAAGATTATCAATGGTCAACACCTTACATTGGAAAAATAGCCAAAAGAAAATGTTAATTTTAGGAATCAACTTAGGATTCCAAAGGGAAGCCCAGAAGGGAGCAGGACCAATAAATAGGACTTGCAAGGCAAAAACTGAGGAAACAAAAAATTTACCATTAGAAGAAAACCTCCACACAATCCTATCCATTGGAGCAAGAGAAGATATGTGAACATAAGCCAAGGATTTTGAGAGGGCTTCCAAACCTGAAAAAAAATCATGCAGCCTCTTCCACGATCCATTACTTATATAATCAGCCACAGTGCAATCAAAATGTTGCACACAAAGATCCTTCCGAGGGAGAGCCCAAGGTTCACCTTTGAACAGACCATTTCCAAACCACCAATCATCCCAAAACAAAATCCTTCTTCCATTCCCCAATTGCCACCTCAAAGCTTTGGAAACAATACATTTAGATTTCACCATAGCATTCCAAAGAATAGACCCAGAAAGGGGAGAAAAGCCATTGTCCAGGAGGTTTCTAAACCGATCCACACCCTTGAGATACTTGCTTGAAACAATACAGACACATTCACAATTACTAGAAATGAGATTCCATAGCTGCTTAGCAAGCAGAGCCATATTAAACTCTCTGATTTTATGAATTCCAAGACCCCCACCTTCTTGGGTTTGCATACTTCATCCTATGATATAAGATGTAACTGCTTACGTTCTTCCACCCCAGACCACATAAAGTTCTTTTGAATTCCTTCAAGCTTGTCCACAAATTTCCTAGGCATTTGAAAAAGACTAAAAGCATAGACATGGAGATTTTAAAAAGTAGATTTTATCAATTGAATCTTCCCATCTTGACTCAACAAGGCACCCTCCCAGCCAACAAATTTAGCATTAAACTTGTCCACCAAACCCCTCTAAAAAGAGTCAAGCATAAAATTAGAGCCATCTTGACTCAACAAGGCACCCTTCCAGCCAACAAGTTTAGCATTAAACTTGTCCACCAAACCCCTCTAAAAAGAGTCAAGCATAAAATTAGAGCCAGCTTGACTCAACAAGGCACCCTTCCAGCCAACAAGTTTAGCATTAAACTTGTCCACCAAACCCCTCTAAAAAGAGTCAAGCATAAAATTAGAGCACAAAGGGAGACCTAAGTAAGATGAAGGTAACTCCCCAATATTGCACTAAAGAATCTGAGCAATCCTTTGTTGCTTATCAATAGGGGTATTAAGGAAAAAAAACTGTGCTCTTAGGAAGGCCAACCTTTTGACCCAAAGCCAATTCATACAATTGCAAAATATGTTTCACAACATTAGCTTCTTTAATGGACGACTCCCCAAGTATGAGCGTATCATCCATGAACTGATGATGAGAGAAAATCAGATTGCGAGAAGGAGAGAGACCAACCAACTGACCAAAATTAACAAACCTTTGAATAAGCTTTCCAAGAGACTCCACTAAAATGATAAAAAGGAAGGGAGATATGGGATCAACCTGTCACAAACCCCCAGAGCATCCAAAGAAAGGAGAAGGTGACCCATTACTAAGAACAAAGAAGTTGGGGGTAGAAATCAGCTATGAAACCAACAACACAAGCTTTTCCCCAAAACCAAAGGCCGTTAAGATCTTAATTAAGAATCCCCAATCCACACAATCATAAGCTTTCAGAAGATCCAATTTCAAAAGAAAACCAACCTTTTTATTCACTGCTAAGGAATGAATATTCTCATGCACAGTAAGAATCGAGTCAAGAATTTTCCTTCCAGGAACAAATCCATTTTGCTGGATTGAAATGATTAGAGGAAGAATCTTTTGAAGTCTAACAGCCAACAACTTAGAAAAGATTTTATAGATAGAATTACATAAGCTAATAGGGCAGAACTCATCAAAAGAAAGGGCCCCCGACTTCTTAGAGATGAGAACAATGAAAGAAGCATTAGGTTCCTTAAGGAGACTACTACTACCAAAGAATTCCTTTGAAGCATCCGCCACATCCTTAGCTATAATATCCCAAAAGTTCTAAAAGGAAAACATAGGAAACCCATCAGGACCCAGAGCTTTGTTGCCTTCAAACGAGAAGATGACACTTCGAACCTCCTCCTCCGATGGAATGTCAACCAACTACCGATTGAGATCAACTGAGATAATACTAGGGATATCCTAGAGAAGATCATCTTGACAGGACGAATCAAGGCCAACATCAACCTTCAAAGGATTAGAGAAAAAAGATGAGGCAACCCTCATAATATCCTCATCATTATCCAACACTTGATTATTGAACCCGATAGAGTTGATATGATTGAAGGCCTGATGTTTTAGGGTCGTAAGATGAAAGAACTTTGTGTTCCTATCCCCACTCTTTAACCACATAATACGAGACATTTGTTTCCAAAATTCCTCCTCTCTAGCCACAATGTTATGCAACTTCGACAGAAGAACATTCTCCCTTTGAACAAGATCCCCAACATCACCCAAAAGTTGAATAGAATTTTGCACCACATGAAGCTCCTCCATAACCACATCCTTCTCCACAAAGATTTTACCAAAGGACGTCTTATTCCATATTCTCACATTGTTTTTAACATTAGCAAGTTTCTTAGCCACCCTATACATAGCAGACCCATTGACCTGGATATTCTACCAAGAGAGAATCTCATCTTTCAAATCTAGATGACAAGTCCACATCTTTTCAAACTTGAAAGGAAAAAAATTTCTCCTCCCCAAAAGATCCACAGAAAGAGAGAGGAAAATGGTTTGACCCAAACCTTGTAAGAGCAGATAGAGAGCAAGAATAGAAAAGAATCCAATTAGGAGAAATAAGAGCCCGGTCAAGCTTCACCTAAATTAAAGCATTCCTAGACCACCGATTAGACCATGTGTAAGAGGCTCCTTTCAAGTCCAAATCAAAAAGAGAATTATTATTGAGCAAACCCATTATATCAAATGTGCTCTCATCCACCACCAGGGAACCACCCATTTTATCAAAATCATGTGGCGAAGTGTTCAAATCTCCTATCACCAACTAGTTAGAAGAAGGATGAAGAGACTTAAATTGGCTAAGATTATCTCAAAGCTGCTTTCGAACCCTCTTGCAGTTAGGGGCGTAAATGTTAGAGAGAATCCATGAAAACTTATCACTGATGTTGGTTAAAGAAGTCACCACATGATTACAATCAACAAAGCAAGCCACTCCCTTAATAACCTTAGGATTCCAAAAGGTGACAATCCCCCCAGAAGCTCCAACAGCCTCAAAACAATGCATCCCATGGTCTTTAAACAACTTATTTTTAATTCTACTGAGTTTCTCAGACCCCATTTTAGTTTCTTGAATCAGAATAATGTCAAGTTTATGATCCCTGAGAAGATAAGATAAGAGATCATGTTTATGAGGGTGGTTTAACCCCCTCATGTTCCACGATATAATCTTCATGGGAATTTAGGGGGGGTGCCCTTAGAGCACATTTCCATCAATGTCCTTTGGGTACCATCAATGATAGCCAATCTACTTTCCTTATCTCAGGAGGATTGGGATGAAGGGCAGCCTCTTCCTCTTGGTTCCAAACCGCAATCAAGCATCTATCGGTTCCTAGTAGACACTCCCAGTGGGGGGGACGGTTTCTTCCTATTCCTCCCTTTAACCGGGATATAGGGTTGTTCTTTTAGAGCATCATCACTCTCCTTTTGTTCTGGATTCTCCACCATTACCCCTCCCACAATCGAAGGGATAGTATCAACAATCTTCTAAGGAGAGGTCATTCCCCCCCAGTTTTGAGTTACCAGTGGAGACTACAACATATCAATTACTAAGGACACTTCCTCCTCCTTTTGCAGGTTCTTTAAGTTCACAACCTCCTCAAACTGGATAGGAGGCATCTTCTCCATAAACACATTCAACTGCTCATTCCCATCTATCACCTCCATCTCCTTGTTAACAATGCTATCCACAGGGACCAAATAATCCAGTACCCAGTAGCCTTGGAGATAGGCTCCTTTGAAATATCCTCAAAAACAAGCCCAAGCTCCTTTTCTCTCCATTGTTTCACCATCGACTTTTGAACCTTTAGAGGGCATTTTTTCGCCCAGTGGATGAATTTTTTGCAATGAAAGCAAATGAAGGGAATGGCTTCAAACGCCACCACTTGCTCCCACACCCCAAGTTTGGAATTAATCTTAACAACATAAGGGAGATCAACCGATTGTTCAAAATTAACACAAAAGCGCGCATAGACCAACCATTTCTTAGAGGTAGTCATTTGATCAATGGAAAGAAGGGATCCAAAAGTACTTGTGATTCCTTTACAAACTTCATCCCAGAATTCCATTGGAAGACCAGGAAGTCTCACCCAAACAGGGGCGTCCGAAAAAAGAGCAAGAGTTGGGATTAAACCCTGTTTCCCAACACTTAAGCAGCAAAGAGGATTTCCCAATGAACCAGGGACCTCCCATTAAAGCGGAAATGAAATCATCCTCATAGTTAAAAGAGAATGAGAAGAACCCCTTTATCGTAGCAGTGACATCAACTTGACCTTTAGGGTGCCAATAATTCAAGCAGAACCTGCAAACCAACTCAATGTGGGGATGAGGCCCCATAAACTTGCCCAATAGAGTCATCTCCATATGAGAAACACATAACAACATTAGAAACACAAGCCACCAAAGGAGAGGTACTTTTACCTTTTGGATTTGAATTGAAGAGGTTTGACCACTTGGGAGCCGACCTCGAGAAGGACCCAGCAATTCTTGTCTTATCAGACAAGACATCAAAGAATTTGGAGCTCGCACCCACAAATCTGCTAGACTGGCCAGAGCTAACTTTTTCAGAATTGAGATTCCCCTACTTAGAGAAGGACAAGGGGGAAGGAACTTTTGAAGCTTCTTTCCCACTGAGAGCTACATTAAGAGAAGGGGACCTACATTGCGTACCATCAACAACAAGGAGCTTCTGAAGCTTCTTTCCCACCGAGAGCTACATTAAGAGAAGGGAACCCACATTACGTACCATCAACAATAAACTCACCTGACATCACCTTACCATCAACAAACTGATTGCCATTATTGCCAGCTCCAAGATCAAAGTTACCCGCCTTTGCCAAATTTGAATTTCCTCCACCACCATCGTCGCCACCAAAAGAGAGCTCCATCCCTTTTTAAAATTTTTATTGTTAAGTGTTGGCATCATAATTTATTTACTTGAGGTTAAAAGCATAGTAAAAAATTTGATAGAACAATGGCCATGTTACACAAAAAACTTGAATGCCTTTTTTAAAAAGATGTTTACCTTCAAGGTTTATATTTGCAAGAGTGTTATTTTGTTGAATTAAGTAGTTCAACTAGATGGAAGAGGAGGAAAAACTTAGGCCATGACAAAAAAATTTGATCATATCTTGATAACATTTTTGAAGTAATCTACCAAGCAATCCAAATGTAGTTAAAAGGGGCAAGAAGGTTGTCCTTTCAATTAACTAAGTCTTAGGAGTGCCTAACAATAACAAATTGAATACAATGATTAATCAAATGTTTCCTATGAGCATCTCCATCGAAGGCCCTTACAATCCATTTAGTTATAAGACAAATGCCTTGAGTATAAGGATCAATAATTCTCAATCCCCCTCTATCTTTTGGTTGAGTGCAATGAATTCACAAAGTAGTAGGAATTAGCCAAAAGAGAGCTCTTTATTATCTAGGCTAGGTAATTATGACAATTTTTAGAAGGAAGCCGTCTAGAATAAAAGTAAACATGGTTGGCCGATAGGATTTTGTTGGAAACTTCTATTCATCTAGTCATGCATAGAAGTTGGTTGGTCCAATTTAGGATTTTGGATAAGAACCATTCCACATTTCTTTTTGTGAGACTCTAATGCCAAAGGGGATCCAAAGGCGTCTAGTGATAATGTCATGCTTCACATCATTCACTAGGGATCTAAAATAGCCAAGGGTTAGGGTGAGTCATTATAAATTCAGTTTTATATATGACCAACTTAGAACCTGAAATGGTATAACAAAAACTCTATTATGTCAAGTGTGAGTCACTTCATTAGCTGAATTTTGAATGAATAACATACTATCATCAACAAAATGAGAGTTAAGGGCTTTAGTATTGCCTAGAAATAAGATACTTTGAATAAGCTTATAGGTGAGTGTATGTTGAAAAAGGTATCCAAGTGCATCAATCACAAGGACATACATGAATAGTGCAAGGGAACAACCTTGGCAAATGGATTTTTGTAAGGGGAATTGGGGTGATAAGATTCCATTAACAACTTTGGCATTAGCATCCACAAACTTCATATTTTGATTGTAGATTTTAGGGCCAAAACCAAGCCATTTTAATGCATAGATGCAACCATAGGCTTTATCAAAATCAACTTTTATAATTAGAGCATCTTGGGTAGTTTGTTTTCCCATTCAATTGTTTCCTAGAAAAGAACCAAGTTGTTTAGGATAAATCCACCTCATAAGAAACTAGTCTCTTCCAATTGCACAATCGCTTGAGTGATACATTTGATTATTTGTGCTAACAATTTAACAATTATTTTGTATTAAGTATTGAGAAGGATTATAGGTCGCCATCCATTAACAATGTCATCTTTACCTTTGGGGATAAGTGTAATTAACCCTTTGATTAATTACAGTGCCCAATGATCCAATTTTAATGCCTTCAAGGTAGACATAATAAAAATCCTCTCAAATGTGAGGCTAGAGAACTCTACATTCCTAGGCTTTTTTCCAAGGCCATACATTGAAGGACATTGCCAATCTCTTCTATGGAAATAAGTTTGCTATATTCTAGGTATATTTTCTTAGAGACACAACTAGCAACACTTTCCTCAAGGATGGGAAAAAGGAAGTCCCTGAATGACTTGTTAGTGAAAATATTTTTTAAGTGATCATAAAAAGTTTGCATAATGGCAGAGTGGCTAGTTTGCAATGTCCATTAGAATAATTAATAGCAGAAATTTATTCCATTTTGTATTTATGTTGTAAATATTGAAAAAAGAATTTTGTCACATGGTCTCCATCTTTAATCCACTAAAGTCCAACATGCACTTGAACACCTTTGCCTTTATAGGCAGCCATTTTTTGAAGCATGTTCTTAAGTTAGCAACTAATTATTGTAGAGAGATGTTGTGGTAGTCGGAACCAAAAGGTTACACCCATGTTCTAGTTGACCTTTAAGGGATTTTTCAAGTTTGTGGTGCTTTGCAATAGCCTTCCATCCATTTTCATGGAAGAATGAGGTACACTAACAATAGTTCTCTCTAACCAACTAATCCATCTATCCTATTGAGGTTTTGACTCAACATTCTAAATAGCTAAGAAACCATTAATACAATCCTGGTTTTTGAACATTCTAAATTTTTTGTTAGGTTTTATGGGCTTTTTTTTTTTCTCTATACAAGATTTTTATGACAACTAACCAAACTTGTTCAACCTTGTCCCTATTGGAATGAAACAAGTGTGATTGATCATAAATTTTCCTTGCAAGGGCATGGTTTTGAACCACTCATTAATGAAAACCTTCACCATTAACAATGTAATGACTCTTTCTTTCATGAAGGATGTGTTGGGAAAAACAACATTGGGAAATTAGAGTGGTATCTAAACAAGGGCTTTGATTTTTATAGGTTTCATCCATAAGTTTGACACTCTAGTTTCTTATGAGGTTGCAAGAGAATGAACTCTCAATAGAATCCTTCCTTGGAATGATCTTGTTTTGTTATGGGATAGTTTTGATGATGAAATCCATGATGGGCTTGCAATTGAGGCTCGCCACCAACAAGATAAAGATGTGTAGCAACTGCAACATATTGCATAGTCCCTTGGGGAAAAGAAGCTAATTTGGCTTTATACCACTAAGATTCTAGCATTTTGGGAAATTTACAACTAGTTATTAAGAAAGGATGTTAGTAAATTTGTAGTGCTCATGCTTATCACCTTCTAACCATACAAAGTGTGGTGCTTGTCAAGCCATACACAAGCCCTCCTTGAAGCCTACAGTTTAAGTGACCTCTTAGGAGGCTTTTTCTCTAGATCCCTCTTATTGATTTGGCTTACACTCAAATTAGTTTTGTGAGTATTGGGACGTTGGTTTACATTTTGTGCTTGTTATCTTTGAATCAAGTCAAGTTAGCTTGAATTTTGATTTATCAAACTCTTTTGGCCCTTTCTAATTTATCTGGATTATTATGTAAATAACTCTATTTTGTTTTAGGAGAGCACAATATAAAATCCCCATTTAACCTATAAGAAAATAGTATACAACATTCATATGAAATTACATTGTAGAATTGAGTTCACTTAAGTAATATTTCCTTCCATTTTGACAATTGACGAAAAAGCCATTAGAGATAACCTTCAACATTTTTAAGAGGATAAATTTCAACATTATTTAAGAGAAATTTAAGTTATTATTGAATTTAAGAAAAGAAAAATTAGAAGTTTAAAATATGGAAAAGAATAAAAATATTTATTTATAGAAATACAGATTGTTTTTAATTGCTGAACTTGCAATAGATATGGGTGATTTTTTTAATATTCTTTACATTTGAAACTATTATTGGATAAATTTGAAATTTAAAGATGTGCCGTCGAATTTAAATTTTAACTTAAATTTATTTTACATTTAATATTATATTCTACATATTAAATTTTATGAAGAAATGTTGAACAATAATGAGAACCTTCAAATCAACTAAAATTCGAGGTGTAAAATATTCATCGTTGGCCCTTCTTATTTAAATTATACCTAATTTTTTATTTTTTTTAAGGTTTACAAGGGGAAATTTCCTTCTGCCACCTTTGTAATGTTTTTGTTTTTATTTTAAAGGGAATGTAAGCTATTATTAGATTTAAGAAAAGAAAAGCTAAAAAAATATGAACACATTTAAAATTTATTTATAGAATTTAAAAAAAAAAACAAAGCTAAATTCAAAACAGATGTGGATGATTTTTTTCAACATTCCCTGCATTTGAAACTACTTCCTAACATATTTATAATTTAAAAATGAACCCAAGATCTATCAATTTCGCAAACTGGCATTAATTTGACCTTATGTGAGCTTTATCCCAAAATTCATTTCACATTTAACATTATATTCTATATATTTGATTTTACGTTTTAAAGGAAATGCCAATTGGCTATATATCCCACCAATAAAGAAAACCTTGGAATCTTCTAAAATTTGAGATGCAAAAAATTCTTAAGAAAAAACTCAAAGATACAGTAATGTCTGCAAGAGGCCAAAAGGGAGCAAAGGTACTAGCAAATCAGCGGTTACTAACAGCGAAGCCATTTTCTCAAGCACACACAATCAAGCACAAAAAATGTGAACTTTGATGGGCTTATCCGATTATTGAGAGAACACCATAGTTGAAAATACATGGAAGAGCATGAAAGATTCACATCATGTGGAAGACAATCACTCTAAATTAAGGCCAATATTAAACTAGGCGGTTACTTCTAGATATCTACCTAAGGTTAACAAGGAAGATCAAACTGTTGGACAATGTACTCCACAAGGTAAGTACCAAGTTATTTTAAGGGATGAGACTTCTTCTTTGAAGATTTCCAATTTTAGATCCCACTGATTTGGAAAAGAGTTCGGATTTTGAAAGCTTTACCAAGGGACAGATAAAGATTGGCCGTACTCCCTTCACATTCGTGTACTAACCAGCCAGTTGCATTGCTTAGTTGTACTTTTGCATAATGACAATTTCCTCAGAGAGAAGTGGAAAACCATAGGATTTTAAGCTGTGCATGGGCAGGGAACATGCAACATCTGTCTTTATTGTGGCTTTTCAAAGGGCATATAGGAGGTACCTCTTCTTGAACAATAAGTTCTTTTGTTGTTCATGCCAGCATGTTTTTTCATTTGAATGGGGAAAATCTACCTCATGCCCTGAAAGACAATACTATAAGTAAATACGTGATTCACTCTTAGTGAATTTGATCTAAGTGCAATCTGGGAAAAACGGATGAGCTTATTTACAAAACAAGGAGCCATGATAAACATGTCGGGAATACAAGGACGTCATGCGACTGATGCTAAAATGTGATGAACTTTAAATTTCTTAAAGATAGATTGTGAATTCCACACATTTTTTAGAGGAAACTGAAAACTGAACTTTCTATGCCCACACACGTGACTCCTCTGTTGATGTTATTTATCTTGGTTATCAGAGTCTTCATTTTGACGGGGTATCAAATACAAACGCAGGATAGGCAGGTGCAGATTGGTTTCTGATTGATGGTAACAAGACTTCTAGCCATATCAAACATAACAAATCAAACTTGAACAAATTGGCAGTGACAAAACTTGATTAAGGTAAAACGGGGAGGAGTATGAAGAGATATGGCTATGGATTTGGGAGGAGTTCAAACTGATTACTGAAACTGCTAAATGGTTACTAAAGCTAAATCGTTGCCGTGTGAATTACTAGAGTTTGGTGGACATTACTGTCAAGAGGGGCAGGGATTTCGATAAATATGCAATCATCCATATATGCAGGGAGCAAGAGAACTGTTATATTTATTTGAACCTAGTGTGATGGGAATTAAGGTTTAATGGAATTTTTTTTAGACCAATGCAGGACAAATTTAGGCCTGAGATTAAATTTTACACAGGAAATATTAAGTCTTTTGGCTAGGATCCAACAGAATTTTTTGATGCAAATTTTTTTTTTAGTAGAAATCCGGCCATGATTAATGCAATTGGCGATTCCATAGTGAAACTCCTAGTTAGTTTAGTTTTCTAAAAAGAGATGGGAAATCTTAAGTAACTCTTACCTGAGAAAAGAAGATCCCGGAAACTTGGGAAACAGTAAAGATGCCAAAAGCTCAAAACATGAATAGGAAGTACCTTCGAAAAATGCCCATAGAACTCCAGCGCACCTATGTAAATCACTTGACAAACTATTATTAAAAAATATAGAAATATGTTGAAATATCAGTTATCTGCCTGTAAAGATCTTAGTTCTAGAAGAAATATGGTTGATTGTCCCTGCTTATGGGTTACTTTCTTGAGTAGATATTCACTTCCTGGTGAATTGTTCTGACTAGCTAGTAGGATCCAATGTAGGGAACGATATAGCATGCAGTCAGAAGGTTTGTACCAGAAAGAGTATCTCATTTTCATGGAACAATTTGGTACACATTTTTTTATTTATATGATACATAATTTCTATGATCTGGATGAAAAGAACAGTTGAGTGCTAATGCAACTCTATATGCATTATAGATTCCTTCAGTATTTTTCATCTTCCTTAAAAGAAACATATCAAGCAGTATCATTTCTAATCTAAAGTTTACAAAAAAAATGAAAATGACGAACTTTTGACCAAATCATCCCCTTTCCTACTCCTGCTTTTTTACGAGTAGAACCAACATAGAAGGTTTGATGTCTAACAGGATCATAGATGCTTCCACATACTCCATAGAAACAGATGGCACTTATTTGAACAGAGCATGCTTGAAAAAACCATTTGTCTTCCTCTGCAATAAGTTTTGTGCCCATGATGGAGCTCCATAGATAAAAAATAATCACAAGCAACGGTATTCCTGCAAAGCTCCAATCCCTTAAAATAATCTGCGCAAAAAGGAAGAATATCAATTAAATAATATATATAGATTCATATTGTACTGAGTAATAAATAAGCATCAAGTAAAGCCATATAAATTGAGTAAATGCATTTACTCTTGTTGCAAATTACCACCAATCAAAAGAAAAACACACGCATAATCAAAGCAAATTGTAACATCACCAAAAAACAAAAATCAAGTAAAAGTCTAAAAGATAGTTGAAGCTTTACTCAAGGATATTTAAAGTTGGGTAGCAAGAAGGGGAAAAGGTTGATAGATTTTAGTCACCCAGCAAAGGAGGGGCATTCTTTTCCTCATCCAGTCATCCTGCAAAGGAAAGGCAACCTTTTTTTGTCTGAAAGAACAGTCTTCTAAAGAAGAAAGCTTGAAATAGGATAATTGATTTAACAAATGATTGTTCTTATTGTATGCTTTTAGCGGTATGTCTGTTATTAGTTCATTTCAAGGTGCAATGTCAAGGTTAGGACTGAAATAATGATATACGAGTTTTGTTTATTGAATTACATTAAGTACCCAGACAAGTTTCCTTGCAGCAGAAAGTCAAAACAAAGCTATTGGTGCTCTTCTTAAAGGCGCTCTGTAGCAAAGGAACCTGTGAAACTTGTGAGCTGAAGGCTTGTCTAAATAAAAAGAAAATAGCTAATGTCTAAAGTATCATACTAACTACATTTTTAAGAGTTAAAATGCAGATGAATGCTATTCAAAATATGAGTGCAATAAACCCGTGCCTAACAAAAAAATTTGTGTGCAAGCTTATATATGAAAAATAACAAACAGAAATCAATGTCATTCAAAGTCTTCAATACAAGCAAATTATTGAATAATTATTGATAAATGCTTTAACCTATTGCCATAATAGCCAGCAAAAGAATTATTAGTATTGTTGCTTGAGGAATCATAATCCCAAAAAGATGAGGAACCTGATGTTGCAATGAAATTCTAAGTAAAAGGATGGATAAAATACTAAATAGCCAATGTAAAGTTGTAGCAATTAAACTTAAAGTTAATTACCAGTCATAATCAACAAAATGGTAGGCCTTTAGAATCATGGTGCCTAGATAGAATTAGACACATTTGACAATAGAAGCTACATGGGGTGAATAGCAAATCTCTGCTCTCAGAGGACTAATTCCTTTAAGCAACATTTACAGCATAGTAAGACTTTATGACAAATGGATAAATAACAAACAGAACACAAAATGGCTCAAACTGACACTGCTTGCTGCCGATTGTGAAATGGAAAAAAGATTCAGGTTCTTTAACAACGACGTATGTTGATAATTATAAATTTATGAAATGGTTAGGCTCTCAATTCATCCTTGAAAATGAAATTATCGTAACTGGGGTCATTTTCTGATGACTGCAATGTGGCTCATTTAAGCCAATACCCTGGTTTTTGTTACCCCAACAAAGTGAAAGTAGAGACTAGAGACCCTTTGTCTCTCCTAGCCTTGTACTCTGTCCTTAACAATGCATATTTGAGGTTCCCCAATTTCTAATGTGACTATAATGTTCATACCAACAGAGAATCTCCATGAAGATGAAACAGCAATAACCTTCTTGCAATCACTCAACATTCTCAAAGAATTGTACATGAGTGAATTTCCTAAACCTCTCAGAATATGAAGTATATTAATTCCAGCATTAACACTGAATTAAAATGTCAGAAGCCAAACAAAACATAAGAGATGTAACTCATGTTAAAAAAAATCATGGACAAGTTAGGAGTCAAACCAAGGATCACCCATTTGCTTTTGGGGTGCTCTAACATTGAGCTACCAGTCCACTTTCTGACCAGTCCATCTATGGTTTGGGTGTGGTTCATTTTCCAACATCCCCCTTTGAGCCACACTGCAGATTCTTGGGGCTCCTAGCCCAGCCTGGCTCTGCTGACTTGGTTCTGTTACCATGTTAAACTTTTTCATGGACCAACTAGCAGTTGAACCTACTACCACCCATTTGCTGCTGCGCACTCTACCACCGAGCTACCAGCTCACTTGGTGACCAATCCATCTATGGTTCAGGTGTTGTTCTTTTTACAACAATTTAATGAACAGATAGGAAGGCCTCAGCATATATACTTTGCAATGATAGCATCATATGGCTCAGGTGTCTAGTCACCCTTATGGTGCTAAGCCAACTGAACTGATTTACAGTAGATCCCATCCAATGCAAAGAAAACACAGCAGATAGGATCAATTGTGATGTTTCAGAATTCATTGAACCAATACAGAGTCTTCGAAAATTCGTAAATCTAATAATAAGAAGTTTCTACCCGTAAGAATTTTTCTAAGAAAGACACTTAACTTTACTAAATACAATTTCATATGGTTTTGTCCATTGCTTCAATGAAGTGATCAGAAAATAGCAAAGCAATGACTTTTCCTCCCACTCATAGGCACGGAGCCTGAACTTCATAACCCATGTTATAAACGGATCATCAAAGTTAGACAGGAACCATGTTATCTGACAATGAAATGCACTTTTTCTTGAATAATCTATAAAACTTGGTCAAAGTTTTAGCAGAGGCCACTCTATTTGATCCTTAAGTGAATTTTGATCATGACTGCCGTGCATGTATGATGAGTTTAATAACCAAAAAGTTAAGGGCCGCTCGTGGATATCTTCATTCTAGTTTTAGCTGTTAGTATCTCAACTTTGAGAATAACTGCCAACCTTAGAATTTAATAATTAATTATAGTAGGCCAATCTACTTGCATATGTCCTTGTATAAATATGTATTCATGTAATCTTCTAAAAAGTTTGATTAAGGATGGATGTGTGAATAGTAGGAAATATGTGGGCAGATTTTTCATTTTATGTGTGGATAGTAGGAAGTATGCAGGCAGATTTTTCATTTTATGTGTGGATAGTAGGAGATATACAAAGCCAGCACGTATACAAGATAAGTTCACCGTATTCAAGCTAACAATGTAAAGGCACACTAAGCCAAGGACAAAATCTTGATGAATTGTCCTAGCTTTTTAAAGATAAAAACATTTGCACAAGGCTTCCTTGAGAATCACTCTATAGGCAATTATGTTGAGGAGAGCAATTATGAGTTGGATGTGAAAATGACTGCAAACTTGCAAAGGTTGTGAACATACGGAGATGACTGAAAATGCAAAGATGACTGTGAACATGCACATATGACTGCACATAGAGCGGGGATAACTAAAAGGTAAAAGCTATTGAACCTAACAACTGTAGTAATAGCTAAGGTGTACTCCTTGGATATTGTATGTGCTCTGCCGCCCCTATGTGGCAAGGGTTTTTCTAATTCAGTGGAGCAAGATTGTAATCATAATGATTAATTGCGAAACATAGCAGGTCTAAGTGCTCCTATTGTACATACCCATAGTTTAAAAATTAAAATGACATCTCAAGCCATATTCACTCAACCATAGTTCAAAAACTTGTTACTCCATACAACTCAGCAAACTTAATTTTGACTCAAACTTAGCAACTTCGCAAAAACTCAAAAAAATTCCTTAAAAGAATCATGCAAAATGTAGACACAAAACATATAAAATGAGCCTGAGAACATTGGGGAAGTATTTTCTATTAAATTTAAATATACTTTTATATTGCTAATTGTTCACAAATATTCTACTTATATAGACATCAATATGAAACCAATACAAGTTCTTGCGAGCACAACCATGAGACTACTAAAAGCTCCTTTTGAGCAATCACATTAGAAACCACCTATGGAAGACCAAGAATCAACTTAGAAATCCACTTATTTAGAAACCACCTTCACACTAGAAGACCAAGAGTCACAACTCAGAATTCCATATTGGATGTTCCAATTTGGACTTGAACTTGGGTCTATACAATGAGAACTCAATGTTCTAACCAATTAATCTCAAACCCTTGGACTTTTCTATTAGATTTGAATAAAAAACAAATGTAATTTTGCATTGACATGTAAATACAACAATTGATACTATCAAAAATTACAATTCAATGAAATTGCAGTAATTTACAATTTCTCTTCTAATGAGTACACACTTATACTGAGGGGGCCGAGGGAGAGAGGGGGGGTGGGGCGGTTAAATAATATAAGTTAAACTATTACCAATTTAAAACTAATCACCACAACAATATCAATCACACAGCATCAAACAATTAAGAACACAAGATTTACGTGGAAACCCTTTTGGGAGAAAACCACAGAGGACTGCTTGGATCTACTGTCCAAATCCAACAACTAAAATGAAAATACTTCTTACAAAATATTTGTAGGCACCAACCCAATGGAGACACCAATCCCCACTACTAAGCACCAACTTAGCAAGAGACACCAATCTCTTCTATTGAGAGGCACCAACCTCTAAATGAACAAAAACTTCGACTTCTTGAAAATACTTCTTCAATGGATGACAAAAACCTGCCTTGAATGATCTTCTATTTTTCTCTCCTTCAAAAATTTGCTTGTGTTTGAATGATATATCTTTATTATTCCTCACTTGCCTCCAACATCATTTCTCTTTCTCCTTTTATACCTTCTCATGTCTCTTGGAAGGCATGTGATTTCTCCCAAGGGAGACAACCTCTCCAAGGGTGGCATCTATCTAAAAAGGTGTCACGACTTTTTAAAATAGTATTATATATTATTTTCTTGGGCACTAGACATGGGTCGGCCCATTATTTAAATATTTATTTTATTTTATTTTGCGAATTATAAGGAGGGACGTCTTGGTGAGAGACACCAAAATAGAGGGGGGTCAGCCAGCATTCCTCAATGATCATAAACTTGTCTTTAATGCCTTGGAATGGTGTGATCTTCCCTTGAATAATGGAGATTCAAAACTCATTTTGATTGGTCATTGGACAGCAATTAGTAGCCTTTGGCCTTCATACTTTGATGGCAAAGATTTCCTTTGACATCAATGACAATCAATTCCAACATCTTCACCATATACTGTTACACCCTAGTGATGGATGTCAATGGGGAAATAAACTCTAGGAATCTAATTTGATATTGAGTTCAATAAGGAAATGAACTAGGGTGCTCGCAAGGACTCGCTTCTAGTTCTACTACATGAGGTGGATATATTAAATTATCCACACTTAATTAATTAATTGTTTGAACTTTGAGTAATTCAAATAATCTAACCTAAGCTACCTAAATAAACTAAACTTAGGAAAAAAAAGGTGTCATACAGGTAAACTTGGAATGAAAAGGTGGCATACATGTTATTCACCAACATGAGATACATGTCAAAGGGCTAATGTGGTGTGGAATGTGTTATTTGTCTTATTTAATCATCAAAACATTTGATTAGTGGACAAAATTTGCAGAGCCAAATGCAACCTTCCCTTCTCTATTAGTATATTATAATATTGGCGAACACGTAAGGATTGAAAGCACAGTTAAAAGGCATTCAACACGATAGACTGGAAAAGTTTCAAGTGCTGAAGCAAAAGATTATTAGCTAGTATGGCGCGCATCCACTCTATCTGACATATGCAATACTGAAACATTTGTTTTGCTGCATGCATAAGATAGTGTGTTGTGTATTATTCGAATTTGCATTTGCAATCGGTATTGCAAAGAAAAGACATTTACAACAGAGGAAGGACATTAACTGGATACTTTGCAAATAACATGGATTACCAGTATCAAAAGAGAAAAACAAGATTATAAATTTCCTGCTACAGCTATTTAATTTGGTTTTACCGTTCTAGAAAAGATTTTGGGGCCCTGTTGATCATTTTTGCAATTTTTTGGTAATTGCATAGAGTCATTTTGCAAAAACGAATTTATTTAAAGCAGCAGAGTTAGGAAATGAACAGATGTAACTGTAATTTTGCATCAATCACTCACTTCTACACAATATAATGATGAAGACGAACCTTCGGTGGTGGACTCATTGATAGACATCTTGATTGCGACCACACAACCAAGAATTGTTTAGTGCAAATTTTGATACAATATGACCCCGACTAGAAAAACCTTACAGAAAATTCTACAAAAAATGCACATTGCTAACCAATTATTCCTGCTCTTAACATTCCAAGCCTCCTTGTAACCCAACTCATAACACATTCCAACTCAATCGCCTGGGCATCCTCTCCCATTACAACTAATCTATTATTGTGCCACACTTCGGTACAGGTAATAGATCTGCCGCACCAACATCCTCTTGTGGAATCAGAGTTCCCTTTGCTTGTTTTGTTTCTCCCTAATCAAAAACAGCTATGAAGCATTATGGACAAAATTATACCCTACAACAGAACAGATTTTAGATAGATGACTAATCGAATTCTGGGGCTGCCATAGGGAGTGAAAACTACCTATGTTTTGCATCGTATTACAAAGCAATAAAGCTCTCAGATAAGAGAAATTCTTAAAAAATAAACAGTGAGAATAAAAGCCAACCAACGTCATACAGAAAAAATCATGTTGTTTTCAATTTCCAGTTTTACACTTCTCTTCCTTTCCTATCAGTATAAACATTTAAAGGGAAGAAATTCTTTAGTTAAAATGCAAAAGGTACAGAAAGCACTCTCTAGTACTGAGTAATGTTAAACCAGTATAATACCATCCGTATTTGCATTGGAAAAGGAAGATAGTCTCCTTGCAGTCAGAGTTCCACACCAATCCTGTTGGCAACCTGCACTCGTTTCCATAATTGCATTATGATTGTCCTTTCTAATGATATCAAAACTGGTGTTTATATAGGAACAACACTAATGGACGATACAGCATGAAACGAGTAAAAATTCACCTCCTTAAAAGTGTGTACATCTGCACCCCAAAGCCAAGCATCGCAACCAGCATCTCTGGCACCCCAAATGTCATTGCGACGATCATCTCCAACATGAACTGCATCTTCTGGATTTACCCCAAGAAATTCACATGCCTTCAAAAATATTGTAGGATTGGGCTTCTCCGCTCCTACCTATCTCAAAACCCAAAACCAGCAGGCAATTCTAAATATTAGAAAACTCCCCTAGCAGAGATAGTGCAATATAGAGATGTCATGGCTTGTAAGTAAAACAGAATTTGAGAGCTTCTGACGACAAAACTAGTTAATACCTCAGCTGATACAGCTAATGCATCAAACCAGTGTTCACACTTAAGAGACCGCAATACAGGCCTTAGGCGAGTATCAAAGTTCGAAACTACTGCCAATTTTACTCCTGCTCTTCTAAGTGCTTCAAACACTTTACCTGCATCTGGGTCACAGAGATGCCAGGCCTACAAAACCACAAATTTCATATCAAATTGAAATATAGGGCTCAAGCTTGGCAATGTTTTCTGAAATGAAAATATAAAATAAGATTATCGTCTGTAATATTTCTGTTGGTTCCTTAACCCCTAACTATTAAAATTGTAGAATCGGAGTTATCAAATAAAAAATTGTAAAACTAAAAACAAAAAAAGGAAATAAAAGAAATTATATTAATGTGTACAGATGATAAAAACAGGTCAATAGGACTCCAACATGTTATGGGAGAGCACTAAGAGAAAGCATGTAAATACCTTCTCTGTCGCATAATAGTCATAAAGCTCCTCAAAATATCGAGGATCTACACAACCTGTAGCAGTTTGTACAACAAACTGCCAAAAAGGTCTCCCATCGTCCATGAATCTGAAATGATGTTCTCATAGCAAATAGTCAATTTATGTACATGACAAATTTAATGTGAATTAAAATTAGAATCTTATAAAATTTTAGAACATCCAACAATGTCGAGTTCAATGATGACCTGAGTTCAAGAACTACTTGGCATGTTTTGCAGAACTAAGAGGTGCCACTGCCAAACAAGGTTGGGTGCAAGTCCTTGGCAAATTTGAAGGGGTAGAAAGTTCCTAGTGCATTGCATATAAGCCTAATAATTAATAGTGAGCTAAGCTTGATGGCGCATCACAGATAATGTAAAAGAAGGATTGTGAAAGTAATAATTTATGCTAGCAGCTAATATTCTAACCCACAAAGCATACTGTTAAATTTCTGGACTCGGTGAACTGTAACATTTAAATTAGGAAAATATGTAGCAAGTCAACAAACCCAAAAATATATACAGGATGGGAAGAAACAAAAGAAAATACTGAAATGTAGAGCAAAACTCCGCATGTCAAAACTTGAAACTGGACTGTAGAGGAAATAATTAATATTATTCATTTAACAATTTCTCCTAAAGTTTCGAATATGAATTGGCCATAACCAGCATCATCCCTCTTGAAAACTTTGATCCTCTACAGCTTTTTAGATTAAATGATTGGGAGACTGAATTGTTCACCTTTCTCAAAGACGATGCCACTAACAATGAACTGTACGGTCCATAGGAGAAAAAACTAGGTAGGTATGACAACTGTTAGGCACTCTATTTCAGTGGGTTGGCCTCTTATACTTGGAAACACATCAACCAACCAAATTCATACAGTCAGAATATTGATATATGCTAAAATTAAGACTTTTCTGCAGAAATGCCATCATGGTGTTCTGCTAAACTAAATGTGAGACGTGTAATGATGATTTTACAATAAAAGTTTTGTGAGTTCTATTAAACAAAATATGAAAACAGAAAATAAATGATGGTTTTACAGTAAAAGTGTGACCAATATGTACAACCCACGAAATTTATAGCTACTAAAATGCCTAGAATATCAAATTTACTAACAGGCAAAAAAGGAAAATTTAGACATCGGACAGAGAAAGGGATCATAATTATGCTCCTCAAAAGAAGGATCAGGAACCTCCCACCAATCTAGTGAGGCAAAGTCAACAAAGGAAAAAGCTTAGATTTTAATTTTATTGAAGAAGTTATTTTAAGGGCATTGGCGACAGCAGATTTCAGATTAAAGAAAACCAGCATTGGACCACAGTTTGTGCATTATGGCATTTATTAATGTCAAATTGCTGAAATATTCTATTGAGTAATTTAGTTTTATTCATTTAACTTTGAAAGTCGCATCAAATGGCTCTTTTTAAATGCCCTCAGCTTTTCAACTATCATCACAATGAGGGGTAGAGGGAAAGAGGATTGGCCCCTCTCCCGAAGTTCCAACATATCCTAAACTAATGTAACTCCGTGCCTTTGCATTGGTTATGTTTTCAATAACCAGGACTATTTGAAGTGGCCGTTGTTTACTGCAAGAATGGTTAGCTCAGAAAGCACCTATCAGGAATTATATCTTGTTAAGTGCAAAGGTCTAGCATCAAAAGGGATGATGTTGAATTTGTTAGGGATCAGTTCTTGTCAAGTGCAAAGGTCAAGTACTATAAGAAAACTTATCAAAGATTAATTATTGTTGAATGTAAAGACCCTGTACCATAAAAGATGAGGCCGAATGCACCAGAAATTAATTCTTGTCTGGTGTAAAGACCCAACACAATAAAGAAACAAAGAAGATTTCAAATTCCCAACAAATTTGATGGAATGAATACTCCTGTACCATAAAAGATGAGGCTGAATGCACCAGAAATTGATTCTTGACTGGTGTGAAGATCCAACACAACAAAGAAATAAAGAAGATTTCAAATTCCCAACAAATTTGATGGAATAAATACTCCTGTACCATACAAGATGAGGCCAAATGCACCAGAAATTAATTCTTGCCTGGTGTAAAGACCCAACACAATAAAGAAATAAAGAAGATTTCAAATTCCCAAAATAAATACTCCTTTACTATAAAAATGAGGCTGAATGCACCAGAAATTAATTCTTGCCTGGTGTAAAGACCCAACACAATAAAGACATAAAGAATTCAAATTCCCAACAAATTTGATGGAATAAATACTCCTGTACCATAAAAGATGAGATCGAATGCACCGGAAATTAATTCTTGCCTGGTGTAAGAACCCAATACAATAAAGAAGTAGAGAACAATTCCAATTCTCAACAAATTTGATGCACCAAAAATGAATTCTTGCCTGGTGTAAGGACCCAACACAATAAAGAAAGAAAGAAGAATTCCCAACGATGGAATAAATACTCCTACATCCTTAATACTAAGGGAAAGGAGGCGAAGGATTCGTCCACCCAATTTCGTTGTTTATCCTGCAAGTAAAATAAATACTAGCGCATAAATAAGGATTGAATGGCTCTTTTAAACTGCGTACCGTAAGCGGGAATTCACCCATGGTTGCTGATAAGCCCACCGGTACCGCCTAAGAATTTCATCCTCTGAATAATTCACGCCATATTTGGCACCAATGTCCCTATATATCTGCATTTACACACGCAATTCAGAAAAGAAATCTACAAACAAACGCCATCAAATTTCACACAACATTCTACATCAACTGGGAATTTTTAAAGAACTCTCAGCACACATAATCCTTGCTAGTAAAACTAAAGAAAAAAACTAAAGCGTATAGATTACCTGTGCAGCTGGTTGGGAAGGGATGACAAGAGTGCCAGCAGCGTCCACTAAGAGAGCCTTGTGAGTAAGCCCTCCATTTAAAGATTTTCGGTACTCCTCATACCACTCTCCACACCTTTCATTGGCAGGCGCCCCCACCGAGGCAAAACATCTGAGTGGGGTTGCCCTTGCCCTTGTCTTTGCCCATGCCCATCCCCCTGCAATTATGTTCCTCGGTAGTGAGCTAATCATCATTACGAGCACGAACGACTTCCTTCCTCGTCATAGTAGAGGGCGTTTTTAAAGCAGCCGCAGCAGTCATGCATCCCACTCCGCCGGTGTCGTCTCCCACGCAGTTTTGCTTTTCGACATTCGCTCTGCTGCTGACGGTACCATAACGATAAACATTAGAAGCCGTTTTGCTTACGCGCATCTGGACCCACCGTCGTTTGTTCCAACGCTTATCGAGTTTTAGGGCTCGGAATGAGGCAATGCCTATCCAGCAGTGCTGGATGCAGATTTGTTATTCGACGTTCGAGCCGTAACATCAACGGAATGTTCAGTGTGGTCCATTGATAAGCATTTTGAAAAGCCCAAAAGTGTTACGGTCTTCCTCACGTGGCATAGACGTCGACATTACAGAGGAGAATAATTGGGCACTGGCTATCCAGCCCCAGGAATGCACCCAGCATGGATGCATGGACATAGAGGCTAGGTCCCTCATTTTTCTCGTCGTCCGTGTAAATTCTGCAAATTCTAAATTCTGCCTTCTGTCTTCCGTATTTTTTAGTGGTAACTGTGCAAGTTGTACGCCCATACTTTCCCGTTGTTTACTCCGCGCGGCATACTTTCCCGTGTTTTTTACTGCCTTTATGATATTTTTTTATCTTCTTTAAATCTCATTTTTAATATGTAATGTTTTTATATTTAATTTGATTGATTAATAAGCAAAGATTTAATTAATGATAATTTTTTTTATAATAGTTGTTGTTTTTTAAATAATTATTTTTTTAATAATGTTTTAAATTTTATTTTGTATATAAGAAATAAAGAAAAAATAATATAGACTCTACAAATATTTTAATCATTTTATTTATTATATACAATACATTAAATTATTTGATTTTATTTAAAGAGTATTTTTATTTATTTAAAAGTTATTTTATTTTTATTATTTTATATTTTGTTAAAGAACTATTTTTATTTTTTTAGTTTTATTTACTTGTTTTAATTTTAGTTCTTAAGTAAATGTTAAAACTAAGATATTCATTTTTAAAAATAATTAATTATATTTATATAATGTCAATTTATTTTTTAATATTTTATATAATGCAAATTTAATTTTAAAATATTATATTTATTATATATTATATTTATATTAAAAATTACCAAATAAAAATATAATGTAATATATAATTAATATAAAATATATATTATTATATATTATATTTAATAGTAAAAATTATTAAAATACTCTATTATTATTATGGTTAGGGTTAGATTACAATTTAATTAGGGTTAAGATTACAATGTTGTCAAGGTTAAGGTTCAATTAGGGTTAAAGTTCAATGAGGTTGATGGTTCAATTATGGTTAAGGTTAGGTTTAGATCAGTGTGAGGGTTCTACAATTAGTTAAGGTCAAGGTTCTTATAGGTTTATAATTATTGCTATGGTTAATTAGTATTAGAATTACAATTTGCAAGGTTGGGGTTCAATTAGGGTTAGAGTTCTAGGATGAATTAAGGTTAGGGTTCTTATAGGTTTATAATTATTGCTATGTTTAATTAGGATTAGAATTACAATTTGCAAGGTTAGGGTTAGATTAGTATGAGGGTTCTAGGATGAATTAAGGTGATTGTTTGTATAGTGTTACAATTACTATTACAATTCAATAAAGATTAGGGTTAGGTTTGACATTATGATTCATTTGGGGTTAGGGATGGGGTTAGCCATTAATTATGCTTATATTTTGGTTAGGGTTAGGATTCATTTAGTAATATATTAAATATATTATTATAATATTTTAAATATAATAATTTATAGGGAGTGGGCCATGGTTAGAAGTAAGGTTAGGGTAGGATTAGGGTTAGAATAAAGTTTTAATCTAATTAGGGTTACATTCAATTTTAATATATTATGGATTGCCCCAAAATATAGATTAATGGTTATAATCACTTTAAGTTTAACCCTAATTTGAATATAATAATCACAAGAATTAGAATTCAATCTATGACTAGAATTATGGATGCATTAAAATATATTCAATGATATATTTTAATTAATTACAAGAATTAGAGTTCAATCTATTAATTTAATGCATCCATAATTCTAATCATAGATTAAATTAATAGATTGGACTCTAATTCTTGTAATTAATTTAACCTAAAATATATGCAATCTATTAATGATATATTTTAATTAATCACAAGAATTAGAGTTCAATCTATTAAAATATATCATTAATTACATATATTAATAGATTGAACTCTAATTCTTGTGATTAATTAAAATATATCATTAATTACAATAATTAATTAATAGATTGAACTCTAATTATTGTAATGTATTTATTATATACAATACATACATTTTAACCTTTTATTTTATTTTATTTTATTTTAATACATCCATAATTCTAATCATAGATTGAATTAATAGATTGAACTATAATTCTTGTAATTAATATATTTAATGATATATTTTAATTAATCACAAGAAATTAATAGCTTGAACTCTAATTCTTGTTATTAATTAAAATATAGCATTAAATATATTTTAATGCATCCATAATTCTAATCATAGATTGAACTCTAATTCTTTTGATTATTATATTCATATTAAGGTTAAACTTAAAGTGATTATTATATTCATATTAGGGTTAAATTGAAAGTGATTATAACCATTAATCTATATTTTGGGGCAGCCCATAATTTATTAAAATTGAATGTAACCCTAATTAGATTAAAAATTTATTCTAACCCTAATCCTACCCTAACCTTAATTCTAACCATGGTCCACTCCCTATAAATTATTATATTTAAAATATTATAATAATATATTTAATATATTACTAAATGAACCCTAACCTAACCAAAATATAAGCATAATTAATGGCTAACCCCATCCCTAACCCCAAATGAATCATAATGTCAAACCTAACCCTAATCTTTATTGAATTGTAATAGTAATTGTAACACTATGCAAACCCTCACCTTAATTCATCCTAAAACCCTCATACAAATCTAACCCTAACCTTGCAAATTGTAATTCTAATCCTAATTAAACATAGCAATAATTATAAACCTATAAGTACCCTAACCTTAATTCATCCTAGAAATCTAACCCTAATTGAACCCTAACCTTGCAAATTGTAATTCTAATCCTAATTAACCATACTAATAATTATAAACCTATAAGAACCTTGACCTTAAGTAATCATAGAACCATAACACTAATCTAAACCTAACTTTAACCATAATTGAACCATCAACCTCATTGAACTTTAACCCTAATTGAACCTTAACCTTGACAACATTGTAATCTTAACCCTAATTAAATTGTAATCTAACCCTAACCATAATAATAATAGAGTATTTTAATAATTTTTACTATTAAATATAATATATAATAATATATATTTTATATTAATTATATATTACATTATATTTTTATTTGGCAATTTTTAATATAAATATAATATTTTAAAAATTAAATTTGCATTATATAATATATTAAAACATAAATTGGCATTATGTAAATATAATTAATTATTTTAAAAAATGAATATCTTAGTTTTAAGATTTACCTAAGAACTAAAATTAAAACAAGTAAATAAAACTAAATAAATAAAAATAATTCTTTAAAGAAATATAAAATAATAAAAATAAAATAACTTTTAAATAAATAAAAATACTCTTTAAATAAAATAAAATAATTTAACATATTGTATGTAATAAATAAAATGATTAAAATATTTATAGAGTCTATATTATTTTTTCTTTATTTCTTATATACAAAATACAATCTAAAACATTATTAAAAAAAATTATTTAAAAAACAACAACTATTATAAAAAAAAAAAAAAATTAACTAAATCTTTGCTTATTAATCAATCAAATTAAATATAAAAACATTACATATTAAAAATGAGATTTAAAGAAGATAAAAAAATATCATAAAGGCAGTAAACAACCCGAAAGTATGGGCGCACAACTTGCACAGTTACCACTAAAAAATACGGAAGGCAGAAGGCAGAAGGCGGAAGGCAGAATTTGCAGAATTTACACGGACGGCCGAATAATTGGTTTTCGACTGTAATGTTTTTAATGGATTTAAACAGGCCATTTATGTCATTGAGCTTATTATGATGGAATTTCTGTTTTTAAGCATTTATCCTTTTCATCAAAGTTACTCGATTCAGAGTACTTGTGATTTAAAACATTTATCCTTTTTAAAATATTTCTATCTAAGCATTTTTCCATCAGCATCTTTACTTTTAAGGAGATTATGACATCATCTTTATCTTCAAGTATTTATTCCTTCTATCAAAGTTTTCCATATCTTTTAAGCGAATTATGGGAGTGTCTTTGTCTTTAAATATTTATCCATTTCATCAAAGTCATTGTGATATCATTTTCTCTAGATTATTATGACATCTATGTTTTTAAGTATTTATTCATTCTTTCTATCTTCTAAGCATTTTTCCATCACCATCTTTACTTTTAAGGAGATTATGACATCATCTTTATCTTCAAGTATTTATTCGTTCTATCAAAGTTTTTCATATCTCTATCTTTTAAGTGAATTATGGGAGTATCTTTGTCTTTAAATATTTATCTATTTCATCAAAGTCATTAAGATATCATTTTCTCTAGATTATTATGACATCTATGTTTTCAAGTATTTATTCATTCTTTAACATTATCTCTATTTTTAAGCATGTTTTCAAGAGTGTCTTTGCTTTAAGCATTTATCCATTGACATTTTTGTCTTTACAATGACATTTTTATTTTTGAGCATTTAGCTATTGACATTTTTGTCTATACAACGACATCTTTATCTCTAAACATTTATCCATTCTATTAAAGTTATCGAAGTCATTTTGACTATATCTCTACATTTAAACATTATCATTCTTCAACATTATCGCTATTTTTAAGCATGTTTTCAAAAGCGTATTTGCTTTAAGAATTTATCTATTGACATTTTTGTCTTTACAACGACATCTTTATCTCTAAGCATTTATCTATTCTATCAAAGTTATTGAAATCACTTTTACTGTAACTCTACGTTTGAACATTTATCTATTGACATCTATGTCTTTTAAGTAGATTGCAACATAGTCATCCTAATGGCATCTTTATCTTTAAACATTTATCAATTATGTCAATCACCCACGGATTGAAATTGATCCAACCACATCTCTAAGGATTTGGATGGTATAACACACCATCATCATCGCCAATTAAACTTGATCATTTAGACAATTTAAATAAATATATAGTAAAAAAATAATTAATATTTTTATAGATTGTAGAAATTGTATGTTTGTTATATTATTAATCTTTGCTCCAACATGTATGATAAATGATAACTCGTTATTATTTGTTCTACTTTATATCCAATCAAAATAATTAGTTGATAGGCTTCTTGTGTAGGCATTAATCCCTGAAAAGTGTCCCACAATATTTTTATTCAATGTGCTAAATTTATTTAGAATCATTGAACTTACTTGATAATTGCATTTGACTTTATAAGAATGGTTTTGATTCTTGATTTATTAGTTGATATGTTTTGTTTTGTTTTACTTGAAATTTTAGAAGACTATGAATGGTTTGGTTTCCACCATCTCATTGCAAAAGTATTTATACACCACTATGTGCACATTGAATGCCTCTTTCAACTCTCTAATCACAAATTAAAAGTATACCATTTATTTCTTAAAACTTTATTTCATTTGTCATTGTTCTTGTTTTTTTATGGAAGATTGTAAAAGTATACATGCTTTAAATTTATATTCCTAACACACAATATTCTAGAATGTGAAGTATACAGGTATATTATCGTGCACATTAATCTATAGTAAAATAAAAATCACTATTAAATTATTGTTGGTGCTTTGTTGAAACTTTTTCTTTTGACAATGATATTTAGTAATTTTCACAAATATACCATGGGTTGATAGACAAAGGAAAAAGAAAGGATTAGATTACCTTTAAACATTTATCATAATCCTTTTTAATATTGTACTACATATATTTCTAAGCTTTTCTACAAATAGTATATTTATAATCTTTTACAAGATTATATTCTTCATAATTTGCCATCAATTTCTCTAGTCTAAACTTTATCATTTCCTTTCATATGGCACTCAACCCCTAGTGAATTTCATATAATGCACCTTTTTCTAGCATCCTTGTGTATCCTTCATTGATACACTATTTTTAATTGTGTTCCTGTTAAAAATGAAGAGGATATAATCATATTTTTGTCATCACTTGTTTGATGCAAGTAGGCATAATGTGTGTCCAAAGTAAATAAGAGATGCATTGCATCAAATTTTTGTCAATGTTGTAGTGAATGTAATGAATTTTGTTGTGTCTAATAAATTAAGTGATGTTAGAAATATCCTTTTAGGAGACAAAATAATTTTAAATCTCATTTTATTAATGTAAAAATTTATTTTTATATTAATTTACCTTGTGCAATACCCAAAACATTCTACCAAAAACATAGCTAAGGATATGACACAAATTCCAAATTTCGACCACATATACTTAATTAAAGATTATAATTTGTTGGTCAAATATTTTTATGCTTTCATGAAGTGTGTGTATTAGAAGCAAACTTTTGTGAGTTAGTCAAGTGTATATGGGCGAAATTTAAAATTTGTGACGTTTCCTTAGCTATATTTTGGTAAAAAAAATTGTGCATTACACCTTGTCACATAGAAAATGACTAAGGGAGAGGGGCCCATAGTGGAGCGGGGTCCAATAGTGGGGATAGAAGCAGTCCTCAATGGGTTCCATAGTGGAGCACCTTAATATCCAATTGCAAAACACTTTTTATCCTTAAAGTACACAAACTGACAAATCATGTGATGCCACATCAACATACCAATAAAACGTGACTTAGTGCACCACTATAGGTCTCACTTTTGTTTTTGGGTCTTTTTGGATACCTCAACAAAAAGCATGTTGATGTGGCATCATATTTGATGACGTGGCCCTAAAACGAAATATAGAAGCATGTGAGTTGCCAAATAAATTGTTGTACAAAATTGAGAATGATTTGAAATTTCCACATAAGATTTTGAGAAACGTGAAGTTAGGGTGTTCCACTATAGGCCCCTCTCCCCTATTATGATGTATATAATAGTGCTCATGCCATTCAAGGAATTAATATATTTGAGATTTTATTAAATAATAAATTAAATGCATTGGATTAGATAGGCACTTTACAAAAATAAATAAATAAATCATACTACTATTCCATGAACCAATAGAAAGAAAGATAAATGACATGTTTACAATTATTTAAAATAAAAATTAAATGTATATTATAGGATTGTTTCTCAATTATTTTAATTCTATATGTGCATTGGCTTAAACTAATAAAATAAATTGAATGTATCAAATGCATTAGTATCCCTCCTTAAAAGTGACTAAAAATAGATATAAAATATATTAAAAAATATAATTATTCATTATCCTTTATTAAATTTACTTCTTTTCTTATTATTAGTTTTAAAAATATTTTAAACTAATAGATGTTAGAAAAAAAAATTTATTGTTAATTATTTTAATCACAATTTCTCATATTTGTGTACTTCACCTCTTTAATAAATCAAAATTGACTCAAATATGATATAAAAAAATTGTACTCATTGACCCACAACCCTTGGAATAAAAATAATGTCATTATCAAATAGTGACATGAAAATAAGTTTACACTATTACTTTTTTATAGTCAAAATGAAAAAAGTTAAAAGATTTCATAGCTTACATCACACTAATATTAATATTCACAACTATCATCCAATAGAATGATAGATAAACTAATTTTGATATTTTGAAATGAATTTAAGAAAAATAATATATTAGGAAATTTGGTAAAACCATTTTAATTCTAATATCTCATTGGTTCTTTTGGTACCAACTAATAAAACCTAATGGAACTAAAAAAAGATTGTTTTGTGTTTTTAATGGAGGGTGAATTATGTGAATAGAATATTTAATAATGAAGACTTTTTTTCTAATATTTATGAATTTATTTCTTATATTAATATGTTAAAAAATTTATTGTGAGAGACTTTTTATATTTAAAATCATGTTTCATTTCATTTATAAGTTTTTTTAAAATTATAATAGATAATTTTAAATATAAAATTTAATTAATATTTAAAATTTATATAATATTGGAATATATTTAGTGGCATATAATTGATTAATTTTATAATTAGTAAGTTGTATTTTATTAAATATGTAATATTTTTGTTGTGTAAATATATGTATTCCATTAATTATTATTTTTATACATAAAACGCAGTAGAGTTGCATGGATTATAATAATAGTAAGCAAAATTTTACAAACATTTCTACCCACAGAGAAGTTGAGTGATTCACAATTGACATTACATCCTATTACAAGCAAAGCAAGCAAAAACCAAATTTACACCCCTATTGTCCATTTCATGCATCACCTTCACCGATATCCAATGGTCTTCAGGCTCAAGCAAAAAAAGCATCCGTTCCCATCCATTCCCGACCTTCAGTCATCTTCATCATAAAATCTTGTAGACTCCACCAAGTCTGCAACTCTTGGCTCCATTGAAATCTCATTGTTTCATTCAACCCCAACCTTCGGCACAAGAAATTGTAGCTGATGTTCGCCCAATGACAGTGTTGAGCCAGGCCGTCTACATCCAAGTTCATGATGAAGGGGTGTCACTCCACCTCGACTCCTTGCAAAAACATCCTATCGATGTCAGTAGGCAATGAAATCCCAACACCTAGCTCCACCACTGCAACCACATCCATATAATCTACTAAAATTGTTGCTTTAAACACCATCCTTGGTAGCAACAGGCATCAAAGATTTGGTAGGTTCAATTCCAACAGTGTCGCCAGGAAACGCGACGATATATATGTGTTTTCCCTTTGTCCTGTTGCCCGAAAAGCAAAATTGCTCTCCGATTACCATCCCTACTACCTCAAGATAAAGAATGTCTTTGTTTAAGTAGATTTTCTTGAGCCTTTTATTGGTGATGAAGCCTACAAAGGAAGACTACTTCTTTGAGCTCCTTAGCCTAATCGAAGTTTCCATTTTGTTGATCGCCTTTGAACACTTCTTCTGCAGTTATAGGCATTTGCCATTGCTTCTCATAAAGTGCCAACCATCCTCATTAATTTCCTTTGCCTCTAATCCCACTACTAATTACTTTCATATGATATTTTGAAGGCAGAGTAAATTCCCTTTAGCAACTTGTACTTCGTAACACAACTGTTCATTTTTATGGCCACCACCATAAGCAGTAATAACTATCAGTCCCTTTAGTCTTTCTCCCATGCCCCACTCACATTTTCCAATATCACCATATCTTGCAACTAATTTTCTCAACGAACAAGCAAGAAATTCATTAAATGTTCATATTCAAGGTTGCAATTGTGTTTCGTGTGACCAATCTCCTTTCCTGTTCAAATAATAATGACAAGAACCCTGTGTCAAGGCTTGTCAAATTGCCTAGCCTCAAGAATATTAGTGATTTTATGGTTGGAATCCATGGCAGCAAAAATGACATTCGTCATCTCCTCTTCTGCGGAATTTCCCATGTGCCCAATCTAGTCATAAGGCACAGACATTTCTCCCCAGTGACACATGTGCAATAAACTTATTCACTTCTCACACCTTCATTTACTAGTGCATCTACCTCTCCATTACCCTCCCTATATATATGATTTATGGTGTAATTTCCAAAGGTTTGCATCAACTCAATTGCCTTAGCAAGAAGGGCATGAAGCTTCCAATTAGGGGTGGAGCCACTGCTGAGGGTGTTGATAACCAGTGCAGAGTTCCCTTTAATTGCGATTCTAGACAATCCTAATTCCTTGCACAGATTTATTTCATGAATGACAGCCATGAATTCTGCATTATTATTTGTCCCTTCAGGCAATCTCGTTGTTGAGGAGGAGATTGTATTTCCCTACCAGTCCTTAATAATACACCCTGCCCCTGATGGACTTGGGTTTCCCTTGGATGCCCCATCAAAATTCAACTTGTACTAGCCCTATGGAGGGGGAGACCATACTACTGAGGCTTGTGCCTGCTCTATCACACTTCCACTATTATCGACCCAAGAAAGAATCCGAAGGGAGGGCCATGTTGCCCTCAGTTTCGCATCCCACTTTGAGAAGGTTGTATCCTTTCCCGCTTTTTACCCCAAATTGGTGTTCAAAGTTTCTATTGGGGAAGCCTCAATTTTGTTGATGAGGGAGATTGAACACATCTTCTTATCCTGGAATGAACACTTGTTTCTTTCTTTCCAAAGCTCCCATACTAATATTGATGGACTAAGAGTCCAAATGTCCCCAAACATCAATTTTTTCTTCAAGGATGGTCATGACTGAAACAAAATAAGAAAATCCAAAGGAAATGCACACACCCAGCCGAGTATTGTGCACAACCAACGCCAACACTCTTGGGCATAATGGCAACCCAAGAGGAGATGATTAGTTTTTTCCTCCATCTGTTCACACAAGACACATCTAGATGGTCCCTGGAAGCCTAAGTGTTGAGACTTTTCGGCTGTTAGAATCTTATTTTGAATTGTTGCCCATGCAAATGTTCTTGCCTTGGGGAGGTAGGCATTGCTCCAACAGAGATGTAGGGGCAAACTGTCAACATTCTTGCCTCTTTCATTCTACAATGCTCTATAGTCATATCTTGCATTATAGCTTCCAGTCTTTGCTCCAACCCAAATCAACGTGTCACTACCATTTAGCAGAAATAAAGTTCTATTTTTTAGGACTTCAGTCAACCATTGAACCTCTTCAGGAGGAAGGTTGAGGTTTGAGAAATCTCTCCACTTCCAATTTAGGACTGTATTGCCATCATCTAGAACTATGTAATCCCTCACTCTCTCCCTCCAAAGATCCTTTAGGGCTTGTTTTACCTCTCCCACCTCAATAATATTATATCACCCCTAGTCAAAATGATCCTTCTTTTGACCAGGCGTTGTTTGTTAGGGGCATGTTAGGGATCCAAATTTGCACCCTAATGCCAAGTTGTGAACGAACTTAGCAGGTTTGGATGTAACATGGAACTGCTTTTAGGTTGTAGGTGTCCTATTCAAAAGCAAACCTCTGGATTATGGGTTGGCTTCCCCTTTTGATGTCACCTAACTACTAATTTCTGAGATAAAGGGCAAGAATTGCATGAAAATGAACCTAAAATTGAAAATAACTAAGGTGATACACCAAAACAACTTGGACCTGATGACAACCTATCACATTTAAATTAATATCATAAAACTTGGTTTACACGACTCATTTTCAAATGCAGTTTACATAAGTAATTTAAAAGGTCTCTAAACATGGCTTTTAGGAGGAAAATAGAGGTTTCACAACTAACAACACTATTCAATAACACAACTTATAACCTATTAACATACATTTTCTGCTAAATAGATGCCTAAACATGAGACAAGTTTGCAAGGAAAGATAAATTTTCACAAGACAAACTGATCAATCATTAACAACATACATGAAAAACATGAAATGAGAAGGTAAAAATGCTCTACTTTATTAATTCAAAGTGCTTATTGTATCACAAGTCCATCTGAGTTACAATACTGCCTCATCAAAAATAGCTCCAAAAAACAAGCTATCCTTCTGTTGGAAAGAAAGAACTAACTCCAAAAATTCCCAAAATGAACATACTTAAGCAAAAAGATCACACAACTCTCATGCCTGCCCATCTAGAAGGTTTTGGTCGGATGAGGCACAAAAGCCAAAAAAGAGCCTTCCAAAATCACTCCAAAAGGCCTCCAAAATGGTGAAAATTCAAGCTTAGACTTAAGTCATGCTAAAAGTGTGACAAAACTCCCTCCAAAGTAGCACATGTTTCTCCAAAATAGTCAAATACTTCACCCCCACACTCTCCTCATGTTTGCAATTCAATCATTTTGTCTCCCAGCTTTGACAACATGCAATATGTGTGTTTTGAAAACACAAGACTCCAAAAAGGCATTAAAGATAATAACTTGATTAGGTGATTTATAATACATCACTTATTCAAGTTACTTTACATTTCAAAGAAAAAAACGAGAGGGCCCACCATCAATATGAAATACATTACATTTGCAAGTGAAAAATACCAAAGTGATTAGCAAATCACTTAAATGATATTTTTTATGTTTTGAAACAAATGCAAAAACAATAATGAAATGTCATAATGTTTTCAAAAGCATTAACAAGATCGCAATTCCACCAAGGCACTTGCTTATTTTACCTTTTCTCATTTTGCACTCCAAGGCCACCTGTGGTCAACATTCTGATTTTCAAAGGCACAACAAGGGTTCAAATTTGGCCTATATGGTTGACCTCCACACTTCTTGGAAGACATATTCCAAGTATTAAAGGCACATGATGTTCATGACCAAAAGGTCAAAGGCAGGCTACACATGTGGGACTTAGCACATTTTATATGCTTCATGTTTGAAACACTTAGCAATATTGAAATGAAGCATAAGACTTAAGGCATAAAATGCCTAAGTCATGGACTTAACATTCGGCCCCCATTATGCATTGATCATGAGCTCCATTTTTTTAAAACATGGGATAAAAATCCCGTTAGCATCTAGAAGGGTCAAACCCTAATCATCAAAAGACAAAAAACAATGTGACAAATACCATCATTTTGTCATCAATCATTCTAGAAAAATGATGTTGTCGCTAGGGTTTGAGTCAACACAGAAAATGGAGGCCCTCAACTAGTTTTTTTTTAGGCCAAACTTGGATGAAATCTACAAAAAAAAGATAGGTAAATGATTTTGTGAAGAAAATTTGTATCTCCACCTCTTTTGAAAGCCACTTTGGCTTTGAATGTTGCAGCCTGTAGCAAATTTTGATCATTTTTTGTTGCTTGACTTTTCCTCTGTGGTTACTTTGTCTTTCAGCTGCCATGGTTGAGTTTGTTTGAAGCTAAAATGAAGGCTCTTCAGTGAAAAAAGCTTGCATAAATAGAAGGAAATGAGTAAGAACTCAAGTAAGCTCCTTTATTATACTTAAGTCGTGACTTTCTCTTTTTTCTTAATGAAATAAAAGCTCGAATCTGAGCTCTTCATTGTCAAACTGAAACAAAATTGTCTTTCCTCTGTATTTGAATGTTGATGCAAAAAACCCCAAGTGGGTAGGTGACCTTGTGAAGAAAAAATGTTTCTTTTGGTCCCGACCATGAAAGTATACATGATTTTTCTTGATATACCTTTTGTATTTTCTATAGAATGTTTTGAAAACTAAACCCCAAAGTGGGCTTGTCATTGCGAAGAAACCTCATTTGTTGGTATGTCAAGATGATTCCATTTATGAGCTCAGCCTCATGGTCTTATGGGTATCTCTATATTTGCAATTAACCCCAAATGGGTTTCTTTTTCTCCATTTTGTAGAAACTTGGCAGTTTCCTCTTAAAACCCCAAATGGGTTACCTTCAATTTGTAGCAAGATTGTATTTTTTTTTTAATTCCCAAGTGGGTTTTGGTTTTCATGAAGAAGATAACTTGAATTTGTGTCATGGTTGTAAGTAGGCTTTTGAATGCCACTTTTTGATGTTATAATTACCTCCATGAAAGCTCTCTTTTTATACCTCTACGTTTTGCAATTTAATTGCAAAACCCCTAAGTGGGTTTCTTGTAACACCTCTATTTATGTATCTACATTTTTTTGCAAAAAGAACCCAAGTGGGGTTTTTGTGATGAAAAGAAAACCATTCCAGATTTCTTGTTTTTTTATCCTATGCAAATGGAAACCAGTATTGGACCATCACCTAGATTATAATATGAATGAGATTTCCTGAGAGAGCTATGAATTAAAACAAAAGCTACCTTTGTCACTATTCCACAAGAAAATATTGTTTTGTGAACAAAATATAACTTACAAAAATGACTCAATGCCATTGCACAACACAGGTATAATCCACAGGCTCTATGCATCCTTTCATGTTGTCAAGTGCTTTTTCACTTTCACTATGATGCATCTCACTCACTATTAACAAGACTATATTCTATATGACTGCAATTTGTGCCTTTAACTACCTTTATGACTATCATGGCAAAGTGGATGGGTTGTTCGTCTCTCACTTGATGCATCCTTTATTGTGATCTTTTCCCTTGCAAGGACTGTCATACCTTGAAGTTATTAACTATGATCCTTTTTGATGACTGTAATGCACATTAATGTATGTCCTAGGTTTTAGTTGGTTGTCCCTTAAAGTTTTTTTCTTAACTGTCCTTTCAACCTAAAGGTAATCTTCTAGACATACATGATACCTTTTCTTTTTTCATGATAATCTTGACTTTGGTCTTGCCAATGTTTTGGGGATGACTATGAACTGTCCAATTACCTAATGCAAGGTATGAAACACTAATTTTCTGCTATTGTTTATGAACCTTTCATGTCACTATTGTTGCATTTTTAGTGCCATTATTTGCTACTCATATTTCAACATTATTTTTGCTCATGAGCTTGTGAAATTTTCTGCTCTTTGACTGTGAAACTTCCTAACCTTTAACTGCCACTGTCCCTCTGAGACTTCTATGTGAGTGTGAAGGAATAGTTTGTAGGCTACTCCCTGATCATTGCATTCCATTGTTGTTAAATTTCTATCATTTTCATTGTCTCAAAACAACAAATTGTGCAACTAGTTGTGGCAAATATCTCATGCCCATTTAAAGTTACACTTTGTAAGTTGTGAAACTTGACTGCTTCCCCATTTCCATTAATAAATTTATTGTCAACTGCATATTACCTATGGAGGTAATCCTTGGGTTTGAGCAACTCAAGAAAATGTAGATGAAAGTTGATCATTATGTGACACCGAACAGGGCAGTTGAAAAGCTTTACTACCCTTCCTTTCTTCTTCATCTGTAATGTAATCTCCTGTGACCATTTCTTGTTTTCCTTTAGTAAAGTCAAAATACATTTGTCTTTGTTGTTTTCCTGCATGACATGAGAATACATCTTGCTCCTATGGACTACCCTAATTTCTTGGAAGTTACCAGGTATCTCCTTGACTACTTACATTTCAAATGGTGTTCTTCTTTGTATCATTGACATCATATAACACTGTCATCCCCTAGAGATGATGGCTCACTACTTCTTTGATGCTATGTTCCATTTTGTGGACTTCTTGTTTGATGGCATTGCTTCTCCATATCACTATTATGCATACTTGTTCTCAAGGGCATTAATTTTTATCATTATGAACTTGGGTTCCTGCATTTCTTGCATGCAATCTTGATCCATGTTGGATCATTTATGATGACAAAAAACCTTGCATGAAAGATTATAAGCATACCCACCAATGATGTCCTTGCATTGACATGTAGCATGCATTTTTCTGTCCCAACCTTCATGACTTCCATAACAATGCTTGCTGCCCCATATGTTTACTATCTGATTTCCACAATAGTTGTTTACCTTTTCAATTATATGCTACAATTAACACTATCTCCTCACTTTGATCCTCATGGGAAGACACATGTCCCCTATGTCAGTGACCTAAAAGCTCGTTGTCTTATGTGATGTGTGGCTATCCAATAGGGTTAAGGTGAGAGGGACTTCACAATACTCTAGATTTCTCCCTCATTATTTAAGAGATGCATAATTAAACTTGATGCATCTATGATTGGACTTGATGCATCTCCAAAATCACTTACTTCTTTTTATAAAATGGATCAAGGGTCCACTTAAGAAGATTGAAAGACATATCTAGAAAAATGTGTTGCATCTTTTGAATCTGATAATGAAAGGTGATCAACTGGTGTGATTTCATATTGATTTAATGCATTGATAGCATGTACATCTTTGATCAAGTTGCTCAATTTCTTATTTCTCTCAAAGCATGCTGCGCTCCACCCTCATGGGAGCCACATTTACCCCACATGTTGTATTTAATTGAATTAGAATAGTAAACAGACTTGTCCTAAATCTGCACATGAAGCAAACAAGTTAGAAAAATAGATGCATATTTTGGATGTGTTTGATGACTATTATCAAATAGACTTGCACCCTGCTGAAACTGGGAGTTCAACAATCTATTCACACATGGAAACGTTCTTGATTTGTGGGTAGCTCATTGCAAGAACGAATCTCTAGAGTGAGCTGGTTCTCTGAATGATGAATATTATTCTAAGTAATTTCTAGGAAAAAGGATACAAGGATGACTAAAATTAAAACCTATGACTAACAGATAATTCACCAGACTTATGAAAATTTAGACTTAACCACTCATAACAGTTTCTCTATCACAGTAACCCTCACAATCTCATTAGCACATATTTCATCAGTGATTTGTATCAAGATCTGAAAGAACTAAATACAACATGCAACCTGAAACCATGTAATTCTGAACAAAGGTTTACAATAGAAAGACATATAAGGATTCAAGTTTGAAACACAAAGACATCAGATTTCCATTACAAAAATGAGACAAGAAAAGTGAGAGAACTTTGCTGCTTTATTAAAACCGAAAGAGTGAACCTGTCAAACTGAGTACAAAAATAAGCTTACAAGCTCCACAATGTTGAGAGCAAGAAATTGTAATCTGAATTGAGAAGAAGGAAGAAAAACTAAGTTTCTTCAAGATATAATCCTCCAAACCCTAATCTGAGCTCACAAGAAAAGCTCAAGGAAAAGGTACCAAATTGTCTCAAAAGTCTGCATAAAAGCAAAAAAAACATACTGTTTCATGTTCACACTGAAAAGCTCCTAAAAATAGGCTAAATCTGCTTTAAATTCAAATAAAGCACCTTATCCATCCAACAACCAACTCAAACCCGACCCAAGAAAAAATCTCAACAATCTACTAAAAATAGCAAGGAATAAAACGATCTGCTTTATCCCTGCTTTACATAGTTTGCAGATTTTATAATATTCTCTCAATTTGACCTATTTTTGCAACTAAATATTTTTGAAAATCTTTTGCAAAACAATTACAACCTTATATCTCCATTACAATCTTGATTTTCTCAAAAAATCACAAAATATACAAGGCATATTATTCTCTCAATACATTAATTGATTTCTTAAAAAATCAATTGAAAACAAAAATAAACCCTAAGTCAGAAGGGTTTACTCACCAAGACATAAATTTTATTCATCTTTTGCTTTAACTGATTTTCCTCAAAAATTAGATAAAAGATACTAAGTCACTCTACATTTCTTTGACAAAGGCATAAGATTATCAATACCTAAAACCTAAAGTCTTACACCATGAAACATTTAATCAAAGTAGGCCTATAGACTTAGGCATATGGGCATCACTCAACCTCACAAGGCTCAACCCAACATAGGGGAAAATTGGCCACATAAAGTTAATATTTTGAAATTTTATGCAAAATCGAATTAGGGCATTGATGTTTGACTATACTCAATGAAAACCCTAAAATCGCACCATTTGCACTTAGAGAATTTTGGGGAAAATGCTCTGCAAGAAGAAAATGCGCGCCGCCATGAAGAAGATTAGAGTTTGTTTTTGAGCCTCCATTCAAGCTTCCATTCTTCAAATCTCCACCATATTCGGCCTCTGATGGTAAGAATCTCTCGTGAGTTTCCTATGGGTTCTCTGGAACTCTTTGCTTGTTTTGAGTCATAATTTTGGCCTTGAGGCTGCGGCTGCTTATGTAATCTCTGATGCATTTTGGCTCTGTTGTTTCCTTCTCTTGCATCTGCATTTTTTGATCTTCATTGTGGGAGGTTACTACTGCATATTGAAGCTTTTGAGAGCTAGTCGTGGCTTGCTTAATCTCCTCCAACGCGCATGGTAAGCCTTGCTTCCTCCTTTGGAAACTCTTTTCATGAAATAGAAGCTTAAAAGCTTCATTTACTCTTGCAAAGATGTCATTTTATTTAAAAACTTAAAGGCCATTTACAGGTCCCACCATGAATGAGCTCAAATCTAGATTTCTGTAGAGATTTCCATGCATTTTTATTGTCTTTTTGCTTCAGGTAACCTCAAATATAATGGGACTTACATGAGCTTTGCTCTAACTGCGAAATGATATACCATTCAAGAGCTAAAAACTCTTCTCCAGGCCGCGCCATGAATATATTTGTTAAGAGCTTTCTAAGTATTTTGAGCTCGACCCATCATGATTTTCCTGCTCTTTTGCACTTTTAGAAACAAACGATGTTAGCATAAAACAATATATGATCATGTTGATATATCTCTTTCAGCTCATGTTTTTGCACTTTTCTTGATTGTTTTAGTGCATGATTAGTAGCATACTACATTATCGTTGATGGTTCATGTAGGTATATTCATAGTCGGAGCCTCTGACATCCGTCTCTTCCTTCCTATAGGTCAACGGAGCTCGAAGAAGACAAATGGTGCACCACTTTTGCGTCGGTCGTCAATCAATCAGGCAATGATGATTATGTTTATACTTATGTGATTGTTCCTTTTATGCATCTTCCATAGTGTAGTGTGTTGTTTATGATGCACTGTGATAGTCCCATCCATGGCTTGTGTGGATATTTGATTTCAATCTTATGCTTTTCATTTTGAAAAGAAAAATGCATCTCAATGCAAATTTGTACTATCATTTGAATTCTCGCAATCAAATGAAATTCTGTAAATATGAATCACTTTATGAAATAAAAGAAATCAATTGAAATGCTTTGTTATTGAACGCTTAATCCTGTACTTCATTTGATTGTAAAATGATAAACAATTCTTGAAACTCTGTTTCCTCACCTCAATTCATAACTGTCACTTATAAAATGATAAACAAGATGTAATCAACACTTAGCATATGAATAAATAACTATATTTTCCACTTTTAAATATAACCGTATTTAATCCAGCTCAACCAATTGAGCTGTAGCAAAAAATTGGTAACATTTTGGCGATTTTCGCTAAATGCTTGCCTGCTAAGCATAGATTAGTTGCCTTAAAGCACTCCATTAGGCCCAGAGTCAAATCTGGCCCTTCATGAAACTCAGAAACATGAACAACAACACTCCAAACAATAGCAAAACAAAACAAAACTGAACTGAAAGCAAACTATCAGGCCCTGATGGCCAACAGAACATGCGCAACAGCGCTTAGGGAAAGCAAAAACTACAAAAAGTAAATGTGCGTAATGCACTTATTTGCAATACTACTCTACTTATCTATAAGATAGAACTTATCTCAAAGGAAGTGCTTGAGGTGGATCCCATTAACTAGGATAAACAACACGTGTCCAATCAACTTAGAAAGTTGGAACGCGTTGTGTTCTTTGCACTCCGCGATCACATAAGGCCCGTCCCAAATTGCATCAAATTTAGAATGTCGTCTAGGTTTTCTTTTAAATTCATTCCATTTGAAAACCAGATCTCCAACCATGAAATCACGTGGTCTTGCCCTTTTGTCAAAAGATTTCTTCATCTGAGCTTGATGTATCTCCAGTTGCCTTAGAGCTTCTTTTCTAGTTTCCTCCAGCTCTACTAGTTGTGCAAACCTCACCTCAAGAGGTTGTTCATTCAGCAATTCCAGTTCTTTAACATAACTTAAAGTTGGCAACTCAATGGAAACAGGTAACTTAGCTTCTTTACCATAAGTTATAACAAAAGGAGAACAACCAGTGGCCCTTTTAGGGGTTATTCTGTCAGTCCAAAGGGCTAACTTAAGTGTTTCATGCCATGTCCTTTGATTGTCCTCAATAATCTTCTTGATTATCCGAATCAGATTCTTGTTTGTAGATTTCGCCTGACCATTTCCTTGCGGATAATAATTAGATGTGTTCAAATAAATATTATTTCTAACTGACCAATCAGAAATCCTTACACCAATAAAATTCAAACCATTGTCGGAAATGATCTAATCTGGGACACCAAATCTCGACACGAGATCTTGATAAAAATTAAGCACAAAAGTCTTGTTTGCTTCTTTTAAAGCAACTGCCTCGGTCCACTTTGTAAAATAATATGTGGCAGTAAGTATCCACTTATGATCCGCGCTTGAAGGCAGATTGATAGGACCAATAAAATCTAAGCCCCACTTAGCAAAGGGCTGCTCCACCTGAATGGGATGCAGGGGCAGCACTGCAAGCCTCTATTTTCTAGAAAATAAAGCACATTTCTCACATTTTCTTACCTGAGCAATAGTATCTTTGAACAAATCTGGCCAATAATAACCAACCCACATAATTTTCAGGGCTATTGTTCTTGCGGCAAAGTGACCTCCTGAAGGTCCATCATGAAACTTTGCTAAAAGCTTGTCAACTTGATCAAGTTGAATGCATCTTAATAAAACACCTTGGAAATCTCTCCTATAAAGAATGCCATCAATAATTGCAAAAGGAATGGCTTGTAATATATAATACCTTATTTTCACTCTGTCTAAGCCTTCAGGGCACTCACCAGTTTGCAAATACTACATCATTTGCTGCAACCAAGTAGCAGGAGACGCTAGAACAACACCTTCAACATCATTATTTAGCACTAAATCTGTATTTGCAACTTCTTTTAAGTTGTCTTCATTTCCAACAATCTATTCACACAAACCTTTGCCTCTAACGAGCTTGGTTACCTTTATATCAACGTCAAATTCCATTAATTTGGTAATCCAACCAACACGCTTATCATTTATATCTTTGTTAAGTAAGAAATCCTTAACAGTTGAATGAGCAACCAACAAATGAATCTTGTTGTTGGACAACATATGCCTAAATTTTTTTAAACTTCTCACAATCGCAAAAACATGCTTCTCAACAAAGGAATACTTCACCTCATAATCATGTAATACTTGGCTGAAAAATGCTACAGGTTGCTCCAAGCCTTCATCGTTTTGCTGGCATAACATAGCTGAAATAGTATCTACTCCTCCAAAGGCATACAGGATAAAGTCCTTGTCAAAATTTGGATTAATGAGAGTAGGAGCAGCTGCAAGAGCTTTCTTAATCTGCTCAAATCTTCTCTTACCTTCCTTGGTCCAACTAAAGGGAATATTCTTTTTAAGCATAGAAGTGAGAGGTTGCAGCAAAGCTGCAATATTCGGTATGAACCTCTGCACAAAATTTATTCTTCCAAGAAAGCTTTGCAAGCCTTTCTTGTGAGCTGGTAATGGCAATTCAAGAATTGTGGAGACTCTTTCAGGATCTATAGAAATACCTTGCTTTGAAACAATATGTCTGAGGAGTTTACCTTCATGTACAAAAAAAATACACTTCTTCAGATTGAGAGACACTCCGAACTCTCTGCATCTCTGAAAAATCTGCTCTAAATGATCAAGATGTTCATTAGCATTTCTAGAAAAAATAGTAATATCATCTAAATATACTAGAATGAACTTGTTCGTAAGGCCATGAAAAGCCATATCCATCGCTCGCTGAAACATTGCTCCAGCATTGGAAAAGCTGGAAGGCATCTTTTTGTAGGCCATCATGCCCCACTTAGTTGTAAATGTTGTTTTGAACTGATCTTCCTGCTTCACCAGAATCTGGTTGTAACCTGAGTAACCATCTAGCAAAGAAAATTTGTTAGAACTAGAAACTACCTACAAAATTTGCTCCATGGAAGGGAGTGGGTAGTGATCCTTCAATGATGCTTTATTTAAATCTTGAAAATTGACACATAATCTGATTTCCCCACTTTTCTTCCTAACTGGTACTAAATTTGACACCCAAGAGGTATGCTTAATAGGAAAAATAATACCACTCTCAACTAATTTATTTAGTTCAGCCTTCATAAGGTGTTCTAATTTGGGGTTAAGAGGTCTCTATTTTTGTCTTACTGGTTTTGCGCCAGGTTCTAATTCAATAGTATGCTAGGCTAGTTATGGGTTAAAACCTCTCAAATCCTTGTACTCCCAAGCAAAAACATCACTAAATTTCTTACATAACAGAATAAATGCTTGTTGTTCCTCCTTACTACATACCTTTCCTAGCTTAAGAAGCTTTCCTTTGAAGATTTCAATGGTTGCATAATGTTCTTCCTTAATAGTCAGGCCACACTTGTCTTTTCGTGCTTGCTCATCTAAATTGAACACAGATTCCAAGGTCACCAATCCTTTTGGCAGTTTGTTAGTCTTCAACTACACAATCTGTTTGTCATAATGCTGCTGCCATTTTTGTTGGTTTCCATCTGCAAACTCAGTTTTAGTAATCAAGAAATTTACAATTTTCTCATCACTGTCAAAAACCTGCCAGCTCACAATATTGTTAGGCACGGAAGGTCTGACCACTATTTTTACATATTGGCGTGCCTCTACTTTATGAATTTCATTAGGAATATCAAACTGGGCTCCTATAGCAGCGAGCCTATCAACATGCTTATTTTCATTTCTAGGGATCGAAACAATATTAACAACATCAAAATCTTCCATCAAATCCCATACACGATGCTTATATTTCTTAAGTAAATCATTCTTGGTAGCATTTAAATTTCTAATCTAATTTACAATTAGTTCTGAATCACCATAAACTTGCAAGCATTTAATACCTCTTTTGCTGGCCCATTCGAGGCTATGCACCGACGCTTCATATTTAGCTAAATTATTTGAACAGCTGAAAGCAAATCTGCAAGCTGAAAAGTATTTATCTCCCTCTGGTGATATCAACATAGCCCCACCTCCAGTACCAATACTGCTTCTTGAACCATCAAAGTAAAGCTTCCAAAGCTCATTTCTTGTTTCTGCAAACGGTTCCTCCTCTTTACAAAGATTAGGCATATCACAATCAGGTTCTTGAATCATATAGACTCCTAATCCTATCTCATCTGTGTGCTAAAAAGGGTCAAGCTCGTGATCTTTGGCTGCCCATTCATCTAGATTGATATTTTCTATATGGGTGATGCAGTCTGAGGTCATGGTTTTCTCCTCCAGTGCAGAGGTGGCGTAGAGGTTAGCGTTTATAAGATTTGGTAAATATGGTCCGATATGGTCTTTGGCAAGAGGCTCAGACTTTATGGTCACTTTCATACCATACCTTGTTCTGAAGAAGAGATGAGACCAATCTGAAGATAGAAACCCACCCAACTTGGCTATAAAATCCCTCGAGAGGCAAATGGAAAAGTGTGGTGGTAAGTCAATGACATGTATATCCTGATAAATAGCAAAACTCAAGGATGCGTGCAAAGTAAGAGCCAATTTTTTGATAATACCAGTAGTTTTAACAGTAGACCCATCTAGTTGCACTACACCTTTCTGAGGATTAGGCTCATAAACAAGGCCTAACTTATTGGCTAAAATTTTAGGCATGACTGAACTACTGGCACTAGAATCAACAATACAATTGTGAACGATTTTATCGCCAATAATCAGACTTAAGTAAAATGGAGGAGGCTTTACCTCTTTAGTTTTCTACTCATTTTTATCCTCCAAATCATTAGCAAGCACGACCTTAGCAACCCTTTGATCAATATCATTAGAAATAGACAATTTAGCTAAAGCATTCTGCAGTAAACCTTTTTTCCCTGGGAGGTGCAAAGCATCTAATACCGACATACCGACAGTGGTTTTCTTGAGATGCTCAACAATATTAAATGATGAAGAATTTACCTTCTGTTGGTTTTTTGTGATAGCAACATTATTTTGCCTCTGCAAAGGTTGCAAATGCATTCTTGACTGCTCTTTGCTAGGTATCTCTTGGCCTCTTTGCAGAATCTGCATTTTAGGTTGCGCGACAGCATTAGCATTTGATGACGAAATGGGTTGCTTACTGTTCATAGGCTATTGTTGTGAATTTCCATCTTGCTGCCCTAAATCCATAGCTCTCTTTTTTGATCTAGTATTAGCCGAAACGGGAGAATTTTGTTGATCTTGGCCATTCACGCCACAGAATTCAGAGCTCTGCCAGTTTGACAAGGAAAATTCCACGTTATCTTGTTGTTCTTGATTCTGATTTGCAATATTTTTTGAACTAGCATAGTTATTTTAAACCATTAAAGCCTGATTTCTCATTCCATTAGCACATGTTGATTGGTTATGGGGCTGATTGCACGGATAACACCAATCGCAATCTTGGGCAACATTATTTTGGGGCACAAGTTCCTTTGACGAACTAGCTACGTTTGGATTGTATGGCTGGAATGGTGTAGGGTTAAAATTCCTTCTTTGTGCTTGGTAATCATTTTGAAAAGTAGGCCTATTTGGCTAGTTTTGTTGATAAGGGGCTTGATAAGGCTTATGTTCATGACCTATTCTTAATGCTCACAAGATCATTCCCGAAAGTCTTGAGTATACTTTCAATCTCTTGAAATTCTTGGTTCGGGGCTAGAGCAACAACTTCTTTGGCTGCGTTATGATAGCCTATTGCTGGAATAGGTGGGACAACAACTAAGGGAGGTACAATAGTAGGGGTAGGTAGCTATGTTTCTAGAAACAAAGGCATAGGAGGTCTAGGAGTTATGTCTCCAACTTGGATGAGACAGTTCTCAACTCTAATGGCTATGTCATAAGCATTAGGGAGTGTAAGCCCACCCATAGATTGAGTCATGATTGAAATATTACTATTCAAAGCTTTTAAGTAGAATAGAAAAGTATGTTCTGGTAAAGGTTTTACTGTTGCAAGAATCTTGTCCCAGGTTCTCTGAAATTGGTAGTTGAAATCAGCCAAGTGCTTGTGTGGCGCCCTCTGAATGGTGCTCAACTGCTCTAACAAAGACAGATTATCAAATTTATTAGCAAAATGTTGATATAAACCGTTACCTAACACATCCCATGTCGCGATTGAGTTGGGTGCGAGACCTCTGAACCATTGTAACACCTTCCCTTTAAGCAATGCGGCCAACAACCTTAACGCAACGTTCTCCTGTGTGATGTTGTGAACCGAGCATAATGTGGCTATGTCACAAATATGCTCAACTGGTGTAGTGAGGTCCTCCCCAGTGAAGTATGGCAGACTTCTAAGGGCTGCAACTAGGATGTCATCATGTTGAACGATGTTTAATGAACTACCTCCATTGAAAGGCGCAAACGGGTGCTACCTTGGTGCTGCCATTGGCGGTACCAGTGATATTGGAATTGGTACTCCTGGTGATAAAACCAAGGAACTGAATACAGGAGGTGTTGACTTCGATCTCGCAGGTGTCTCAAAGAGTCTCCTTGTTGTTCTACCTCTTCTTCATGGTGGAGACAACTCTCGATATTCGAAAAGTGTAGTACTCGATCTTGTCTGTATTTTTCTCATGCGCAGGCTGCACTAGCATGCAAAATTAGGATCAGATTCGCCAGGTATATTGAAATGAGCCTTCAAAAGGCTATTCAAATCTGCTACATACACCAAACAACAAATTAAAAACTCTAAAATTTCTTTGAAATGGCTTTTAGAGTCCCACTGGGCATGCCAAAAACTGTTATCAAATAGATTTGCACCTTGCTGAAACTGAGAATTCAGCAATCTATTGACACATGGAAACGTTCTTGAGATGTGGGTAACTCATTGCAAGAACGAATCTCCAAAGTGAGTTGGTTCTCCAAATGATGAATATTATTCTAAGTAATTTCTAGGAAAAGGGATAGAAGGATGACTGAAATTAAAACCTATGACTAACAAATAATTCACCAGACTTATGAAAATTTAGACTTAACCACTCATAACAGTTTCTCTATCACAGTAACCCTCACAATCTCATTAGCACATATTTCATCAATGATTTGTATCAAGATGTGAAAGAACTAAATACAACATGCAACCTGAAACCATGTAATTCTGAACAAAGGTTTACAATAGCAAGACATATAAGGATTCAAGTTTGAAACACAAAGACATCAGATTGCCATTACAAAACTGAGATAAGAAAAGTGAAAAGGAGAACTCTACTGCTTTATTAAAACTGAAAGAGTGAACCTGTCAAACCGAGTACAAAAATAAGCTTACAAGCTCCACAATGTTGAGAGCAAGAAACTGTAATCTGAACTGAGAAGAAGGAAGAAAAACTAAATTTCTTCAAGATATAATCCTACAAACCCTAATCTGAGCTCACAAGAAAAGCTCAAGGAAAAGGTACCAAATTGTCTCAAAAGTCTGCATAAAAGCAGAAAAAACACACTGTTTCATGTTCACACTGAAAAGCTCCTAAAAATAGGTTAAATCTACTTTAAAAGAAAATAAAGCACCTTATCCATCCAGTAGACAACTCAAATCTGACCCAAGGAAAAAATCTCAACAATCTGCTAAAAATAGCAAGGAATAAAACAATCTGCTTTATCCCTGCTTTACATAGTTTGCAGATTTTATAATATTCTCTCAATCTGACCTATTTTTGCAACTAAAGATTTTTGAAAATCTTTTGCAAAAAAATTACAACCTTATATCTCCATTACAATCTTGATTTTCTCAAAAAATCACAAAATATACAAGGCATATTATTCTCTCAATACATTAATTGATTTCTTAAAAAATCAATTGAAAACAAAAATAAACCCTAAGTCACAAGGGTTTACTCACCAAGACATAAATGTTATTCATCTTTTGCTTTAATTGATTTTCCTCAAAAATTAGATAAAAGATACTAAGTCACTCTGCATTTCTTTGACAAAGGCATAAGATTATCAATACCTAAAACCTAAAGTCTTACACCATGAAACATTTAATCAATGCAGGCCTATAGACTTAGGCAAATGGGCATCACTCAACCTCACAAGGCTCAACCCAACATAGGGGAAACTCAGCCACGTAAAGTTAATATTTCAAAAGTTTATGCAAAATTGAATTAGGGCATTGATGTTTGACTAAACTCAAGGCAAACCCTAAAATCGCGCCATTTGCACTTAGAGAATTTTGGGGAAAATGCTCTGCAAGAAGAAAATGTGCGCCACCATGAAGAAGATTAGAGTTTGTTTTTGAGCCTCCATTCAAGCTTCCATTCTTCGAATCTCCACCATACTCGGCCTCTGATGGTAAGAATCTCTCGTGAGTTTCATGTGCGTTCTCTAGAACTCTTTGCTTGTTTTGAGTCATAATTTTGGCCTTGAGGTCGCAGATGCTTATGTAATCTCTTATGCATTTTGGCTCTGTTGTTTCCTTCTCTTGCATCTGCATTTTTTGATCTTCATTGTGGGAGGTTACTATTGCATATTAAAGCTTTTGAGAGCTGGTTGTGGCTTGCTTAATCTCCTGCAGTGCGCATGGTAAGCCTTGCTTCCTCCTTTGGAAACTCTTTTCATGAAATAGAAGCTTAAAAGATTCATATACTCCTGTAAAGATGTCATTTTATTTAAAAACTTAAAGGCCATTTACAGGCCGTGCCATGAATGAGCTCAAATCTAGATTTCTGTAGAGATTTCCATGCATTTTGATTGTCTTTTTTCTTTAGGTAACCTCAAATATAATGGAACTTACATGAACTTTCCTCTAACTGCGAATTGATATACCATTCAAGAGCTAAAAAATCTTCTCCAGGCCGCGCCATGAATATATTTGTTAAGAGCTTTCTAAGTATTTTGAGCTTGACCCATCATGATTTTTCTGCTCTTTTGCACTTTTAGAAACAAACGATGTTAGCATAAAACAATATATGATCATGTTGATATATCTCTTTTAGCTCATGTTTCTGCACTTTTCTTGATTATTTCAGTGCATGATTAGTAGCATCCTACATTATCGTTGATGGTTCATGTAGGTATATTCATAGTCAAAGCCTCTAACATCCGTCTCTTCCTTCCTACAGGTCAATGAAGCTCGAAGAAGACAAATGGTGCACCACTTCTGCGTTGATCGTCAATCAATCAGGCAATGATGATTATGTTTATACTTATGTGATTGTTCCTTTTATGCATCTTCCATAGTGTAGTGTGTTGTTTATGATGCACTGTGACAGTCCCCTCCACGACTTGTGTGGATATTTGATTTCAATCTTATGCTTTTCATTTTGAAAAGAAAAATGCATCTCAATGCAAATTTGAACTATCATTTGAATTCTCGCAATCAAATGAAATTCTGTAAATATGAATCACTTTATGAAATAAAAGAAAGCAATTGAAATGCTTTGTTATTGAACGCTCAATCCTGTACTTAATTTGATTGTAAAATGATAAACAATTCTTGAAACTATGTTTCCTCACCTCAATTCATAACTATCACTTATAAAATGATAAACAAGATGCAATCAACACTTAGCATATGCAGAAATAACTGTATTTTCCACCTTTAAATATAACAGTATTTAATCCAACTCAACCAATTGAGTTGTAGCGAAAAATTGGTAACAATGACTTCATTGTTTTCCAAGACATCCAAGGTTTGCATACTTATGTAATGAACTTATGGATCAGTTTATACATGCATAGGTAGGTGTTCATGTAAGGTTTGAGATCTTTCATTGCTTAGAGCATTGCTCTAATATCATTGTTTTTTCCAGATGCAAGAGCTAGGAGCACTACAGAGCTAGGAAGGACACAAGTAGCTCGGGGCAGCAACAGGGCAAGAGGACAACTTCAAAACCAGTCATTCTCAGAAAAATGACTGGTCTCCACCCTTTTATGCACATTCTATTTGTTTACTTATTCATGTATAAATTGTTTCTTTATTTTCATTGATTAAGTTAGTCCCTTGGCTTGTGAGGGACATGTGCACTTCATGATTATCAATAAAGATTACATTTGTACACATATGATTTTCTTTTCTCATTTGCTGTAATTGCAACATTGGAATGAAAATGTAATCTGTTTCATTTGACAATCTTTATCATGCATATTGACTTAGCAAACTTATGTTTTATCTTTTAAATGTTTAAACAAACAACACAAAAGAAAAAACACTAAACTTGATTTTAGTTGAAAGCTAAAAATCAGGTAATGTGTCATTAAGGCCCTAACATTCCATGAGAGTAGCCTCATGGAGACCGAGGAAAGGGGGTACCCTTCCTTGTTTTCAACATTCTAGTAAGCTTTTACTGCCCCTCCACTCTTCATCCATTGATCTTAGTTCCTGCATTGATTTCCTTCCTTTAGTCTTCCCTTTTCCATAGTTCGGTTTGGATTTTTTGGATGAATTCTATTTGATCCCTAGTTTTCCTGTGGGGGATAACTCCTCTGGTTCATCTCTAGATTCGGCTACGGCCTCCAACATCAATTGTTGTTCCAGTGGTAGTACTACCTCTTTAAGAGCTTCTTCGACGTCTTCCTTTGCATTACTTAGGCGGGGCATTATGTGTTGGATTGCCTGCTCCTAGTCTCCCTCTCCATCTCCCAAGGAAATTTGTATGAAGCTTTCATTTATGTACTCCCCCATGTCTACTATTTCATTTTCCCACCATAAGCTTGCCTTAGTATCCACTGGCTTGATTGGAGAAGCCATGGTCTCATCTTGGTAGTTTGTTGCTTCCTTACTATTTCCCACATTTATCTCTTGCCCCAAAATGGCCATGATGTTGTCATTGATATCTTTCTCCAAAAGCTTTGCTCCTTCATTAGACATTTAAGCTCTTCGAGGCAGTCCATACTTCCCTTTAGGTCCATTTTCACTCCTTCCTTAATGTTCTGGGCATCAATGGCTAATAAACCCTCCATTGCCACCTTTCCTATCCACTCTTTATCCACATTGGCCTCCATCGATCCCTCAGGGATTTGGCTTCAAGGGTGTTTCTTCCCGAACCATCCTTCATCCATAGTTAAATCCTTTAATTTTCCTACTCCTTTCGAACAACTAGCAATGTATTCTTTGCTCAAAATGCACCTGCCTCCTTTTGTGTCAACTATTACCTTGTAATGCCATTCACCCTTCTCCGTGAGGATTTCCAAATTGTCCAAAAATATGTACTCAGTGTTTATTTCCACCAAAATTTTGGCAATGCCCGATCTTCCCAGAAGAAATTCCTCATCAAAACCAATAAGGGTTCCTAGGGCACCTCCAATTTTCCCTAGAATGTCTTTGCACCAATATTCTAAGGGAGGTTTTCCCATTGTTATCCAATGAGTGTATATTTTCAGCTTATGAAGCCTAGGGTTAAAGTTTGGCTACCAATCTATCTTATGAAAATGGAAACCCTTAAAGAATAGAGGTTCCCCATGCAATATTCTTTCTTTAAGCCCCCAATCTATGCATTCTAACATAATGAAATTTTCAGCTATGGTTTTGGCTCTTACTCAACCTTCATAGCGATCAATTAACCATTCATTGATCTCCTAGTTTGATGCACCTCTTCTAGTCCATTTGACAAATATGTCACAGTTCTTCAAATAATCCCATCGGGGTTGCAAGTAGCTATTGGAATCATCATTATCTTGTTGTGTCGATCTGGTGGAGTATAGGGGTTTCCATTCTAAAGACTTTCCTTCGGGATCCATGCTTTGACTATCCGATTAGGGCCACCTTTCCCACTATTCTTCCCAAATTTGGCATTAAATTGTTTTTTCCACGGACCCCAAGAAGATTCACTCTAGCCCTTCGAGTGAAATGGTGGTCTTCCTTTTCTTTGATTCCCTAACCATCCATTCCTGTGTGTTGGCCACCTTCCTATCTTCCAAGGTTGATTTTGATTACCAAGTGTCTAGTTTCTTGCCTCTGTAGGCCCTCCATTGACTCAGGTGCCACCTGTCTGCTAATTCGCAGTGTTTCTCCTCCATCCGTCATTGATATGTTGTCTTCGCCCTTGACTTCACTCCTGATTTCACTCCTATTGTCACTCCTTTTTTCGCTCCATCCAACTATTGCCACTCATGCATCCTTTAGATCAAACACCTTTCTAAAAATTCTATGATATTTGATTTTAATTCAGTTTTCAATTAATTATTAATTAACTTTAAATTTAAAAAATATGGATAAAATTTTTGTGGTTGCCAAGTGGGTAGGTCGGAGTTGGTGTCATTGGGAGGTTGGTCATTGACATAGGCTTGGCTGGCACAGACACACTGGAGAGCTGGGTAGAAATGGAACTTAAATGAAGAGAGGTGATGGAGAGGGTGTATTGGATGTTCGTTCGACTTCTTAAATGCGACAATTTTCTGAAGGACGGGGTGGAGTGGGAATTCCTAGATGATGGGATGTTGGTGGCAGCAGTGGAGTTATATGGTAATTAAGGCTTTGGTGTCCCGCATTCTCTCCAACAAAAATGATGGAGTCTCCAATAAGCTTGACATCTGGTAGGAAATTACAGGAATTCTATGGAAGGATCCAACATGGTCGTTTGAGGTCTGTGTTTAAGGCATGGGATGAACTAGTGTTGGGAGCAGTGGAAGTTCTGTTGGGCAAAGAGTTCATGAATTCAATCGAGTGATGGCAAACGAATGCAGACATCGCAGTGAGATTTCTAGTAGTGCTCTTAGAATTGGAGGTGTTGTGGGCCATGGTGATGCTTATGGCAAGGGAGCTAGTTTGGGATAACCTTCTAGAGGGAGCTATGGATGTCATTATCATTGTAGTGCTGGGTGTTGGAGTTCCATGGCCTCGCGACCTTTAGTGAGCTTTGATCCCTGGTGAATAGGTTAAATTGTATCATTTCATTCTTGATATCAAAGGTGAGGAGTTGTGGAGGCACTGTGAATGGGCAAGGTGCAAATTGGTGTTCTTGAAGCATTACCTCTATCTAGAGTCATCTGGCAGGCTGGACTGGCCTCGTCTGTTTTGAGATTTCTTGGTGGTTGATGGTATGTTAATAGTGGAATGACTAGTTTGTTTAATCTTTGGTTTTGTTTCAATTGCTTGGTCCTTTGTTGTCTATATGGGTTGCTAGGGAAAGTGGGATGGTAGTTTGCATAGGGGCTTGTTGCAGGTGCATAATTTCATACCGTTTGGCTTGTTGGTGGCATTGGGTTCTGTCTCTATGGGTGGTTTTAGGGTGGTTTGTTGATTTTGGATAGAAAATTGCTTTGAAATGTACTACTCTTTCTATAATTAATACAAAAAATATTTACGAATCAAAAATATATATATAGATAAAAATTAAGAAATATTCAAAGATATTTATAATTGGTTAGAGATATCTTAAATGCTATCTTAAAAAATAGAGCAAGGTCTATTATTAAAAAATGAAATACACATCATTCATAAATAATATTAAAAATCAAATTTATTTCCTTTCTATGAACGAGAGAAAAGTGATCTAGTGTATGTCCAAGATAATGACTCTTTATATAATAAATGTCTATAAGACATGAACAAAAAAGGTGACTAATAAAAAATATGAAAGGAAGCTATGGGGTGGAAATGCTTCTTGTTGGAAGTCGTCCAATTTTCGTTGATTTAATCCCTTAGGTTTTTAAGACATTGTTCACTAGTAGGGTTTATCAAATGTTAAATTTATTTTTTGAAGGTGACTTGTAGAATCAACAAAAGTATTTTTAAGTTGTATAATTTATCCCTCTAAGTCTCATTGGTTTAATAGCCCTACCTTGTGATAACTTGATGTAGCCCATTTTATCATTCTATATAGTTGTTGTCACTATGTGCCCCCCTTTATTTTCCTATTGATGATTAGAAATTTGAGATATTTAGTGTGGGTCATCATGTCAACATGTGCCTTTGGGTTGTGGGTTTCTTTCCCTTGCTTCAATTAGTCTTCCTTTCCTTCCACATTAGTTGATCACCTAAATCAAAATTCTCATATTGGTAAAGGAAAATGTTTTTGATTCTCAGTGTCTATCTACCACTCGACAAATGAATGTGTGCAAGGATGAAGTTAATGGTTTGAGTTTTCATGGGGACTGGGAATCATTAGTTCCTACTCCCCTCATTAGCCCCAAAAATAGAAGATAAGAAAGCTAAGGTGTGACGGAGTGAATGGAAGGTTAAAGTAAGAACAACTATTGCAAAGAGAAAGAGAGTAAACTGTTGTGCATTTTTCTACACTTACCTTCATTTGTAGAGACATGAATGCTATAATGACCCTCAAAACTACTCAATCTCGGGTCATGGAGCTACAATGATTTGTATAGGATTTAGACTATATGCAGTATTGAATGCTTAACTTTTACAATGATTATTCCAAGTTAATTAAAACAAAATTAACTTAAGGAAATAACAAAATGAAGGAATTAACAAACTGAGAGAAGGTGAGAGAGAAGAAGAGAAGTGCAAACAGCGTTTGATTACGGAGTTCGTCACAAACGTGACTACGTCTCCGGGTCCGCTCCAATGGAGTGTGACCGATCCGATTAATCTCCAAACCAAAATTACAATTGCACCACAACCATTCTTCAAGCACTTCGGCAGCATAACAACGCTCTAACGTGCAAGAATGGCTCAAAATAATCTCCACAAGACCTCTATTCACTTGTCACCTTAGCTTCAATACTTCATCAATACTCCACCTGAAAAAAGTGCCTTCCCACTCTCACCTCACACCCCTTTTTATACAAAAAAAATGAATCAAATTGGTTACTAACCAATTGATTTTACAATATTTTCCAAATCCCCCTAAAAACAACTAAATCTCCCAATTTAACATTTAGATTTTAATAATCTCCCTTATAAAATATTCAAAATAATAATAACCTTTCAATTTGTTTAAGCCTTGTTGGCTATTTGGTTTTTGGGAGGTTATTGTTTGTTTTTATTTAAATTTAAGGGAGTTTGTTTTTTAAAATTTGGAGGGAAATTGTTTCATTATAGGCATTCGGTTTCAAAAAGTTAGTAAAATCGACCGGTGCTAAATATCTTTTAAAGCCAGCGAATGGCTTACCAGTGGCTGTTAATTTTGTTAGGCCGGCGGTTGAGGGTTCAACCCCCGCCGCTGGCTTTTAGTAGCCAATGTCCGCAACCTTCATAACAAAAGCAAACGGCCACCATCCACAGTAACGGCCGACGGTTTGGTGCATTGGTCGCCCGGTGATTTCGCTCGTGGGTGGTTGGGAGTTCGAGTCCCATGCCAGCCGATCACACATTTTGCTCAATAATATAACAAACCCTTTTAACAAACAAACAGACTAATCCATCTGCCGAATGAAGTGACAGGCCACATGGCATTCCAAGGACATGCCATGTGGCAAAACTTGATTCGACGACAATGTTGACTGCGTGCTGACGTGGCGTGCTGAGTGGACTGTCGAGGTGGACATTGACTAGACCTGCTGACTGGGCGTATGGATGCCATGTGTCAGTCTCTGATTGGTTCCATACAAATGCTGAAATGGATGATACATGTCAGATTCTGACTGGTCCACTTCACTATCCGTATAGTACAGAATGCTGACGTTAGCATCCGTACGGTCAAAGTCAACCCTTCATAGCACAATCTTTGACTGACGATATCTTGCGCCTACGATGTCAGATTTTGACAAAATGAGTTGCATTGGAAAGCTTGTGACGAGCTCTTCACGATGACACTAACTTTGACAACTTTTGATGACATCATTTTTTTCGCTTCCTGGACGCCCTCTGATCCCAATTTGACCCAAGGTTTGACTGGCCATAACTTGCGCAAACGGACTCCTTTTCGCTCCATTCAAGTTGCGTTGGAATCAGGACGTCGAGCTCTTTTTGATGGTGTAGATTCTGGAGAGAAATGAGACACTTCAATTTTCACTAAAAATATCCACCAGATCAGGCCTCCCCACTGAAGACCTTTTGGACCTCCAAAAGTGGCATTCACTCTGACAATAAGTGAGGACTTGGCCTCCCCACTTGTCCTGTATCCTCTGTACATCTGAATACTTGGCTCATAAGCACAATAAAGACTGCAATAATATTGTTGAACATAAACATTATTCTATCACTTCCATAAGCATCTACATCAATTGTCGTAGCCACTATCCAACAAAAATTGACTAGCATCAAGCTTAACATCAATGCAAAAATGAAAGAAAATAAGTCAACAACAATTTGATCCTTTACAACAGGAACATTTTTACCCAAGGATCCATCAATGCTTTCAAGCATCCCTTTCTCATGTTGTACTGCAAGTGCATCCTGCAACATCTGACCCTGGTTAGCTACTCCAAGTTCAAGTGTAGAACCACCTGTACTGACAGACATAAGAGTTAATTCTTTACTTGCATTAATTACCCTCTTTAACTGCCCTGTGTTTGCAAAAGAACGATCAGTCTTAATCCTGTGAGAATGTACAATATACTGAATGCCATCTTTAAACAAGTGATAATGATTCTTTTCCCTGTAGAAAATTGCTTTTCTGTCATAAAGATAAGGGCTACCAAGCACTATCCCACAGATATCCAGTGGAACCACATCAAACTATACTTCATCCACAAATTTACTAGTGATTGCAAATTTCAAAGTGCATTGTCTTGTTACTTGCAACTTATCATTTTCACAAATCCATCCTAGTGGATAAGGTTTCTTATGTTGTGTAGTTTTTAATCCCAAGTTCTTTACAACACTTTTAGAAATTAAGTTAACTTGAGAACCACTATCTATGAGTGCATCAATTTTACTGTTCTTAGCAACAACCCTTAAATGAAATAGCTCATTCCTTTTCTTATCTTCAGAGAAATCATTAACTGTAGAAGTAGAAGCACAACTAGCAACAGAAACACCAAAAATAGGAGCTTTACCTTTTAGACCCATAGCTATTATCTTAGTCTCATCATCTGAATCTGAACCAAGATCCAAAACAACATTCATGGCTTTCTTCTTACCCTTTTGTCTCTGATTCTGTCTTTGAGCCCACTTAGGCTTCAATTCGGGATGCAACTTCGAACAATGATCTTCATCATGACCCTTCCTGTCACAATGAGTGCAAGAAAGTTTCTCATCCTTCTTAACTGTAGTTGCCTTCTTTCCTTTCCCTGTCTCTGCATTCTTAGAAGATTTCTTTACATCATTATCAAACTTATCAATAAAAGACCCTTTACCCCTTGACTCTAAGTGTGTAGCTTGAACAGACACTTCATCCAAATTACAAGGGTTCAATACCAAAATAGAATGCCTAAGGTAGGAATGCAAAACTCCTATGTACTTCAACAAAGTGTCCTAGGTGTACAAAGGAACATTCAAAGCAATATCCCTCTTCCTAAATTCATGGGTGTACTCTTGGACAGTTTGACCCTTCCCTTGCCTAAACATTTGCCAGTCCATCATTAACTGTTGCATGTGTCCTAAGGGTAGAATTGCTTTTTAAGAGCATTAGTAAACTCTGTCCAAGTTAAACTGACTCTACCATGCTGTGAAACTTCTGCCTTAGTCTTACTCTCCCACTAGGTTAAAGCTATACCTCCTAACCGAAGAGTAGCTAATTGGATCCTATCAACATCATCTAATAGGTTCTGGACTCTACAATAGACTTCAACTTGCTGAATCCAATCATCCAATTTTTCAGCATCAAGTTCACCACAGTACTTTGGTAAATCAAATTTTACATCCAATTTAAATTTAGGCTTATACCCACTCTTGAAAGGATTAGAAGAAATAGAATGAGGAGAAGATGGAGAAGAAGGAGAAGAAGGAGAAGAGGGAGGAGAAGAAGAAGAGGGTGGATCTGGTTGCTTGCCACCATCTCCATGTTGTTTCCCTTTCTTGTCTTCACGAGCATCTTGCTTCGACGAACCTTCTTCACGTTCCTTCCGTTCTTGTCTTTCTTGAAAAAGAATGTCCACCTTAGCCTTCATCTCGAGGAATGCTCTTCGAAATTCCTGCTCACTGATTTCTTCAGGAACCTCCATTCCAAAAACAAACATCTTCAGAAATGTTCTTCGCTTCCCGATCTCAGGATCAAATTCTTCGAGCTTGCCTTCACCCTTCTGAATCATGGATCTCGTTAGCATTCAAGAAAAAATAACTGCAATAATAGTCAACTGAGCTCTGATACCAACTTGATCTATATAGGATCTAGACTATATGCCGTATTGAATGCTTAACTTTTACAATGATTATTCCAAGTTAATTAAAACAAAATTAACTTAAGGAAATAACAAAATGAAGGAATTAACAAACTGAGAGAAGGTGAGAGAGAATAAGAGAAGTGCAAACAACGTTTGATTACGAAGTTCGTCACAAACGTGACTACGTCTCCGGGTCCGCTCCAATGGAGTGTGACCGATTTGATTAATCTCCAAACCAAAATTACAATTGCACCACAACCATTCTTCAAGCACTTCGGCAGCATAACAACGCTCTAACGTGCAAGAATGGCTCAAAATAATCTCCACAAGACCTCTATTCACTTGTCACCTCAGCTTCAATACTTCATCAATACTCCACCTGAAAAAAGTGCCTTCCCACTCTCACCTCACACCCCTTTTTATACAAAAAAAATGAATCAAATTGGTTATTAACCAATTGATTTTACAATATTCTCCAAATCCCCCTAAAAACAACTAAATCTCCCAATTTAACATTTAGATTTTAATAATCTCCCTTATAAAATATTCAAAATAATAATAACCTTTCAATTTGTTTAAGCCTTGTCGGCTATTTGGTTTTTGGGAGGTTATTGTTTGTTTTTTTTTAAATTTCAGGGAGTTTGTTTTTTAAAATTTGGAGGGAAATTGTTTCATTATAGGCATTCGGTTTCAAAAAGTTAGTAAAATCGACCGGTGCTAAATATCTTTTAAAGCCAGCAAATGGCTTATCGGTGGCTATTAATTTTGTTAGGCCGGCGGTTGGGGGTTCAACCCCCGCCACTGGATTTTAATAGCCAATGTCTGCAAACCTCATAACAAAAGCAAACGGCCACCATCCACAGTAACGGCAGACGGTTTGGTGCATTGGTCGCCCGGTGATTTCGCTCGCAGGTGGTTGGGAGTTCGAGTCCCATGCCAGCCGATCACACATTTTGCTCAACAATATAACAAACCCTTTTAACAAACAAACAGACTAATCCATCTGCTGAACGAAGTGACAGGCCATGTGGCATTCCAAGGACGTGCCATGTGGAAAAACCTGATTCGACGACAATGTTGACTGCGTGCTGACGTGGCGTGCTGAGTGGACTGCCGAGGTGGACGCTGACTGGACCTGCTGATTGGGCGTACAGATGCCACGTGTCAGTCTTTGATTGGTTCCATACAAATGCTGACATGGATGACACGTTTCAGATTATGACTGGTCCACTTCACTGTCCGTATAGTACGGAATGCTGACGTTAGCATCCGTATGGTCAAAGTCAACCCTTCATAGCACAATCTTTGACTGACGATATCTTGCGCCTACGATGTCAGATTTTGACAAAACGAGTTGCGTTGGAAAGCTTGCAACGAGCTCTTCGTGATGATGCCAACTTTGAAAAATTTTGATGACATCATTTTTTTCACTTCCTAGACGCCCTCTGATCCCAGTTTGACCCAAGGTTTGACTGGCCATAACTTGCGCAAACAGACTCCTTTTCGCTCCATTCAAGTTGCGTTGGAATCAGGACGTCGAGCTCTTTCTGATGGTGTAGATTCTAGAGAGAAATGAGACACTTCAATTTTCACTAAAAATATCCACCGGATCAGGGCTCCCCACTGAAGACCTTTTGGACCTCCAAAAGTGGCATTCACTCTGACAATAAGTGAGTACTTGGCCTCCCCACTTGCCCTGTATCCTCTGTACATCTGAATACTTGGCTCACAAGCACAATAAAGACTGCAACAATATTTTTGAACATAAACATTATTCTATCACTTCCATAAGCATCTACATCAATTGTCGTAGCCACTATCCAACAAAAATTGACTAGCATCAAGCTTAACATCAATGCAAAAATGAAAGAAAATAAGTCAACAACAATTCGATCCTTTACAACAGGAACATTTTTACCCAAGGATCCATCAATGCTTTCAAGCATCCCTTTCTCATGTTGTACTGCAAGTGCATCCTGCAACATCTGACCCTGGTTAGCTACTCCAAGTTCAAGTGTAGAACCACCTGTACTAACAGACATAAGAGTTAATTCTTTACTTGCATTAATTACCCTCTTTAACTACCCTGTGTTTGCAAAAGAACGACCAGTCTTAATCCTGTGAGAATGTACAATATACTGAATGCCATCTTTAAACAAGTGATAATGATTCTTTTCCCTGTAGAAAATTGCTTTTCTGTCATTAAGATAAGGGCTACCAAGCACTATCCCACAGATATCCAGTGGAACCACATCAAACTATACTTCATCCACAAATTTACTAGTGATTGCAAATTTCAAAGTGCATTGTCTTGTTACTTGCAACTTATCATTTTCACAAATCTAGCCTAGTGGATAAGGTTTCTTATGTTGTGTAGTTTTTAATCCCAAGTTCTTTACAACACTTTCAGAAATTAAGTTAACTTGAGAACCACTATCTATGAGTGCATCAATTTTACTGTTCTTAGCAACAACCCTTAAATGAAATAGCTCATTCCTTTTCTTATCTTCAGAGAAATCATTAACTATAGAAGTAGAAGCACAACTAGCAACAAAAACAGCAAAAATAGGAGCTTTACCTTTTAGACTCATCTGAACTAGAACATTATAGCTAAGGATTTTTTGGTTTCGCAGATCTTTAACTACAACTAAACAAAAAGATTTAATCTATCCAATCTCCTCAAGAAGATAGAGCATGAGGAAAAAGGAGCAAGAATGTCTTTATGATAAACTCCACAATAGGATTTCCTAGGAGGAGGAACCCCTATCTGAGGCGTAGGCTAGAATAAAGTCTATTAGGCACAATACTTAGAATGATAATTCTTCTTTCCAAATTTCTAAGGATAAGGAATCCCTATCTGAGGCATAGATTCAAAGAACAACTATTAAACATAACATAAGATAGCCAACTAGGACAAAAAATTGCATTGGCGAGACACACATACAATAAATGATCAAACTAGCCACTCCTTTTAACTAAGATGAACAAATACCATAAAAATAACATTCACACAAGTTGGCGCAACCATTTATTATTAGAGTAAAAGCTCATGAAAAAATACAAAACAACAATATTTCAAGAAAGGTGGCACAACATATATTACTATTGTGTACAAAAGTTAATTACAAATGAGCAAAGGTGCTCTTATTTATAGACATCAAAGGTGTAGGGAACCCTAAAATCACCTTGATTCAACTATAGTCTTGCAAGCATGCAATATTTTATTGCTAAACCCTAAATAAAGAAAACTATACAGTTAAGTGGAAAACTACCATTAGTTAACCGAAACAGGACTCATCTGAACTAGACATGTGCAAAATGCAAGTCCTTATTGAAATAAAAATAATTTATAACTAACATCAGTTAACTACTCCTAACTAAAAGTCTAAACTCCTATGAAGATATATCCAAGGATGAGATGTGTCACGTGCATAAAATTAGCAATTAGAACTCAAGATTGAATGGCGAGTTAACTACTACTCTTGACTCTATCCTTGAAAGTAACTATAGGTTCCAACTGACTGATCACTCCAGGTCATCATGGTTTAACACCTCATCCAGGAACTAGTCGATTGTCTCATCCTCTAATACTTTGATGTTGTCCACAATGATAACCTTCCTGTTCAACTCTCTCTCACCATCTCTGATCGCCCTCATGCATTCTTTGACCACTTTAGTTTCCTTTTCTAAACTAGTTGTCATCACTGAGATGTGATCCAACTTGGATTCCACAGGATCTCCCTCGAGACTATCACGAACCATCCCCTCAAACTTAGCATGTACTACATCAAGTTCAACATATGTACCTACAACCAGAAGATAATGGCACGAGATCTAAGTGACAAAGCTACTGATGAGTTTGAGAGATCCAGTAACGTTCTCTTTGAGTGTATTCAACCTGGCGAAAATTCTCTCATATGTCTCCATAATGAAGAGGTGTTGTTCTCTCCAAGTGAAAATTTTCCTTTTCTCTTCTTCTACTACCATGGCGTCATATGCAACTGCCAATTGGGAGATGAGAATCTGGTTTTTTTCCATGTCTTCTGCCACAATTATCTTGAGTTGCTAGATCCCTTGACGAAGTCCATGTGCATCACTCCTCAATTGATATAACTCTGTGAGAAGATGTTGACTTGTAACAATGAAGTTTTCAACCCAGTTGTCCAAAGTTTTCCATGATTGACTAACTGATCCAACTTCTGTTATTCTGCAGGTGTGCTTTATGGAAGAACAAGTACTCTACTCGAATTCCCATGAACAAGATAAAAAATATACTATTGAAGCTACCTAATTTCAGCCTTAAGAAGTGCTTTATCTTCTCTATCCTTCATGACACACTCTTCAAGATTATTTGTGACAATCTTGAGGAGGCTTGTGTATGTTTCTCTAGTGCTCCTACCAAGATTTTCTTTGATGAAGGTGAAATCACCAACCTCAACTTCATCCAAGCTCTTACCTTTTGGTGGCGTAGCAACTTCTATGGTGATCTTTTCCTTGGGAGTCTTCTCAATGTGCACCTATTTCTTGATTTTCTTGTTTGACATTCCCTAATAAGGATCACATAACTCAAAAAAATTGAGGTGATATAAAGGCTTTGCCTTTGTCTTCCCAAAGATTTCTCGAGCCAACAAAAATGAGCAATATTATAAGCTCGAGGAGAGACTATTGTTGTTGTATCAACCTGTGGTGGATCAACTGTCTCTAATGCTCCTCGAACTGGTGGTTCTGACTCTAAGTCTATATCAATAGGAGGAAACTGTGGTGAAAATGGAAAACTAGGAGGTGAAGAGATGTGGTTTAGCTTGTATAACTGTCTCTATTAGAACTTCAAGCACCCTTTCTACCTGTTTATGTTTCCACTTGCCAATACTTCTCCCCATTGTGTTTCTGCTAAGGCTAACACCTTTAGGTGGCTTCAAGATAACCTTAACTCAAGGCCTTGACCTTGAGGTAGAAGGTAGTGAAGAAAACCCTACTGGTGGATCTGTGACTAGAATTGTCTTGCACCTTCTCTTACTCTCCAATAATTGCTAGCTGGTTTTGATAATTGATTTTGGCACGTCCTCAATGGAAGTACTCTCCCTGGCATACCAATCTGGTTGGAAAACTAGCTGGTGAGCAACTTGATCTTTGACATATGAACTAAGTAGAACCTCTCTGTCATCATCTGACAAACCCTCAAAATCCTCTAATACAAAATCAACAAGTTGAGCAATAATAAGTCTACAATAGTGTTGTTGACGGACTTCAAATTCATCCTCACAATTTGCCTAAAAATCCTGAAGTGTTGGCTTGTGTGTAATACTTCGCTCCAATCGAGCTGCATAATGACCCAAGGGATCATAGGAATGCCTCTCAATATGGTACTTGAGTTTGAATTTCTCAATCTCGGTCATCATAAACTTGCAATCAACAACAGTCCTGAATGAGAAAATACCCTATCTGAAAGGAAAGGCAACTTTTGACTTATGGCGATTGTGAAGAAAAGAGTGAACATGTTGAGCTTGTCTAAGTAACTCCATGAAAAGTACCTTATTTGATAGGTACCTTGGTCACATAAAAGGCTCTCCAATGTAATCATACACTCAGATATATGTGAAAGTGGGGAATTGAATGAACCAATCCACCCAACTCTCCATCACTGACTTTGCCTCTAGTGAAATCCTGATGTGCATTTTGTTGTCAAAATCTCTGACTGTCTTCATGAAAAAGTGATCATTCACTGCCCTAAAATCCTGTCAGCTTTTGAGAAATCCAATTGAGATTAATATTCATGAATTTTTTGAATGCCAAGAGTCCCATTAGTCTTCAAATGTCTAAAATTTCCTTGACATGCAATCAGGTAGACCAAGTAAGACACCATGTGAAACTCGTGGATTTTGAGGAATCTAGTAATCTGTTGGTGAAGGAACTCACTGATCAACATGGCCCAGTCAAAGTGATTTATATCGTCGAGGATCCTAGAAATGACATAGAACATCCACGGTCAAAAAATATTAGCCTCCTCTTGACCTGTAACCCGATTGAGTTGAGTTATAAAAATTGCAACTTCATCCTTGAATTCACTGCGACCAACCTTTTTAGGCATGTTAGTCTTTTGTATTTTCAACCATCTTTGAGAAACTTTCCTCTATGATCTCTCTTGTTCTTCATACCATATCTTATCACAATCCTGAATGACTACAATGAAATTGTCTAAGCGAGAAGGAATAAAAAAGCACTTTTCCATGTCCCTCGGCTTAAGGCTACATATGACTCTCCCATCAGCTAATTTGATTTTTCATGTAGACGGGACGTAGTACTTGATGCAAGCAAGAAAAAACTCGAGATCGAAAGTTGTGATAGGAATAGACGCTGCTGCTAGTAACCGAGAACACTCAAGATTCTTTAATGTATTACTGATAACGCCTTCCATCATGCTTAGATTGTCCACTAGATAGATACGACCCAAGTTTGTGTCCGAGGTTTTCAAAAAGTCATGCATCAAGACCGATTTGGTCTTATAATCTATGGGGTTGAACTACATTTTGAAAATCTAGATTTTTTACTATAAAGTTGGGTATGTTCAAACAACTTTCAGAAAAAGATGAAAAAAGCTCTAGATGAGGCTACAAATAGTTAGTTGCAGGAATTTTTTTTGGAATTTTTCTGAAACGTGGTTTTTGTAGAGAATTGAATTCTACGCAAACCCAGATCATCAGAAATTCAAAAAAGTGAATTTTAGCAAAGCATGCAAAGGCTTTCTAGTTGAGAAAAAGCAGGAGTTCTGAAGCTTCCTGGGGAAAATTTTCTTGAGAAAATCTAGAACATGGGTTTTGTAGGCAATGGAATTCTAAGGCAACCCAGATGATTCAATTTTGGAAATTTGTGTTTTTGACCCACATGCAAAGGAATCTTCAAAAAAACACGGTGCTTTTAGAATAAAAGCAGTGGGGCAATTTTCTCAAAAAAATCTAAGACATGGGTTTTGTTGTTGTCATTGAAATATGTGAACCCAAATGATCAGATTCTAAAAATTCTATAATTTTCTTTGACATGCGAGAGAAAACCTAAGACAAGAATAAAAGAAATTTAGACAAAAGATAGAAGTTTGTTTATTTTTCCTCAAAAAGTCGCATATACTTGAACTTGATTTGATGAAGTTTGCATGCACTAAAAAATTGAACTATGGAAAATTAATCTTTTGAACAATGTAGACTTGGCACTACAAAATTGAATTCGAAGCACCTTCAAATCTTCTGTTGCTCAAGAAAATCGCCTTTGCTTGAAACTATTATGAGAATAATGGCACCAATAATGACTTAAATAAATAAATTTAAGCCTAAAATCATCCCATTTGCTTGCAAATCAAGTGCCACCCTCATTGGACCTCTTGAATTGCATGAATTTATTTGATTGGACCTCAAAATAAATAACTGGATGAAAAAGAAACCCTAAATAGGGCGCCATCTTTGATACTTTCAGTTAACTCTGCATGCAAAACAAATCACCCCTTTTGCAAGCCAAAAAAAGGTCAAATTAAATAATATTTAAGTTTAGTTGAAGTCGAATCACTTAAACATTAAATAATATTTAAATCCATTTGAAAAACTCCACCATTATAGGGTGCTTAGTCATCCTCAGTTCAAAAGTCAAACCTTTGACTCTAGGCATTATTCTCTAGACTCAACCAATTTTATGGAAATTTGGATTTGCAAACCTCATCAGAGCCCATATTCAACCACTGATTTTGATTGACTGACATGCCTAATTGACTGGCTAACATTTTTGTTGAAGAGCAGAATCAAAACTGACAAAACACTCCTTGAGACTACAATCCATAATTCTAAGATTTGAAGCTTCAAAAATCAAGGCACCTTTGGTAAAAAGTTGTGCTTTTGCCTCTAGATAGTCAAATTTTCATCATTTTCCATCACTTAGAAGGTGATTCTGACCTCCTTACATCTCACGTTCAAAAAAACTTCAGAACTGAAAGGTAGGCTCATCGTGAAGCTGGTTCCATTCTACACAAAAGTTCTTAGAGAATGCTTTTACAAATTTCATCATCTAATGGGTTAAAATCAAGGGCGCCCCTGGCCTCCAAGGGCGCATTTGTTCATAGACTTAGCCATTTTACAAACTGGCTAAAAATCCACTTAAACTCCAACTACAGGCTACTGACTCGTCTTTTGACTTGACTAAGATATGCAATGGAAATTTGGATGTAACACATATAGGATGAATACTTGAGATCACTAGAAAAACTACATTCAAGGCTCCAAAACCTTGGGCACCCTTGGCCTCCAGGGGCGCTTTTGCCTTTTCCTTGACATTTTGACCATGATTAAACCTCATGTTTGACCTCTGATTCCAGCAGTTCAGTAACTCAGATTTACCTACTGATGGATGCATTGCAAAGCTTGATCAAATCTGAGACAATCATTCTAGGTATCATTTAGTCAAAATATTTCATCTGGTCCCTCAAAAAGATGGGCGCCCCTAGCTAAGAGGTACACTTTTTCACTCTAGTGTTAGTCATTTTCCAATCTTCCCCGTTTCTCGTTTAATCTCTTGTATCAGATGCTAACAAAATCTTTTAGGCTAGCTAGTAGGCCCATCGTGAAGCTAACAACATTCCTAAGAAGTCTTCTTGGAAGTGACGAACCTCAAAATTGAAATCTAGGGTGCCTCTAGCTACCAGGGGATCTGGTGCTCTAGAGTTAGAAAAAAATTGATTATTTTCATCCTAGCAAAAAATCTCCTCCGAGACGAAGTACCATTTTGAACTCATCTCACCATAGATTCTTTGTTTGAGCATTTTAGGCTTAGATTTCAACACCTGGTCTCTGGCCATCTGCCATCGATGACCTCAAAGCTCCTAATTTTCCATATGAAAAAGCGAAAACTACCCACTAGACTTAAACTGAGTTTTAACTGAAATTGAATTCACCATTGTGATCGTGAAGCAAAATAAGCCAATGAAAACAATTTTTAGTCAATTTTAACAATTTTTAATTTTTAGGGTTTTGAGACCTAAAACAAGGAGCTTGAAACCATAATTTTCATTGTTTTCAAATTTCACCATTATCCTCCTGACATCAAACTAACACAAAGTCCTACTTGATTTTCCCAAAAACTATGTTTCGACATCATTTTAACAAGGTTTAGACTATTCTAAGCAAAATGCCTTAATGAAGCAAAAAAATTGGTTTGGGTACAACATTAGGCTCTGTTTGGTGACCATGTCGGATACTTACGGCATAAGAGAACCGAGATTCTCTATGTTTTTTGTAGACGAGTGACTTATCAGTTTGGCATATGGAGTTAGGACTTTCGCTAATCACCTAAAAACATTAACTTTCCTAATAATCAGCTAAAACAAGACTACTTAAAATCACCTAAAACATGACAAAACATCACAAAACGAGGAAAAACATTACAACATAACGAAAAAAAAACATGCTGAGTGATTCTATCAACAACCTCTACTCTTTCCTCTTCAATTTTCATTAGATACAACATCTGCTTCTAAAAAGGGTCTTTGAATTCTTCATCCTCCAATGGAGATGCCAGCTATAAAGCATACATCTCCAATGTGATGGGCATAACTTCTTCTGTACCATACAAAAGTATAAAAGGCAAGGTGTTAATGGCTCTTTTGGAAGTGATTCTATTATCCCAAAGAGTGTCATATAATTTCCTGTGCCAAACCCGCTGATTTGAATCAACCAACTTACACACGATTATGACTACGTTCTTGTTTGATGACTCAGCATGTCCATTACCTTGAGGGATATAATCTGATGAGTGTGACAGCATGATGTCATGATCAAAACAAAAATTCAATAGCTCCTCTGACGAGAAACACGTTGCATTATCGATTACAATTTTATGAGGCACTCTGAAGCGTCAAATAATGTTTTCCTCCAAAAAGTTGTAGACAACTTTAGAAGTAGCTCGTTTGGTAGGAACTACCTCAACCCATTTCATGAAATAATTTTTTGCTGCCAGGACATAGACATGCTCCTTACTAGAACTTGGATAGATAGGACCTACAAAATCTATACCCCATTGCTAAAATGGAGCATCAATAATCACTGGCCTGGGTGGAATAGATTTCAAATTGACTTTGCCAACAAACTGCTGACACATCTGACACTTGTACACCCATTCATATGCGTTGTGAAACATAGTTGGCCAATAAAACTATGCTCACATGATTTTAAACATAGTGACCCTTGACGAAAAGTGTCCTCCACATGCTTGACTATGAAAAGCTTCCAACAATCTACATTGTTGGTTCCTTCTGACACATAGTAGAAAATTCCATCAAGACCACACTTGTACAAAATGTTATTTATAAGCACAAAGTTCTATGCTTTCAGCTTCAATGTTCTCTTTTGTTGTTTGTCCATGTGATGTGGACATTCTCCATAAGTTTAATAATACCACAAGGGTGTCTACCATTCCTCCACAAAATCAACAAGTAGGACCAAAGGAAGGTCCTCTTCAATTTATTGCTCATGTTCCATTCCACCATTTCCTTGATGCTTTTTATCTCCATCTTCTTCCAAATATCGACAAAGACCTTGCCCGCGAACAAGCTTGGTTGGCTTGATTTAAAGATCATACTCTTGAACTTTTGCAATCTAGTTTCCTCTTTTTGTGCCCATCTCCTATTAAGTTAGTAGCACACTTTTAATTGTTGGATCAATGACAAACACCGTCGTATGTGAATTCAAAAGATAAAACTTGAAAGCCTTGATGGCTCTGATGACAGCATACACATTCTTCTCAATTTAAGAATAACACGATCCACTATCCTTGAAACTGGCGCTCATGAAAGCAATTGGAGATTCCCCTTCTTCACTGAGATTTTGTGTCAATATACCAGACAATGTGTGTTTCGATGCATAACAATAGAGGATAAAATCCTTCCCAAAGTTAGGATGAACCAACTCTAGTGTGTTAGCAATAACTTCTTTGATTTTAATAAAGGCTTGTTTTCCTTCTTCTATCCATATGAAAATGTACGTCTTTTTCATCATTGCTGAAATCTCCTTCGTCAGCTTTGAGAAATTAGGTACAAACCTTTGGATAAAGTTGACTTTACCAAAAAAGGAATGTACTTGTTTTTTTGTTGTTGGAAGAGATAGGTTTCTAATTGAATCCACCCGATTTGGGTCAATTATAGTCCCCTCTTTCGAAACAATGTGGCCAAGTAGCTTGCCCTCTGTCACTGCAAAAATGGTCTTCTTGGAATTCAATGATATCTTATGATACCTACATCTTTTGAACACTTTCACTAGATGTGAAAAATGATCTTCCTGTTTATCTGATAAAACAATTAAATCATCAGGGTAGACGACTATAATCTTGTTCCCGAGATCCCCAAATTCCAAATCCATGACCCTTTGAAAAGTAGCACCAGCGTTGATAAGGCTGAAAGGCATCCTCTCATAAGCAAACGTTCCCCATGGCATGGTGAAATATGTCTTGATCTGATCCTCCTCTACCATTGCAATCTGATTGTAACTAGAAAAACCACCAAGAAGTGATAGCATCTCTGATCTGGTGATTGTCTACAAGGTATGTTCCATGATTGGTAATGGGTAATTATCCTTCAAGGACGATTGATTCAAATTCTTGAAATCCACGCAAATCTTGATCTCACTATTATTTTTGTGCACAAGAACTATGTTAGACACCTAGGTGGAGTGATGAATTGGAAATATTATCTTTGATTCCACCATCTTCTAAATCTCCGCATAGATAGTATCTTGAATTCACATATTATAATGTCTCTACTTTTTCCTGAAAGGCTTGACATCAAACTTTAGAGGAATTGTATGTGAAAATTCTACGGGTGTGGAGACCTTCAAGTATTCATAAGACCATGAAAATACATCCTTGTATTGTTTAAACAAGGTGGTAAACTTCTAAACTTCTTCTAGAGTACAATGCTTGCCTAAATTAACAAGCCAAGGCTTGTCTTCAATGTCGATGTTTACTTGATAATACTCAACATAAGTATTAACACTTGACATCTTCTGATCCTGGATGTATCAGTCATGCCAGTCAAAAATATCTTCTAAAGATATAAAACCCTTGGGAATTTGATTTCCTTTCAATTGTATGATCCTGAAGTTTGTAGCTTCAAAATCTTTTGTAATTAAATCTCTGAAAGGAGTAGAACTTCCTTCAAAGAAAAATTCTTTATAGTTATCTCCCATGACGAGAAATTATTCAATATCATTATCATCATCAAATACTTGCTAGTTGTCTAAATTATCTGGTACAACTGGCCTGTAGATTAGCTCAATAGCAAAAGAATTCTGACAAAAGTTAGAATGTGGCATGAAAAGAGCAGTTGACACTGCAAGGGCATCAAATTTTCTATTGTCTATTCTTGGAATGTATTTGATGTTAAATGCATCAAACCAGTCAATAGCATTCCACTCCCTTTGCCTATAGGATTGAAGGTGATTCTTTCTAACTTGAAACTGCTCCCTAACCTGTTTAACAATCAACTCTGCATGCCCTTCAACTTTAAGCAATTTTATCCCCATATCCTTCGCATTCTTGAGACCTAATAAAAGCACCTCATATTCAGCAGTGTTATTGGTCCATTCAAATTGCAATTGATATACGAATGGATATAAACGACCTTCAGGAGAAATAATCACAACTCTCGCTCCTGAGCCTAATGTTGAGTAGCTGTCGTTGAACTGCATTGTCCACATTTTTTATTCTTCATTTGAAAATTCCATAGAAAGTGCAAAATTTTGACAGTCTTCAGTTACTTCTGACACCATAGCATATGTGCCCGGACCCGTTTCTTGATACAAAACTTGCACTTTGGGGTCTTGGGACTTCACCACAATAAACCTTGACTTCGCCTCAGGTTCCAGCTTGAAAGTTCCCTTCTTCAATGGATTTTTCACAAATGACCAATCCAATTGAATCTCACCTTCGAGATCTTTGCAAAAGCTCATGTTGAGTAACACTCTATAACTCGTAGGAATGCCAACTACTAAGATAGTCATCATTATTTTCTTCTCAGGACAAAACGCTAGCCTTACTTGTGCATCCTTCAGTTGACCGATTGATGACACCGACTTTGACTCAAGTGAGTAACACTTTTCTTGAGTTTTAGTGCATGAAAGTCTCAACGTGTTCATGATCTGTAGGGGCATAACGTTTTCTAAAGCTTCGCTATCTATGATACAATTGTTGAGTTTAAAACCTCATATATACAAAGATATATAGAATGGTTTTGACTTTTCTTCTACTAGCACAAATGACTCTAGCAGTGTAGGATGAATTGTAGCCTTCTTCTTTACAACCTTGAGTATTCTTTCCAACTGCTCTAGATGATCCTGTAGATATTCCAATTGTGAGATTTGTACCTTCCTCTTCATCATGGAAGACACAATGTTGAAGTTTGCTGAAGATGGTTCTTGAGCAACTGACACGGTGTTCTCTTGTGAAGATTTGGGATTAGAAGTGGAAGGCACATCCTTTCCCTTTTCATTTGTATTCTGCTTTTCCTCTTCTTCTTTTTGTGCTTTGAAGTGATGTGCACATGTGAACACATGCAATGAGATATTCTCATGATTGATCACAAGAGAAAATTGGTAGTATTATTCTTCTTCTTGTTCATTAACGGGTTCTCTGTCAAAATACTCCGTTGCGGAGTTTCCATCAAAGTTGTCTGTTTGTGCTAAGACAACATTTGTAGTTGGTGAAGGTACGAAGCTTGAAATTGTACTTGGAGCAACCTCAACAAATCCCATGAGCTGATTCATCCTATGATTTTCTGGACACGTGGCCCAAGTGTGTGCATCAGAATCATGGAAAGTGCAATAAATTGTAACCTTCTCAACATCATTCTTTTGTCTTGGTTATCCTTACAGAAACCTTGGCTTGTAATTATTGAATGGCTAGAAGTTATTCCTCTTCGGCTGGTATGGCTGTTGAGGTTGATATGGTGGTGGTGCGGGCATGGCTTGCTGACCTTGAGTGGGTGATTGCCTTTTTAGAATAGTCACCTCATTGGCTACCTTATGTAGCACTAAATTAGTAGATGCTTTTACAAGCAGTCTGATTGAATCATTATTCATCTTTCCCATCATAATCATGTTATCTTCAAGCTTGATAACCTCTTCTTGTGTGAGATGTAGATTCTCTTCATGACCTGTCTTCAAGAAAAAAGGCTATTTCTAATGGTAGTGCATTGATGAAGCTACTCATCAAAATCTCATCAGATGGATTGAGAGTATGGGAAAGACATGTGACAAGGCGATTAAACCTTGTGATGAAATCCCTCATCAGTTCATGTGTCTCCATCTTTGAGTTTGAGAGTTGTGCAAATAATTGATGGATGTCCTCGGTGGGCTTGAATCTCGCCAAGAATCTTTCACTCATGACTGCCCAACTTGTAATAATTTCTGGCTCAAGTTGATTAAACCAGTTTCCAATGTTATTCTTCAGAGTCTCTACAAAGAGACAGATGACGATGTCTTCGTGTGAAAAATGAAAAATAGAACAAGCCGCTGTGAATGTTGAAATGTGTTCATCGGGGTGTCTAGACCCATTGTTGTGGAATCGGGGAAAATGCTTCCATGATCCCTTCGGTAGTTCATGGTGTCCTACCAAGGCCAACAGTTCGATATTGTCACCCCATGGTAATGGAGTAGGACATCTCACATTGCTTTCATTTCAACCATTGTGATTGTCATTGTTGTCACCCATTCCTTCAGTTGGGACTGAAGGTTCTATTTCAAATTCTTCAAGGAAATGCTTAGGAACCTCTTCAAAGATCGACTCTTCTTAAATAGGAGGATTGTTTCTCCTTGTATATACTCGGTACGCCAGGATGCTTTAATTCCACATAGGTGATGGAAAAAATGGTCTATTGGATGCAAGATCCACTCTTTCTTCTTCTTTGTCTAGAGTAGTAGCTTTGTTCCTCCACTGGGGAGTTAATGTATGATTTTCAAAGATAAAATTGTGCAGGATGCTAATGATATCTAATTGCTCTACTTTAATGAAAACAAAATTCAGCTAAATGACGGCCAAAGTAAGTCTTGGTTGTTGAACTGGAGCAATAGGACACCAAATGGTCATTCTTGTGACATAAAGCATTGAATATTTTTTGGAATTTTTCTTGCCTCGTGCCCCACGGTTGGCGCCAAAAAACTTTTGGCGTAACAATTAGCACCTCAGGAGTGCGAGTTGGTACAAAAAGCTATGCATAGTGCGTAATAATTGCTCTTCAAATTAGGAGGGGATGCTCCCTCTTATGTTGATTTGCGTGAAAAAGTAAAGTAATCTATCTCCTATCTTTTTGTCTCAACTGGAAGAGGCACAAGGTTAAGAAAACAAAGAACGTTACAACTAAGGATTTTCTTGTTTCGCAGATCTCCAACTACAACTAAACTAAAAGCTTTAATCTATCCAATCTCCTCAAGAAAATAGAGCATAAGGAAAAAGGAGCAGGAATGTCTTTACGATAAACTCCACAATAGGATTTCCAAGGAGGAGGGACCCCTATCTAAGGCATAGGTTGGAAATAAAGTCTATTAGGCACAATACTTAGAATGATAATTCTTCTTTCCAAATTTCCAAGGAGGAGAAACCCCTATCTGAGGTGTAGATTGAAAGAACAACTATTAAACATAAAATAAGATAGCGAACTAGGACAACAAATTGCATTGGCGAGACACACATAGAATAAACAATCAAACTAGCCACTCCATTTAACTAAGATGAACAAATACCATAACAATAACATTCAAGCAAGGTGACACAACCATTTATTATCACAATAAAAGCTTGTGAACAGATACAAAACAACAATATTTTAGGCAAGGTGGTGCAACATATATTACTATTGCATACAAAATTTAATTACAAATGAGAAAAGGTGCTCTTATTTATAGACATAAAAGTTGTAGGGAACCCTAAAATCACCTTGAGTCACCTAGAGTCTTGCAAGCATGCAATATTTTATTGCTAAACCCTAAATAAAGGAAACTATACAGTTAACTAGAAAACTACCATCAGTTAACTAAAAGAGGACTCAACTAAACTAGACATGTGCAACATGCAAGTCCTTATTGAAATAAAAATAACTGATAACTAACATCAGTTAACTACTCCTAACTGAAAGTCTAAACTCCTGTGAAGATATATCTAAGGATGAGATGTGCATGCATAAAATCAACAATTAGAGCTCAAGATTGAATGTCAAGTTAACTATTGCTTTTGACTCTATCCTTGAAAATAACTACAAGTTCCCACTGACTAATCACTCCAAGTCATCATGTTCTAACACCTCATCTAGGAACTAGTCGATTGTCTCATCCTCTGGTACTTTGATGTTGTCCATGATGATAACCTGCTTGTTCAACTCTTTGTCACCATCTTTGATTACCCTCATGCATTCTATGACCTCTTTAGTTTCCTTTTTGAAACTAGTTATCACTGAGATGTGATCCAACTTGGACACCACAAGATCTCCCTCGAGACTATAATGAACCAGACCCTCAAACTCAGCTTGTACTACATCAAGTTCAATGTATGTACCATCTTCCAGAAGATAATGGCATGGGATCTAAGTGAAAAAGTTGCTGATGAGTTTGAGAGCTCAAGTAACGTTCTCTTTGAGTGTATTCAACTTGGCAAAGATTCTCTCATATGTCTCCATCTTGAAGAGTTATTGTTCTCTCCAAGTGAAGATCTTCCTTTTCTCTTCTTCTACTACCATGGCATCATATGCAACTGCCGACTGGGATATGAGAATCCGGTCTTTCACCATGCCTTCTACCACAATTATCTTGCCCTGCTCGATCCCTTGACGAAGTCCATTCACATCACTCCTCAACTAATATAACTTTGCGAGAAGATGCCGACCTGTAACAATGAAGTTTTCAACCCAATTGCCTAGAAGTTTGCCACAATTGACTAACTGATGTGCTTTGTGGAAGAACATGTGCTCTACTTGGATTCCCATGAATGAGATTAGAAATATACTATCGAAGTTGCCTGATTTCAGCCTTAAGAAGTGCTTTCTCTTCTTTGTCCTTCATGACATGCTCTTCAAGATTATTTGTGACAATCTTGAGGAGGCTCACATTCAATTCTCTAGTGCTCCTGCCAAGATTTTCTTTGATGAAGGTGAAATCACCAACCTCAACTTCATACAGGCTCTTACCCTCTAGTGGTGTAGTAACTTCTATGATGATCTTTGCCTCAGAAGTCTTCTTAATGTGCACCTGCTTCTTGATTTTCCTGTTTGACCTTCCCTGATAAGGATCACCAAACTCAGACAAATCAAGGTGATATGAAGGCTCTCGCCTTTATCTTCCCAAATATTTCTCGAGCCAACACGAATGAGCAATATTATCAGCTTGAGGAGAGACTGCTTCTACTATACCAATCAGTGTTGGATCAACTATCTCTGATGCTCCTCGAACTAGTGGTTTTGGCTCCAAGTCTATATCAATAGGAGGCGACTGTGGTGAAAATGGTGAACCAAGAGGTGAAAGATGTGGTTCAGCCTGTATAACTATCTCTACTAGAACTTCAATCACCCTTTCTACTTGTTTTTTTTTTTTCTTTCCCGTACTTCTCCCCTTTGTGTTTCCGTTGAGTCTAACACCTTCAAGAGGCATCAAGATAACCTTAACTCGGGGCCTTGACCTTGAGGTAGAAGGTAGTGAAGAAAACCCTACTGGCAGCTCTGTGACTGGAACTATCTTGTGCCTTCTCTTACTCTCCAAGAATTGCCTATTGGTTTTGATAACTGATTTTGACACATCCTCAATGGAAGTACTCTCCCTGGCGTACCAATCTAGTTGGTGAAGTGGCTAGTGAGCAACTTGATATTTAACGTATGAACTAAGCAGAACCTCTCTATCATTTTCTAACAAACTCTCAACATCCTCTGATAGGAAATCACCAAGTTGAGCAATAGTAAGTCTACACTAGTGATGTTGATGAACTTCAAATTCATCCTTGCAATTTTCCCAAAAATCCTCAAGTGTTGGCTTGTGTGCAATACTTCGCTCCAACCAGGTTGCACAATGACCCAAGGGATCATAGGAAAACCTCTCAATATGATACTTGAGGTTGAATTTCTCAAGCTTGGTTGTCATAAACTTGCAATCAATGACAATCCTGCATGTGAAAATACCCCATTCGAAAGGAAAGGTGACTGTGGACTTATGGCGACTACGAAGAAAAGAGTGAACATGTTGAGCTTGTCTAAGAAACTCCATGAAAAGGACCTTATCTGATGGGTAACTTGGTAGCATCAGACGATCTCCAATGTAACCATACACTTAGATATATGTGAAAGTTGGAAATTGAATGAACCAATCTGCCCAACTCTCCATTGCTGATTTTGCCTCTGGTGAAATCCCGATATGCATTTTGTTGTTGAGATCTTTGACTGTCTTCATGAAAAAGTGATCATTCACCACCCTGAAATCCTATTCATCTTTTGAGAACTCCAATTAGAGTAATATTAGTGAATGTGTTGAATGCCAAGAGTCCCATTAGTCTTCAAATGTCTAAAATTGCCTTGAGATGCAATCAGGTAGACCAAGTAAGACACCATGTGAAACTCATGGATTTTGAGGAATCCAGTAATTTGCTGGTGAAGGCACTCATTGATCAACATGGCCCATTCAAAGTGTTGTGTACTGTCGAGGATCCTAGAAATGACATAGAACATCCACGATCAGAAAATATTAGCCTTCTCCTGACTTGTAACCCGATTGAGTAGAGTTATAAAAATTGTAACTTCATCCTTGAATTCGCTGCGACCAACCTTTTTAGGCATGTTAGTCTTCTGTATTTTCAACCATCTCTGAGCAAATTTCCTCTATGATCTCTCTTGGTCTTCATACCATATCTTAGCACAAGCCTTAATGACTACAGTAAAATTGTCTGAACAAGGATGAATAGCAAAGAAATTTTCCACATCCCTCGGCTTAAGGCTACAGATGACTCTCCCATCAACTAATATGATTTGTCGTGTAGACGCATTGTAGTGCTTGATGAAAGCAAGAAAAAACTCGAGATTGAAAGTTGTGATAGGAATAGACGCTGCTGCCAGCAACCCAAAACGCTCAAGATTCTTCAATGTATTATTGCCAACACCTTCCATTGTGTTCAGATTGACCATTGGATAGACACAACCCAAGTCTGTGGCCAAGGTTTTCAAAAAGTCATGCATCAAGAACAATTTGGTCTTATAGTCTATGGGGTTGAACTGCATTTTGAAAATCTGGATTTTTTATTGTAAAGTCGGGTATGTTTGGAAAACTTTCAGAAAAAGTTGAAAAAAGCTCTAGATGAGGCTAAAAATAGCTAGTTGTGGGAAAAATTTTAGATTTTTTCTGAAACATGGGATTTGTAGAGAATTGAATTCTAAGCAAACCCAGATCGTCAAAAATTCAAAGAAGTGAGTTTTAGCAAGGCATATAAAGCCTTTTTAGTTGATAAAAAGTAGGGGTTTAGAGCTTCCCGGGGTAACTTTTCTCGAGAAAATTTGGAACATGGGTTTTGTAGGCAATGAAATTCTAAGGCAACCCAGATGATTCAATTTTGGAAAATATATGTTTTTGATCCACATGCAAAGGAATCTTTAGAAAAAATCATAGTGCTTTTAGAATAAAAGCAGCGAGACAATTTTCTCGAAAAAATCTAAGACATGGGTTTCGATGTTGTCGCTGGAATATGTGAACCCAAATGATCAGATTCTGAAAATTATATCATTTTCTTTGATATGTGAGAGAAAACCTAAGACAATAATATAAGAAATTTAGATAGAAGATAAAAGTTTGTTTATTCTGCCTCAAAAAGTTTCCTATACTTGAACTAGATTTGATGAAGTCTACATGCACTAAAAAATTGAACTCTGGAAAATTAATCTTTTGAACAATCTGGACCTTGCACTAAAAAATTGAACTTGAAGCACCTTCAGATCTTTTGTTGCTCAAGAAAATCTCCTTTGTTTGAACTTGTTATGAGAATAATGGCGCCAATAATGACATAAATAAATAAATTTAAGCCTAAAATCATCCCATTTGCTTGCAAATCAAGCGCCACCCTCATTAGACCTCTTGAATTGTATGAATTTATCCTATTAGACCTCAAAATAGTTAACTGAATGAAAAACAAACCCTAAATAAGGCGCCATCTTTGATACTTTCAGTTAACTTTGCATGCAAAAAAAATTGCCCCTTTTGCAAGCAAAAAAAGGTCAAATTAAATAATATTTAAGTTCAATTGAAGTTGAATCACTTAAACATTAAATAATATTTAAATCCATTTGAAAAACTCCACCATTATAGGGTGCGTAGTCATCCTCAATTCAAAAGTCAAACCTTTAACTCTAGGCATCATTCTCCAGACTTAACCAATTTTATGAAAATTTTGATTTGCAAACCACGCCGGAGCCCATGTTCAACCATTGATTCTGATTGACTAACATGCCCAATTGACTGGTTGACAGTTTTGTTGAAGAGCAAAATCAAAACTGACAAAACACTCCTTGAGACTACAATCCATAATTTTAAGATTCGAAGCTTCAAAAATCAAGGTGCCTCTAGTCAAAAGATGCGCTTTTGCCTCCAGACAGTCAAATTTTCATCATTTTCCATCACTTAGAAGGTGATTATGACCTCCTTACATCTCACATTTGGAAAAACTTCATAACTAAAAGGTAGGCTCATCACAAAGCTAGTTCCATTCTACACAAAAGTTCTTAGAGAACACTTTTCCAAATTTGATCATTTGATGGGTTAAAATCAAGGGTGCCCCTGGCCTCCTGGGGCGCTTTTGTTCCCAAACTTAGCCATTTTACAAACAAGCTAAAAATCCACTTAAATGCCAACTATAGGCTACTAACTTGTCTTTTGACTTGATTGAGATATGCAACATAAAGCTGGATGTAACATGAACATGATGAATACTTGAGATCACTAGAAAAACTACATTCAAGGCTCCAAAACCTTGGGTGCCCTTGGCCTCCAGTGGCACTTTTGCCTTTTCCTTGACATTTTGACCATGATTGAACCTCATGTTTGACCTCTGATTCTGACAGTTCAACAACTCAGATTTACCTGCTAACGGATGCGTTGCGAAGCCTGATCAAATCTAAGACAATCATTCTAGGTATCATTTAGTCAGAGTCTTTCATCTGGTCCCTCAAAAAGATGGGTGCCCCTGGCTAAGAGGTGTGTTGTTCACTCCATTGTTAGCCATTTTCCAATCTTCCATGTTTCTCGTTCAATCCCCCGTATCAGGTGTTAAACAGATCTTTTAGGTTGGCTAGTAGGCTCATCGCAAAGCTGACAACATTCCTGAGAAGTCTTCTTGGAAGTGACAAACCTCAAAACTAAAATTTGGGCCTCTTAAATCTAGGGATTCCCTGGCTACCAGGGGCTCTAGCACTCCAAAGTTAGAAATTTTTTGATGATTTTCATCTTGGTGAAAAATATCCTTCGAGACAAAGTACCATTTTGAACTCATCTTGCCATAGATTCTTCATTTGAGCATTTTAGGCTTAGATTTCAACACCTGGTCTCTGGCCATCTACCATCAATGATCTCAGGGCTCCTAACTTTCCATCTGAAAAAAAGGTGAAAACTACCCACTAAACTTAAACTGAGTTTTAACTAAAATTGACTTCACCATTGTGATCGTGAAGCAAAATAATCCAATCGAAACAATTTTCAGTCAATTCTGACAATTTTCAATTTTTAGGGTTTCACGACCTAAAACAGGGAGCTTGAAACTATAATTTTCATTTTTTTCAAGTTTCACTAGTATCCTCCTGACATCAAACTGACACAAAGTCCATACTTGATTTTCCCAAAAACTATGTTTTGACATCATTTTAACAAGGTTTAGACTCTTCTAAACTAAAATTACCTTGATGAAGCAAAAATGGTTTGGGTACAACAATAGCTCATAAAATCATTGTTGCTCTTTATATTGCGAGGGAAATTATTTTAAGTCTGTTTTATGAATATGATGAATGATAGCATTAAAGACTCATCTTGGAACACTAATGTGGTGTCCAATAGACAAATTTTATTGCATTACATTGATCTCAATGCATCATGATTTACGCTGATGTTTCACTATTATCATTTGAATATCGATATCTCATTGAACTATGTGACATTTGCCTAGCCAAGTAGATGACCTATCCTCAGATACTCCTATGTGTCATAATATGAGCTCAAATTTGATATCTTTCAAGTTTCCTTTTGAAAGAGAAAAGTGCAACGCACTATAATCATTGATTATATTCACCTCAAAAGCTCAAACATTTAAATTTAAAGTTGTATTAAAAGGATTAACAAATACAATGTTATATTCCTAAGCTCATGCATGCATTTCATACAAAGGTGGCAAAAAAACAAGAAATTTTAGCATTAGTTCTTGAATTATTCAAAATTGGTTTCCAACGAAGAGTAAAAGACCAAGGGTGCAACTAGAGCTAAGGTTAATGACATCATCGAGATTATGTTTCATGTGGAAGAATATGTGCATTCAATAGAAAAAATTATTGAGTATATTTTCTTGAAAGCCTCTAAAAAAAATCCATTTTACAAGATAGGGTTTATTTTATTGCATCAGTCATAATTTGGTAAAGCTTGTTACATTTAAGTAAATTCTCAAAGTCATCACTTGTTTTGAGCATACTATCTCTAGGTCAACCCACAACAGTGTGTCCCACTTTTTTGTCCAAGGAGTAGGACATTGCGAGAATCAATATTTTTCACAACCAATTTCTACTTTGGCACCTAGCTAAACCATAAAAAGAATTTCAGAATGATGCTGACTATTGATTTTTGAGTTATTTACAGAGTCAATAATATATATATTTTAGAATTTTGAAAATAATTGTATTTTCTTAACTTTCTTCACTTACTTATTTTTTAATAGATTAAGCATCTTATGGAAACAAAATTGGCATTACTTCAGTAAAGCATAGCTTTATTTTTAAACATATATTCGTAACACTGATATCTAGTGCATAGATATTTTTTCATTTTTTTATTAACTTTCTGAAGTGATATTAACTATAAATCAAACATATGTTACTTTGATATCACAATTTTTTTTCTATTCATCCGAATTTACTTTTTTTGTTGAAATGAGAACATCAATACCTAGTGCACATATATTTATAAAAAACATTACCTATTTGACTATTTTTCCATGTGCGTGGAACAAAGAGCTTGACAATTGCTGAAAAACCTATCTTCACTAGAAAATAGAAAATAAATATAAAAATTAAATTAAATATATATAAAAAAATATACTCATTGGAAATCTTACTTTGATTGCTACAAACTTTCCAAATATCTTGTCTAGTTGATTCCATTTGAATGTTCAACCTAAGGTTTGAATGTAAGGAGAGGTCATCCAAGGGCCTTTGTTCAAAGGTACCTTCAAATGAAGGCCCTTGTATCAAAGCATAGGTTCATACACTGGGCACTATAAGCCCATTACGTTGAGCTAGTTGCTCAAACTCTTGAGGGTACGTCTTTCTTTTATGTCAACCTCACTTAGCAATCTGAGTTTGTTCTGTAGGTGGTGTTGGTTCAATGGTGCAAAAAACTGGTGGAAAGGATAGGACCCTTAGTGTAGTGTGTAATGCACCAATATTCTTCCCTCTAGGGATGCATTTATGGACTTTTTGCTATTTGTTTTGTGATGCTTTGCTTCCCGTGATGTAGGTTTGGCAGAGACAAGAAGAGTGTACAGAGAATTTGGGATTTAGTTGCCCATGGAATTAAGAATTATTTTTTCTCCAGTTAAGAAAGAATTAGCCACAATTATGAGTCTTTTTATTGTATATATATGGTAGATTTTGTATGAATAGGGGGTGAATGCCATGGCGGAATGAAGATGTATTTAACATTGGCTACTTTGGCGAGGGATAATTACAGATTTTGCGGATAGCTTTTTGAGAGAGATAAAAGCGGTTTTGAATGGTCCATTTTCATATGTTATAGATTCCACATAGTTTAATTTCCAGGGTAGATGGCTTTAGAATCTAATTGATAGAATTAAAGTAATTGGATATTTAGATGTCCACTAATAATGTTAAGTACTTGGCAATTTTCTTTTAATTTAGCACTTGGTATATTCATGATTTGCGAAGCCATTATACTGATTGTTATTTAAATAGTGGTTGTTCCCCGAAGTTGAAGTTGATTTTAGAATTTATTCTGGATAGGGTGAAGATGGAAATTTTAGTTTGGAAGTCTGGTAGGAAATTACAATGCCAGCATCCACTCATTCCTTGGCGAACTCTCTTGACTTCCTCCTTGGCAGTGTATTTGGCGCGGTATACTTGCATGCATAGCTGATTATGTTTTTGCATACTGGATTGCTTGGAATTTACGGGCATGAAGCTCCACTGCTATCGTGAGTACGTACCCTATAAAGCCCATTTAGGTGTGGTGCTTAGAATTCAGGGTTGACAGAGAAATTCCCATATCCACAATTTTATCCCACCCCATCTTCCTTGTGCGGTTTGTTCGTTTGTTTTACAATGCTCGTCGTTTGGGGCCAGACGTTTAATTAATGTCGTTTTACTTGTTCATATAGTTGTTAGATTCATTGTATTGTTGTGCTTATGGTTGCATGTGACTTCTAGGAGTAAGTCGATGCTTTGGGGGGGGGAGGATGTAATGTCCCTCCGTTTTGGCCTTACTTGTTAATCGAGTAAGTAGTTTATTCATTATGCCATGTATTTCATTGATTTAATTAAAATGAATTAAATTATTAAGAGAATTTTAGTAATTAATTATTAAATTAATTTAAAGGTTATAATGATTTGATAGTCATACTATTATTTTATTAAAAATGAATATGTAAATAAAAACATAAAGTTACATTTATAAATAATGGTTATTTTAAATTAAATATATAGTGGATTAATATTCCACTTATTAATAAAGTTTATTTTTAAACTTAAATTTTTTTGATGAGAGGTATTTAATAAAAATGTTACATTTTGGAATGATAAAATTCAAGAAAAAATCCCATAATTAAAGGATTTTCTGTATAAGCTAGCAATGTTTATTTAAATTAAATGGTACTTAGTGTTATTGTGTTTTAGATGGAAATTATTAAAAGAATAAGGGTCTGAAATAAGAGTTTTCTCGAGGTGAAATGAGTGGAGTTGGTGCTGCCCTTCACGTCTGGATTTTCCTAACAGAGTGGAAAGCATAGGGAAAGAGAAATAAAATTATTAGGTGGAGGGAAAAGAATTTAGAGGGTTGCCACATCCAAGTGTTAAAGGATTAACTCTCAAAAAAGAACTTTAGAGACCTCTTCTTAATTTATTTTTGAGAACGAAAAGGCTTATCCTGCAGGGGAATTTAACTTAATAATTTTTCATTTATTATGCGCTCTTTTAGTAAAGAGGGGTTTAAAAGGATAACATGGCAGGGGAGGAGAATTTTTTTTTGAGAGAACATTTGGGCCAGAGAATAGCACAAACCCCCTCCACCACTCACATCTTTGGCTTGTCGATCCCGGTTAGTTTAATCTTGCTCTTGTTTTTATCAGCTGTTGCAATTAGATACTTGTTATTTGGATCCTTAACCTTACACCCATTTTGTTTGAGTTTGCATTCATCCCTCACATCGTTTCTTTAAGGAAATTGATAATTGTCTTCATGCCATTCATTGTATTGCTGGAAATTAGTGCCCTCCTCTTGTCATTTCCAACCTATATGTATTTGATAGCCTTGGTTATCGTCTTTGACCATCTGGTGATTTAGTTTTGCCAAGCTGTCTCTCAGCCCAACGCATTGTAGGACCTCATGATTTTTTTTTTATGTTTTGTATGCTGTTTTAAACAGCAATCTAATACTTCTAAATTTCATTTTGAGATTCTATTAAATTTTATATATATATATATATATATATATATGCTTTTAGTTCTCTTTTAATGACAAATTTCTTTATGTTCTGTATGTTGTTTTGAACAACAATCTAATACTTCTAAATTTCATTATGAGATTCTATTAAATTATATATATATGGAAAAATGATTATGTTGTTTAGATTTTATATATGTTTATATGTGCTTTTAGTTCTCTTTTAATGACAGATTTCTTTATGTTATGTATGTTGTTTTAAACAACAATCTAATACTTCTAAATTTCATTTTGACATTCTATTAAATAATATATATATGTGTAGTGAAGAATACATGTATATAGAGATGTGTTGATCTTTTATGAAATTTTAGTTTAAAGTTAACTGGCTTTTTATAATTAAATTTATTAATGTTTATTTAAGATAAGTGGTATATTTATATGTCCATACGAATGAATATAGGGATTGATTAGGAAATTGATTTATACAATTGAAGGGATTTTAGTCTAAATTCAATTTAATTTATATTGGTGTTCTAGAAAATAAAGGGGGGATTTAATTAAATCTAAAAATATTTTTGTTAGTAGTATTTTAAAAGAAAAGGGAAGGGATTTTATTAAAAACTCAATTTTATTTATATTGGTATTCTTATTTTGTATCTATGTAAACATATATTTATTTTTATTATCAATGTTACGATTAAGAGTAATTGATAAATTTAAAAGAAGGGTAAATATTTTAGTTATTTTATGAAATTGAATAAATAAAGTAAATTTGCTATGATGTAATTGTAAATTACTAGGAACTGTGAGGGATAATGTAGTGTTTAGGATCATGCCAATTTAATAAAATAAATTTGGAGATTATATTTGTTTAAAAATATTTTCTTTAAGTGCTTTTAAAATTAGATTTAATTACAAGTTCTTTTAAAATTAGATTTATTTACAAGTGCTTTTAAAATTAGAATTACACTGGATACTCTTTATATACATTGATATCATAAGATTTTATAATTCTTCATTTATTTAAAGAATTTCAATAAGAATGTTTAAATAAAATGTAGATGATTATATAAAATGTTCTTGTGATTATTACATCAATGGGGATTTAGAGATAGGGTAAATGACAAGTAACTTATTTGGGTAAATTATGTACTTAGTTAGTTATGAAATAGGTTTAAATAGTTTTCTTTTAAAAATTTTAATGTTTTCACAAATGAGTTGAATGATTAACCGTAACATGCCAATTTTAATGTATTTCTTGAAACTATTACTTTTAAATGTATAGTTGGGTATTCATTGTGATTCTTAATTAATTAATTAATTAATTTTTGTGTAAACAAATGTATGTGTTGGGAAACATATATTTAGAAAATTAGTTTGTACAAAAAGTATAGTTGGATAATTGTTGTTGTTCATAATTAAATTTATTTAATTATTTATTTATTTATGAGTTGTTATTTTTAGTATTGACTATAGGAATCATAAATTAAGAGAAATCTATTAGTTTAAATACTATAAGATTTCATAGTTCTTTATTTATTTAAATGATTTCAATACGGATGTGTAAATAAAGTAAAATTTGTGTTTCTTGATTATTTAATAAAATTGGTCAGATATTTATTGTTAGAGGGGTAGTTAGGTTTGCTTATGGAAAGTCCAATGTTGAAGAAATTTATATGACAATATTTTATGTGTTTCTCTTATTGAATCAAGGGGCTTGTGTAGTTAAATGTTAGGAAAGAGTATTTTGGTCTCTTTAAATAAATGATTATATTTGATGAATTAAAATTAACTATAAATGTATAAATGAAGGGTTTATTTAAGAAGTTAGTTGGACTATCCCTTTAAAAGTGGTTTTGTTATAATCATGTATCAGATGAATTATTGATTTCATGAATATGTTGGTTACTTGAGTGCTTGTTATAAATTAGTCGAGTAAGTTAGTGATTATGTGAGTGTTCCTTGATATCTAGTACCTTGAATATGTTAGTGGGAGATAAGTATGTTTTGATGGTTTCAAATTGATGGGTTTTCCTCTTGAGTTGATTTTGTCTTGAGGGGATTTTATATGTCAAAGTTTTGTGTTGGAACCATGTTGCTTCATTTTACCCTCGTTTGTGGGTTTTTGGTTAGTCGTTCTTCTTGGGATTCTAGAGGAGGGGAAAGAATATGTTGCTTCATAATTGGTCTCCATTTTGGTTTTGTGAATGGTTTCTCTTATGCTCGTTTTGATTTTGGTGGGTTTAGCCTTGCACTTGGAAGTTTCTTATTTATGGAATTCTAGCATGAGATGGTGCATGCCTTACTTGATGTATTTACTTTTGGCCTTGATATTTTTGTGCAAGTTGGCTTGCCCCATTTGTGGTTACGAGTATTTTGCTATTAGTAGGGGGAGTGGCATTCAATGGGGGTCGATGCACAAAGTGGCATACAGGTAACTCATTTAGAGTTTCCTTAACAAGCGATAACCTAATAATTAATTAGGGGGTTTGGGTAGTATCTCACTTTAATCCAGATAAGTTAGCCTCACTCATGGCTCAAGTGCTCGCTTAGGATTGAGATGAGTGGGAAGGCCTGGAATGACAAAGATCAATTGCCTTGTTCTCTTGAAAGGTATGTTGATCTCACATGAGTGAGAATGGGGGGGGCCAAGGATTGGTTGAGGTTGTCAGGGTTTAACCAGGTAGAGGGGCTAGTAACCTATGAAGATCCGCATTGGGTAACCCATGTTGAGCTTATGTGATGACATTCCACCCTCTAGCAACCTTGTGTGTTTGTTGTTTTCCCTTGCTATTCTTGCACCTCTGGAAGCGGTTGTACCTTATGTATATTGGGGCGATTGTTTCTTTATGTTTATTGTTGAAGCCTCCTTTAGTTATTTAATGTCACATATATGCCTCATGGCAACCTTATTGATGCTAATGAAAGGTGCCCATCGATATTTATTGTTGGATGATATCGCGATCTCATTTGAGGGATTTTGGTTCTAATTGTTGTTGGAACCTCTTTAGTTATTTAGTGTTGATCTATGAAATTGGGAATTGGTTCTTGTTGGTTTTCCATTATTCTGTTGTGGTTATGTGTTGATGATGTGAGATGTTTCTTGTGTTTTATTGTTGCTTTACTTGTGGAGTCTTGTTAAACCTTGTACACTTGATTTTTTTATGTCGAGGGTCCTTCTTATCATCTCCTAGCATGGGGGTTAGGTTTTCAGACCCATGTGGTCAGGTGGAACGTGCTATGCACCCCATTGGGTCCCCAGCCGAGGATCGAGATGTGGAGATTTGTGCCACTTGCGGTGACTTCAGAGATGTGTCGTAGATGGATCCAGTCTTAATACTTGCATTCATCTTTTCAATTGTATCACTCTATCATATTGTATTGTTCCCATTCAAGTTGGGGAACACTTTTGTATTATTGTAATTCTTAAACGATGTAATGAAATGAAACATATGTAATGTATTTTGTACCTTATAATCCTTATGTGGTTAATGATTTGTGGTAGTTTTTATTTGATGTGTTGTATCTGTGAAAATATGCTCCATTAAATTCATATGAGGATATTAAGTTAATATTGTTTATGATGAGTTATCATGTGTGGATGTTTCTTAATTGATGGATTACAATGAAGGTATGAATGTTGTAAACATATGCTATGTCATGGTTTATTATGTAACCTTGGAATTCGTTCATTATTGTTATAGTATGAGTTTAGTTTTTGTAATGTTGTCCCATGTACCCCATAGGACGTAGTTGATAGTGTAATTTTTTAATTGCTTTTCAAGTAATATTTGTTCATGTGCATCTTGTGTAATGTTCTCCTTTAAAAAAAAATGTGCAGAAATTTGTTCGGTTAGGTTGTCCTTTGGGCCTAGCATGGTGGGGCGTTACAACTTGAATGGTCATGGGAAACAATAAAATAATCAATCAAAAAGATAAGGTATGTATAATTTTTTAATTTGTATAAAAAACTAAAAATATTAGATTTGTATTTACCCCTATTTCTTCAACTCTAGGGTTTGAATGTATAGTTTTTTTATTTTATATTTGATTTTAATAAAAAAGCTACATGTTTTAGATTCATATAATTTCAAATTCTAAATAGATTTCATATATATTCTCTACATCAAATTCACTAGTTCCTCTTTAGAGTTTTTAAATCTCCCTACTTCTTCAACTCTAGGGTTTCAAAAGAGTTTGTAGATTTTTTCCCTACATCACTAGTTCCTCTCTAAGATTTGTAGATCTCTTTCCCCTACTTCTGCAACTCTAGGGTTTCAACATAGTTTGTAGATATCTTTCTCATACATCAAATTCACTAGTTCTTCTCTAGTATTTGTAGATATATTTGATGCAAGAGCATTGGTTTTCAAATTTTAATTTTTGATTTGGAGGTTCAAATTTTGGTTTGCTTTGGTTTTAAATTTTGATGTACAATTTTTTTTTTTGGAATTTTTCAGTTTGGGGTAGATTTTCCTTAGTTTGGCATTGCTCCTTTTTCCATTTAAAGAGATTTTCTTTGGACATTACAAAATGTGTTTTTTGTCATGAAGGATTGTGCCCTAAATGCTAAGCTTTAAATCTTGACAATCCTGTGCAACATGGGGACATCCTTAGGCCTATGGGTTTCCTAAGATGAGGATGAACCCCCAAATTATGGGTTGGTTCCCATGGTATTACTCAACCGATGAAGAACTCAAGAATAGGATCAACAAATTAACCATTCCCAACTTTGATGGAGTAGGTAAGACCACCACCTGACCATGGGCTCAAAAATTAGATACCTACCTATCCTTAAGTCCAATGACAGAAGCAAATGCCATCAAATTTTTTGTTCTACACCTAACTAAGATGGACCATGATTGGTGGCATCATGGTCTCATAACTCAAAGCCATCAACAAGTTACCACGTACGATGAATTTATCCAAAGACTGATTAAAAGGTTTGACCAAAGGCACCCAAAATGGCAATTTAAGGAACTCATGCAATTGAGGCAACAAGGCACCATAGAAGATTACACCATTGAGTTTTAGAAGTTAGTAGTCATGGTTCTAGAGATTTCTCAAGAAAGACTCACATATTTTTTCATTGAAGGCCTAAGGGGAACGGTCAAAATCATGGTGGGTGCACTAGAACCCAACCACCTAAATGAAGCTATCCAAAAGGCCATGAAATATGAAGAAAATTAACCAAGAGACAAATCCAAGAAATTTAACTCATCTCCCAAGCCCCCTCATAAAGAAGAAAGAGACAAAAAAGGGGAAACAAATAGAACATGCCAGTGGTGCAAGGGAAAGAGGGACAAAGATCATTTGTGTAAGAAAATGGAAGAGCTAAATAGGAAGGGACTATGTTTTATATGTCAACTGTTAGTGTTTTGTAGCGGCAGGAGATATTTTCTCCTAAATATAATTAACTCAAGGCAGGTTGGCCCTTGCTTTATAAATTTTTTTTGTATTTTTCTAGGTTAGTCCTAGAAAGGAGGTCACCTAGCTTGGTATTTAAAGGGGATAGAGTCCTCTCATTTTGGTATCAATCAATTCCATTCCAATTTGCATTATTTAGCAGTAGATCCATTTCAAGAAGAAGTGACATTATTTGTGTCTTCAAGATTCACTTCAAGGAGAAGTGTCATTATTCATTGTATTAGACTCGACCTTTTCTAGGGCTTGATTTTGTGTGCAATTTCTACACTTATTCTTCTGATTTATAAGAGAATATTTTGCTAGGTTTTTTTCAGACCTCAAGTAGGAGGGTTTTCCTAGGGTAAAATATTGTGTTAATTGTTCTATGTGTTGAGTTTTTTTGCTTATTGCATTTCTAATCCTAAAACTAACATGGTATTAGAGCGGGTTTAGGAAGATCTGATCAAATTTGGCTAGGCAATGTGTGGAAGTCAATTCCATTATTTAAGGAAGTTTCTCAAAAATATTGTGTGGTATTTTTGTTGGCATACACATAGTTGTGGATTTATTTTCTATTTATCTTTGTTGGCATACACACAGTTGCTATCTCCAACATAGGTTGATACTGCTTCGAAATATTGTGTGGTGTTTCTGAAGGGATATAATCTATACAAAGCCTCCCATATGTTGACGAGAATAGATGGAGATCATTGGCACTACTCACATCATTCTGATATCAGGATTACTACCTCATCAAGAATTATTCGCATGGGAGAATTTTCTTATATATATTTTGAAAATAATAATAATTACTTTTCCATATCTCTGAGTCATGAATCTGTGTATTTATTTTCGGGTGATTCGTCATATGTTGGTCATTTTTATTTGTTGAGATTATCTAGAATGTTTTATTGCAAGGAGATGAAGTATTAGTGTTGTTTGCATTTGGAGAAGTGCGAGTTTATCCTTAGTAAATCACATTTCCTATTGATCGATACAATTATGAACAACCCTCTCATCATTCAGTGACTTGGAAAATACCTGGGTTTGTGGATAATTAATCATCCACCTCTTTATGTTAGTAGTGGTGATTGCATCGACATTGACTATGAACCCAGATGTGAATGTCAACGCTAAAGGTTGAATGGGATTTCTTTGAAGTTACATCTAGGAGAACCAACATGTAGTCAACATCCTTTTAATATTTGCAAGTCTAAAAACAATGCTCTATTGGGTCCTGCTTTCCAGGTTGCTACCGCTTCTGAAAGCTTTGCAAATTAAAGATTAATATCTAAATCAAGGAATTGATGCTGAAAGTTGTTGGGGGGAAAGTTAAGTATTACCTACGACAAACATTTTGAAGGAGTCGTCTACCTATAGAACATATCACAGTTATATTCTATGCTATCGGTAGAGATTAAGATTTTGAAAGATGCTCTTTCCAATCACACAAAAAAGGTTAGCTACTTGAGTAGTTTGATTGGAACACAATTCTACATGAGAATAAATGGGATTGTTCTACACTGTGTTTACATGCAATAGTTTCTATTTTGTACTTGCTTGGTTGTAATAACGTTGTTCCAAAGGATGATCTTATTGCAAGGATTACAAAATTGGTGCTATTGAAAATGACAGTTGTTAAAAGAGGCAGAAGTCAAAAGAGATAAAACAAGATATAAAAAACAACGATGGATATTATAAAGAGCAGTGAATTATATATTGATTGTAATGATTAGCATTTCCAAGAGTTGAAATTGAGTGAAGACGAAAGAAATATATATCATAATCAACAAGATAAGTTCTATTATTCCTCTAATTGATCTATCTAATGATATTTGCTATATGACTACATGCTTCATTTGTAGTTTTATTTTATGAACTATTATTAATCTCTTTAAAATACAAGATGGATCGAGGAGAAAAAGGATGTTGGATTATTTGAAGATATATTGATGACCTCATTATTTGAGGTGACGATTCTTGGAGATTAGTCAGTGAGGAGTAGGAGGCTCCTATGGATATGGATTCATCCCTTGATTACACTCATGCCATTCAGAGGGAGTTAGATTTTGAGAATTCAAGGCACAATTTGAGCTCATATCCGAGAAAAGGATTAAGGTTTTTGGATCAGTCAATGGGGGGGAGTTCACTTCCAAAGGATTTCTTTGAAATCTATGAGGCAAGGATCAAGAGGGAGTTTGGTGTTCTACAAAATGGAGTCCTAGGTCTCGAGAAACTAGAGTGACTCATTGAGAAGAAGTGAAGGTGTCAACTAAGTGGGTTGTAGTGTTGCAAAGCTAGGTGCTAAGTCCTTGGAAGACCTCTTCAGCTACAAAGAACATAATTGCACAAGGCAATCAACCTTGTTTTGACATTGGTAGCATCGCAAACCTATTCAAAATAGGGTGATCTGGGATGAGGTCAAGGAGGACAGTCCTAGACTCTCACAAGTCAGTAGTGTCAGAGGTGTGCGTTGGAAACCATTCCTCTAAGGAAAGCATTGCAGAGAATCTTGGATGAGGAGGTTAGGAGATTGATGCGGGTACTTGGAGCTCAGTCATCATCATGGTATTGTAATGCATATTATTTCTAAATCACGAAGAAATACCAAGAGTGAAAATACCATAATGTATATTTCTGAGACAAACAAATGTAAGGGTGAAAGCCCTTGTAGTGTATATTATTCTGTGAAGAATGAGAGAAACATGAGGTGAGAAAGCCCTTGTGAGTGTATATTCTACAGAACAAAGAAACCTTAAGGGTGAAATCCACAGTGGTGTATATTTTCTGCAGAGACAGAGAGAAATATAAAGATTAATATATAGTGTATATTTCTTTAAGGCAGAGAAATATGAGGTGCAAGCCCTTATACATCTCTAAGACTGAGATGCGTTTTTCCACAAATGGGTGTAGCTATTGTGGACATCATGTTGAGAGACTCCATGATGAGTCCTTGTACATCTTTGAGACTAAGATGTGTTTTTTCACAAATGGGTGTAGCCATTGTGGACATCATGTTGAGAGACTCCATGACAAGGATATTTGAAAATACCTCCCTAGCTAAGAGGGAGTGTTAGTGTTTTGTAGCGACAGTAAATATTTTCTCCTAAATATAATTAACTCAAGGTAGGTCAACCCTTGCTTTATAATCAAAATTTGTATTTTTCTAGGTTAGCCCTAGAAAGGAGGTCGCCTAGCTTGGTATTTAAAGGGGATAGAGTCCTCTCATTTTGGTATCAATCAATTCCATTCCAATTCACATTCTTCAGCAGCAGGTTCTCATTCTTCAGCAGCAGATCCATTTCAAGAAGTGACATTATTTGTGTCTTCAAGATTTTATTCAAGGAGAAGTGTCATTATGCATTGTATTAGACTCAACCTTTTCTAGGGCCTAATTTTGTGTGCAATTTTTTCACTTATTCTTCTAATTTATAAGAGAATATTTTGTTGGGTTTTTTCTCCCTTGAGTAGGAGGGTTTTCCCAGGGTAAAATACTGTGTTCATTGTTCTATGTGTTGAGTTTTTCTGCTTATTCCATTTCCAATCCTAAAACTAATATCAACAACTATGGGGACAATACCATAGGTGTAGTGGCAAAGCCCGCCAACTCAAAGCACACCTAAATGAGGAGTATCCAAACAAAAAGTCCATAATTGAGGGTGAGAGTCAAGCAATGTTAGCCACCATCTCCCAAGCCTCTAAACACAACCCATTTTGCATCAAAAGTACACTCATGGGACAAAAACTTATCACCTTGGTAGATAGTGGGGCCTATCGTAAATTCATTGACTAAAGGATAGTAAACCAAAGGAAGTTAAGAACCATGAATTTTGAAGGTTTTGAGGCAAGAACAACCATCAGTGCTAGGGTGAAATGTACCATAATAGTACCCCAATTGAAGGTTCTCCTAGGGGATCACCTCATCACAAAAGCTTCTATGTAGTTCCCCTAGATGTCGACATTATCTTGGGAACCCCATGGATTTACTCTTTAGGTTGCTTTATGTTTGATCTCCCAAACCAAATCATTTATTTCCAACACTAAGGGCAAGAAGTCACTCTAAAGGGTCTATCAGACGAATCTCCAAAAGTGGTCTCATGTAAAAGAATGGAGAGGATTTTTAGGCGGTGGCAAGGGGAATGGGCGGCCCAATGTATGATATCAACAAGAGCACCACACAAGGGAAAGCCATCAACGTTGAAATCCAACCTATCATCAAAAAATATGGGAAGGTGTTCGAAGAGATTCAACTAGGGTTGCCACCTAAAAGAGGGTTTGAACATACCATAGAATTGGAAGAAGGGGCAAAACTAGTCATAACCACTCCTTACCGTCACCTCCATAAGTACAAATAGGAGATAGAGAAAACCATTAAAGAATTGCTAGAGATGGGACATATCCAACCCAACTCTAGCCCGTTTACATCTTTCATGGTCCTCGTTAACAAGAAATATGGCACTTTTAAAATTTGCATAGATTATCAAGCTCTAAACAAAAAGACCATAAAAAACCACTACCCTATCCCCCGAATTGATGAACTCCACGGGGCAAGGTACTTTTCCAAAATTGATCTTCGGTTAGGATATCATCAAATAAGAATGAGGATTTAGGATGTGCCAAAAAAAAAATTTTGGTGCCACTATGGGCATTTTGAGTTCCTAGTCATACCTTTTAGGCTCACCAATGCCCTAGCTACTTTCCAATTGTGCATGAACCACACTTTCCACAAGCAGCTCAAAAGGTTCCTCCTAATATTCTTCGATGACATTCTTATATATAGTAAAACATGGGAAGAGCACCTTCAGCACATTGATGGATCATCAGGAGACCCCATTTCTTGGACCCATTTTTTCAAATAGGGCAAGTTAGGTTGCCAATTTCACAGAATTAGCAAGCTAGCAAGCCCACTAGCTTGCCAATTCGGTAAAATTGGCAACCTAACTTGGCCTGTTTGAATAATGGGGTCTCTGAGTGATGTAATCACTGGGAGACCCCATTTCGTGGACCCATTTTTTCAAACAGTTTACATTGCCAATTTCATTGAATTGGCAAGCTAGTGGGCCCACTAGTTTTCCAATTCAATGAAATTCAAGAGCTAACAGCATTTGAAAAAATAGGTCCAAGAAATGAGGTCTCCTAGTGACCCCATTTCTTGGACCCATTTTTTCAAACAAGCCACTACATTGCCAATTTCACATAAACCTAATTTTTTTGTAAATTTCAATAGGATTATCCTCAAAGTCAAAATTTTCAAAGATATTTTGAAATGCTTAAACCTTTTTATGTCAAGATAAATCATACATGCACTACTTGTTGTAGACTACATATTGAATTCTCTAACCATTATGATTATCATTTTATATGTTTAGATTTGCATACTAATGATGTTTTGCAGGATTGTGGCATACATGCCCCACCAAAATCTTCAAAAGAGTTCTTATATCAAAATTTTTATGTGAAATAAAGGATGGCCAAATATTCTACAAGATGGCTTGTTTGGATGGTTCACGTCAGTGTTGCGGTGGCTTGCAACATATGCCAACATGTCAACATATGGAAAGCACATAGGAGGTGGGAAAGCAACTAGTAGAGTTCGAGAAGTATAAAACAGTGGCATACATTACAAAAGATGGTAATCAAGCAAAAAGGTGTGATTTGGTTATTCAGAAGATTCC
>VDFB02058242.1:184815965-184915943 GCA_007258455.2 Sequoia sempervirens
GGGCACTTTTGCCTTTTCCTTGACATTTTGACCATGATTAAACCTCATGTTTGACCTCTGATTCCAGCAGTTCAGTAACTCAGATTTACCTACTGATGGATGCATTGCAAAGCTTGATCAAATCTGAGACAATCATTCTAGGTATCATTTAGTCAAAATATTTCATCTGGTCCCTCAAAAAGATGGGCGCCCCTAGCTAAGAGGTACACTTTTTCACTCTAGTGTTAGTCATTTTCCAATCTTCCCCGTTTCTCGTTTAATCTCTTGTATCAGATGCTAACAAAATCTTTTAGGCTAGCTAGTAGGCCCATCGTGAAGCTAACAACATTCCTAAGAAGTCTTCTTGGAAGTGACGAACCTCAAAATTGAAATCTAGGGTGCCTCTAGCTACCAGGGGATCTGGTGCTCTAGAGTTAGAAAAAAATTGATTATTTTCATCCTAGCAAAAAATCTCCTCCGAGACGAAGTACCATTTTGAACTCATCTCACCATAGATTCTTTGTTTGAGCATTTTAGGCTTAGATTTCAACACCTGGTCTCTGGCCATCTGCCATCGATGACCTCAAAGCTCCTAATTTTCCATATGAAAAAGCGAAAACTACCCACTAGACTTAAACTGAGTTTTAACTGAAATTGAATTCACCATTGTGATCGTGAAGCAAAATAAGCCAATGAAAACAATTTTTAGTCAATTTTAACAATTTTTAATTTTTAGGGTTTTGAGACCTAAAACAAGGAGCTTGAAACCATAATTTTCATTGTTTTCAAATTTCACCATTATCCTCCTGACATCAAACTAACACAAAGTCCTACTTGATTTTCCCAAAAACTATGTTTCGACATCATTTTAACAAGGTTTAGACTATTCTAAGCAAAATGCCTTAATGAAGCAAAAAAATTGGTTTGGGTACAACATTAGGCTCTGTTTGGTGACCATGTCGGATACTTACGGCATAAGAGAACCGAGATTCTCTATGTTTTTTGTAGACGAGTGACTTATCAGTTTGGCATATGGAGTTAGGACTTTCGCTAATCACCTAAAAACATTAACTTTCCTAATAATCAGCTAAAACAAGACTACTTAAAATCACCTAAAACATGACAAAACATCACAAAACGAGGAAAAACATTACAACATAACGAAAAAAAAACATGCTGAGTGATTCTATCAACAACCTCTACTCTTTCCTCTTCAATTTTCATTAGATACAACATCTGCTTCTAAAAAGGGTCTTTGAATTCTTCATCCTCCAATGGAGATGCCAGCTATAAAGCATACATCTCCAATGTGATGGGCATAACTTCTTCTGTACCATACAAAAGTATAAAAGGCAAGGTGTTAATGGCTCTTTTGGAAGTGATTCTATTATCCCAAAGAGTGTCATATAATTTCCTGTGCCAAACCCGCTGATTTGAATCAACCAACTTACACACGATTATGACTACGTTCTTGTTTGATGACTCAGCATGTCCATTACCTTGAGGGATATAATCTGATGAGTGTGACAGCATGATGTCATGATCAAAACAAAAATTCAATAGCTCCTCTGACGAGAAACACGTTGCATTATCGATTACAATTTTATGAGGCACTCTGAAGCGTCAAATAATGTTTTCCTCCAAAAAGTTGTAGACAACTTTAGAAGTAGCTCGTTTGGTAGGAACTACCTCAACCCATTTCATGAAATAATTTTTTGCTGCCAGGACATAGACATGCTCCTTACTAGAACTTGGATAGATAGGACCTACAAAATCTATACCCCATTGCTAAAATGGAGCATCAATAATCACTGGCCTGGGTGGAATAGATTTCAAATTGACTTTGCCAACAAACTGCTGACACATCTGACACTTGTACACCCATTCATATGCGTTGTGAAACATAGTTGGCCAATAAAACTATGCTCACATGATTTTAAACATAGTGACCCTTGACGAAAAGTGTCCTCCACATGCTTGACTATGAAAAGCTTCCAACAATCTACATTGTTGGTTCCTTCTGACACATAGTAGAAAATTCCATCAAGACCACACTTGTACAAAATGTTATTTATAAGCACAAAGTTCTATGCTTTCATCTTCAATGTTCTCTTTTGTTGTTTATCCATGTGATGTGGACATTCTCCATAAATTTAATAATACCACAAGGGTGTCTACCATTCCTCCACAAAATCAACAAGTAGGACCAAAGGAAGGTCCTCTTCAATTTATTGCTCATGTTCCATTCCACCATTTCCTTGATGCTTTTTATCTCCATCTTCTTCCAAATATCGACAAAGACCTTGCCCGCGAACAAGCTTGGTTGGCTTGATTTAAAGATCATACTCTTGAACTTTTGCAATCTAGTTTCCTCTTTTTGTGCCCATCTCCTATTAAGTTAGTAGCACACTTTTAATTGTTGGATCAATGACAAACACCGTCGTATGTGAATTCAAAAGATAAAACTTGAAAGCCTTGATGGCTCTGATGACAGCATACACATTCTTCTCAATTTAAGAATAACACGATCCACTATCCTTGAAACTGGCGCTCATGAAAGCAATTGGAGATTCCCCTTCTTCACTGAGATTTTGTGTCAATATACCAGACAATGTGTGTTTCGATGCATAACAATAGAGGATAAAATCCTTCCCAAAGTTAGGATGAACCAACTCTAGTGTGTTAGCAATAACTTCTTTGATTTTAATAAAGGCTTGTTTTCCTTCTTCTATCCATATGAAAATGTACGTCTTTTTCATCATTGCTGAAATCTCCTTCGTCAGCTTTGAGAAATTAGGTACAAACCTTTGGATAAAGTTGACTTTACCAAAAAAGGAATGTACTTGTTTTTTTGTTGTTGGAAGAGATAGGTTTCTAATTGAATCCACCTGATTTGGGTCAATTATAGTCCCCTCTTTCGAAACAATGTGGCCAAGTAGCTTGCCCTCTGTCACTGCAAAAATGGTCTTCTTGGAATTCAATGATATCTTATGATACCTACATCTTTCGAACACTTTCACTAGATGTGAAAAATGATCTTCCTGTTTATCTGATAAAACAATTAAATCATCAGGGTAGACGACTATAATCTTGTTCCCGAGATCCCCAAATTCCAAATCCATGACCCTTTGAAAAGTAGCACCAGCGTTGATAAGGCTGAAAGGCATCCTCTCATAAGCAAACGTTCCCCATGGCATGGTGAAATATGTCTTGATCTGATCCTCCTCTACCATTGCAATCTGATTGTAACTAGAAAAACCACCAAGAAGTGATAGCATCTCTGATCTGGTGATTGTCTACAAGGTATGTTCCATGATTGGTAATGGGTAATTATCCTTCAAGGACGATTGATTCAAATTCTTGAAATCCACGCAAATCTTGATCTCACTATTATTTTTGTGCACAAGAACTATGTTAGACACCTAGGTGGAGTGATGAATTGGAAATATTATCTTTGATTCCACCATCTTCTAAATCTCCGCATAGATAGTATCTTGAATTCACATATTATAATGTCTCTACTTTTTCCTGAAAGGCTTGACATCAAACTTTAGAGGAATTGTATGTGAAAATTCTACGGGTGTGGAGACCTTCAAGTATTCATAAGACCATGAAAATACATCCTTGTATTGTTTAAACAAGGTGGTAAACTTCTAAACTTCTTCTAGAGTACAATGCTTGCCTAAATTAACAAGCCAAGGCTTGTCTTCAATGTCGATGTTTACTTGATAATACTCAACATAAGTATTAACACTTGACATCTTCTGATCCTGGATGTATCAGTCATGCCAGTCAAAAATATCTTCTAAAGATATAAAACCCTTGGGAATTTGATTTCCTTTCAATTGTATGATCCTGAAGTTTGTAGCTTCAAAATCTTTTGTAATTAAATCTCTGAAAGGAGTAGAACTTCCTTCAAAGAAAAATTCTTTATAGTTATCTCCCATGACGAGAAATTATTCAATATCATTATCATCATCAAATACTTGCTAGTTGTCTAAATTATCTGGTACAACTGGCCTGTAGATTAGCTCAATAGCAAAAGAATTCTGACAAAAGTTAGAATGTGGCATGAAAAGAGCAGTTGACACTGCAAGGGCATCAAATTTTCTATTGTCTATTCTTGGAATGTATTTGATGTTAAATGCATCAAACCAGTCAATAGCATTCCACTCCCTTTGCCTATAGGATTGAAGGTGATTCTTTCTAACTTGAAACTGCTCCCTAACCTGTTTAACAATCAACTCTGCATGCCCTTCAACTTTAAGCAATTTTATCCCCATATCCTTCGCATTCTTGAGACCTAATAAAAGCACCTCATATTCAGCAGTGTTATTGGTCCATTCAAATTGCAATTGATATACGAATGGATATAAACGACCTTCAGGAGAAATAATCACAACTCTCGCTCCTGAGCCTAATGTTGAGTAGCTGTCGTTGAACTGCATTGTCCACATTTTTTATTCTTCATTTGAAAATTCCATAGAAAGTGCAAAATTTTGACAGTCTTCAGTTACTTCTGACACCATAGCATATGTGCCCGGACCCGTTTCTTGATACAAAACTTGCACTTTGGGGTCTTGGGACTTCACCACAATAAACCTTGACTTCGCCTCAGGTTCCAGCTTGAAAGTTCCCTTCTTCAATGGATTTTTCACAAATGACCAATCCAATTGAATCTCACCTTCGAGATCTTTGCAAAAGCTCATGTTGAGTAACACTCTATAACTCGTAGGAATGCCAACTACTAAGATAGTCATCATTATTTTCTTCTCAGGACAAAACGCTAGCCTTACTTGTGCATCCTTCAGTTGACCGATTGATGACACCGACTTTGACTCAAGTGAGTAACACTTTTCTTGAGTTTTAGTGCATGAAAGTCTCAACGTGTTCATGATCTGTAGGGGCATAACGTTTTCTAAAGCTTCGCTATCTATGATACAATTGTTGAGTTTAAAACCTCATATATACAAAGATATATAGAATGGTTTTGACTTTTCTTCTACTAGCACAAATGACTCTAGCAGTGTAGGATGAATTGTAGCCTTCTTCTTTACAACCTTGAGTATTCTTTCCAACTGCTCTAGATGATCCTGTAGATATTCCAATTGTGAGATTTGTACCTTCCTCTTCATCATGGAAGACACAATGTTGAAGTTTGCTGAAGATGGTTCTTGAGCAACTGACACGGTGTTCTCTTGTGAAGATTTGGGATTAGAAGTGGAAGGCACATCCTTTCCCTTTTCATTTGTATTCTGCTTTTCCTCTTCTTCTTTTTGTGCTTTGAAGTGATGTGCACATGTGAACACATGCAATGAGATATTCTCATGATTGATCACAAGAGAAAATTGGTAGTATTATTCTTCTTCTTGTTCATTAACGGGTTCTCTGTCAAAATACTCCGTTGCGGAGTTTCCATCAAAGTTGTCTGTTTGTGCTAAGACAACATTTGTAGTTGGTGAAGGTACGAAGCTTGAAATTGTACTTGGAGCAACCTCAACAAATCCCATGAGCTGATTCATCCTATGATTTTCTGGACACGTGGCCCAAGTGTGTGCATCAGAATCATGGAAAGTGCAATAAATTGTAACCTTCTCAACATCATTCTTTTGTCTTGGTTATCCTTACAGAAACCTTGGCTTGTAATTATTGAATGGCTAGAAGTTATTCCTCTTCGGCTGGTATGGCTGTTGAGGTTGATATGGTGGTGGTGCGGGCATGGCTTGCTGACCTTGAGTGGGTGATTGCCTTTTTAGAATAGTCACCTCATTGGCTACCTTATGTAGCACTAAATTAGTAGATGCTTTTACAAGCAGTCTGATTGAATCATTCTTCATCTTTCCCATCATAATCATGTTATCTTCAAGCTTGATAACCTCTTCTTGTGTGAGATGTAGATTCTCTTCATGACCTGTCTTCAAGAAAAAAGGCTATTTCTAATGGTAGTGCATTGATGAAGCTACTCATCAAAATCTCATCAGATGGATTGAGAGTATGGGAAAGACATGTGACAAGGCGATTAAACCTTGTGATGAAATCCCTCATCAGTTCATGTGTCTCCATCTTTGAGTTTGAGAGTTGTGCAAATAATTGATGGATGTCCTCGGTGGGCTTGAATCTCGCCAAGAATCTTTCACTCATGACTGCCCAACTTGTAATAATTTCTGGCTCAAGTTGATTAAACCAGTTTCCAATGTTATTCTTCAGAGTCTCTACAAAGAGACAGATGACGATGTCTTCGTGTGAAAAATGAAAAATAGAACAAGCCGCTGTGAATGTTGAAATGTGTTCATCGGGGTGTCTAGACCCATTGTTGTGGAATCGGGGAAAATGCTTCCATGATCCCTTGGGTAGTTCATGGTGTCCTACCAAGGCCAAAAGTTCGATATTGTCACCCCATGGTAATGGAGTAGGACATCTCACATTGCTTTCATTTCAACCATTGTGATTGTCATTGTTGTCACCCATTCCTTCAGTTGGGACTGAAGGTTCTATTTCAAATTCTTCAAGGAAATGCTTAGGAACCTCTTCAAAGATCGACTCTTCTTAAATAGGAGGATTGTTTCTCCTTGTATATACTCGGTACGCCAGGATGCTTTAATTCCACATAGGTGATGGAAAAAATGGTCTATTGGATGCAAGATCCACTCTTTCTTCTTCTTTGTCTAGAGTAGTAGCTTTGTTCCTCCACTGGGGAGTTAATGTATGATTTTCAAAGATAAAATTGTGCAGGATGCTAATGATATCTAATTGCTCTACTTTAATGAAAACAAAATTCAGCTAAATGACGGCCAAAGTAAGTCTTGGTTGTTGAACTGGAGCAATAGGACACCAAATGGTCATTCTTGTGACATAAAGCATTGAATATTTTTTGGAATTTTTCTTGCCTCGTGCCCCACGGTTGGCGCCAAAAAACTTTTGGCGTAACAATTAGCACCTCAGGAGTGCGAGTTGGTACAAAAAGCTATGCATAGTGCGTAATAATTGCTCTTCAAATTAGGAGGGGATGCTCCCTCTTATGTTGATTTGCGTGAAAAAGTAAAGTAATCTATCTCCTATCTTTTTGTCTCAACTGGAAGAGGCACAAGGTTAAGAAAACAAAGAACGTTACAACTAAGGATTTTCTTGTTTCGCAGATCTCCAACTACAACTAAACTAAAAGCTTTAATCTATCCAATCTCCTCAAGAAAATAGAGCATAAGGAAAAAGGAGCAGGAATGTCTTTACGATAAACTCCACAATAGGATTTCCAAGGAGGAGGGACCCCTATCTAAGGCATAGGTTGGAAATAAAGTCTATTAGGCACAACACTTAGAATGATAATTCTTCTTTCCAAATTTCCAAGGAGGAGAAACCCCTATCTGAGGTGTAGATTGAAAGAACAACTATTAAACATAAAATAAGATAGCGAACTAGGACAACAAATTGCATTGGCGAGACACACATAGAATAAACAATCAAACTAGCCACTCCATTTAACTAAGATGAACAAATACCATAACAATAACATTCAAGCAAGGTGACACAACCATTTATTATCACAATAAAAGCTTGTGAACAGATACAAAACAACAATATTTTAGGCAAGGTGGTGCAACATATATTACTATTGCATACAAAATTTAATTACAAATGAGAAAAGGTGCTCTTATTTATAGACATAAAAGTTGTAGGGAACCCTAAAATCACCTTGAGTCACCTAGAGTCTTGCAAGCATGCAATATTTTATTGCTAAACCCTAAATAAAGGAAACTATACAGTTAACTAGAAAACTACCATCAGTTAACTAAAAGAGGACTCAACTAAACTAGACATGTGCAACATGCAAGTCCTTATTGAAATAAAAATAACTGATAACTAACATCAGTTAACTACTCCTAACTGAAAGTCTAAACTCCTGTGAAGATATATCTAAGGATGAGATGTGCATGCATAAAATCAACAATTAGAGCTCAAGATTGAATGTCAAGTTAACTATTGCTTTTGACTCTATCCTTGAAAATAACTACAAGTTCCCACTGACTAATCACTCCAAGTCATCATGTTCTAACACCTCATCTAGGAACTAGTCGATTGTCTCATCCTCTGGTACTTTGATGTTGTCCATGATGATAACCTGCTTGTTCAACTCTTTGTCACCATCTTTGATTACCCTCATGCATTCTATGACCTCTTTAGTTTCCTTTTTGAAACTAGTTATCACTGAGATGTGATCCAACTTGGACACCACAAGATCTCCCTCGAGACTATAATGAACCAGACCCTCAAACTCAGCTTGTACTACATCAAGTTCAATGTATGTACCATCTTCCAGAAGATAATGGCATGGGATCTAAGTGAAAAAGTTGCTGATGAGTTTGAGAGCTCAAGTAACGTTCTCTTTGAGTGTATTCAACTTGGCAAAGATTCTCTCATATGTCTCCATCTTGAAGAGTTATTGTTCTCTCCAAGTGAAGATCTTCCTTTTCTCTTCTTCTACTACCATGGCATCATATGCAACTGCCGACTGGGATATGAGAATCCGGTCTTTCACCATGCCTTCTACCACAATTATCTTGCCCTGCTCGATCCCTTGACGAAGTCCATTCACATCACTCCTCAACTAATATAACTTTGCGAGAAGATGCCGACCTGTAACAATGAAGTTTTCAACCCAATTGCCTAGAAGTTTGCCACAATTGACTAACTGATGTGCTTTGTGGAAGAACATGTGCTCTACTTGGATTCCCATGAATGAGATTAGAAATATACTATCGAAGTTGCCTGATTTCAGCCTTAAGAAGTGCTTTCTCTTCTTTGTCCTTCATGACATGCTCTTCAAGATTATTTGTGACAATCTTGAGGAGGCTCACATTCAATTCTCTAGTGCTCCTGCCAAGATTTTCTTTGATGAAGGTGAAATCACCAACCTCAACTTCATACAGGCTCTTACCCTCTAGTGGTGTAGTAACTTCTATGATGATCTTTGCCTCAGAAGTCTTCTTAATGTGCACCTGCTTCTTGATTTTCCTGTTTGACCTTCCCTGATAAGGATCACCAAACTCAGACAAATCAAGGTGATATGAAGGCTCTCGCCTTTATCTTCCCAAATATTTCTCGAGCCAACACGAATGAGCAATATTATCAGCTTGAGGAGAGACTGCTTCTACTATACCAATCAGTGTTGGATCAACTATCTCTGATGCTCCTCGAACTAGTGGTTTTGGCTCCAAGTCTATATCAATAGGAGGCGACTGTGGTGAAAATGGTGAACCAAGAGGTGAAAGATGTGGTTCAGCCTGTATAACTATCTCTACTAGAACTTCAATCACCCTTTCTACTTGTTTTTGTTTTTTCTTTCCCGTACTTCTCCCCTTTGTGTTTCCGTTGAGTCTAACACCTTCAAGAGGCATCAAGATAACCTTAACTCGGGGCCTTGACCTTGAGGTAGAAGGTAGTGAAGAAAACCCTACTGGCAGCTCTGTGACTGGAACTATCTTGTGCCTTCTCTTACTCTCCAAGAATTGCCTATTGGTTTTGATAACTTATTTTGACACATCCTCAATGGAAGTACTCTCCCTGGCGTACCAATCTAGTTGGTGAAGTGGCTAGTGAGCAACTTGATATTTAACGTATGAACTAAGCAGAACCTCTCTATCATTTTCTAACAAACTCTCAACATCCTCTGATAGGAAATCACCAAGTTGAGCAATAGTAAGTCTACACTAGTGATGTTGATGAACTTCAAATTCATCCTTGCAATTTTCCCAAAAATCCTCAAGTGTTGGCTTGTGTGCAATACTTCGCTCCAACCAGGTTGCACAATGACCCAAGGGATCATAGGAAAACCTCTCAATATGATACTTGAGGTTGAATTTCTCAAGCTTGGTTGTCATAAACTTGCAATCAATGACAATCCTGCATGTGAAAATACCCCATCCGAAAGGAAAGGTGACTGTGGACTTATGGCGACTACGAAGAAAAGAGTGAACATGTTGAGCTTGTCTAAGAAACTCCATGAAAAGGACCTTATCTGATGGGTAACTTGGTAGCATCAGACGATCTCCAATGTAACCATACACTTAGATATATGTGAAAGTTGGAAATTGAATGAACCAATCTGCCCAACTCTCCATTGCTGATTTTGCCTCTGGTGAAATCCCGATATGCATTTTGTTGTTGAGATCTTTGAATGTCTTCATGAAAAAGTGATCATTCACCACCCTAAAATCCTATTCATCTTTTGAGAACTCCAATTAGAGTAATATTAGTGAATGTGTTGAATGCCAAGAGTCCCATTAGTCTTCAAATGTCTAAAATTGCCTTGAGATGCAATCAGGTAGACCAAGTAAGACACCATGTGAAACTCATGGATTTTGAGGAATCCAGTAATTTGCTGGTGAAGGCACTCATTGATCAACATGGCCCATTCAAAGTGTTGTGTACTGTCGAGGATCCTAGAAATGACATAGAACATCCACGATCAGAAAATATTAGCCTTCTCTTGACTTGTAACCCGATTGAGTAGAGTTATAAAAATTGTAACTTCATCCTTGAATTCGCTGCGACCAACCTTTTTAGGCATGTTAGTCTTCTGTATTTTCAACCATCTCTGAGCAAATTTCCTCTATGATCTCTCTTGGTCTTCATACCATATCTTATCACAAGCCTTAATGACTACAGTAAAATTGTCTAAACAAGGATGAATAGCAAAGAAATTTTCCACATCCCTCGGCTTAAGGCTACAGATGACTCTCCCATCAACTAATATGATTTGTCGTGTAGACGCATTGTAGTGCTTGATGAAAGCAAGAAAAAACTCGAGATTGAAAGTTGTGATAGGAATAGACGCTGCTGCCAGCAACCCAAAACGCTCAAGATTCTTCAATGTATTATTGCCAACACCTTCCATTGTGTTCAGATTGACCATTGGATAGACACAACCCAAGTCTGTGGCCAAGGTTTTCAAAAAGTCATGCATCAAGAACAATTTGGTCTTATAGTCTATGGGGTTGAACTGCATTTTGAAAATCTGGATTTTTTATTGTAAAGTCGGGTATGTTTGGAAAACTTTCAGAAAAAGTTGAAAAAAGCTCTAGATGAGGCTAAAAATAGCTAGTTGTGGGAAAAATTTTAGATTTTTTCTGAAACATGGGATTTGTAGAGAATTGAATTCTAAGCAAACCCAGATCGTCAAAAATTCAAAGAAGTGAGTTTTAGCAAGGCATATAAAGCCTTTTTAGTTGATAAAAAGTAGGGGTTTAGAGCTTCCCGGGGTAACTTTTCTCGAGAAAATTTGGAACATGGGTTTTGTAGGCAATGAAATTCTAAGGCAACCCAGATGATTCAATTTTGGAAAATATATGTTTTTGATCCACATGCAAAGGAATCTTTAGAAAAAATCATAGTGCTTTTAGAATAAAAGCAGCGAGACAATTTTCTCGAAAAAATCTAAGACATGGGTTTCGATGTTGTCGCTGGAATATGTGAACCCAAATGATCAGATTCTGAAAATTCTATCATTTTCTTTGATATGTGAGAGAAAACCTAAGACAATAATATAAGAAATTTAGATAGAAGATAAAAGTTTGTTTATTCTGCCTCAAAAAGTTTCCTATACTTGAACTAGATTTGATGAAGTCTACATGCACTAAAAAATTGAACTCTGGAAAATTAATCTTTTGAACAATCTGGACCTTGCACTAAAAAATTGAACTTGAAGCACCTTCAGATCTTTTGTTGCTCAAGAAAATCTCCTTTGTTTGAACTTGTTATGAGAATAATGGCGCCAATAATGACATAAATAAATAAATTTAAGCCTAAAATCATCCCATTTGCTTGCAAATCAAGCGCCACCCTCATTAGACCTCTTGAATTGTATGAATTTATCCTATTAGACCTCAAAATAGTTAACTGAATGAAAAACAAACCCTAAATAAGGCGCCATCTTTGATACTTTCAGTTAACTTTGCATGCAAAAAAAATTGCCCCTTTTGCAAGCAAAAAAAGGTCAAATTAAATAATATTTAAGTTCAATTGAAGTTGAATCACTTAAACATTAAATAATATTTAAATCCATTTGAAAAACTCCACCATTATAGGGTGCGTAGTCATCCTCAATTCAAAAGTCAAACCTTTAACTCTAGGCATCATTCTCCAGACTTAACCAATTTTATGAAAATTTTGATTTGCAAACCACGCCGGAGCCCATGTTCAACCATTGATTCTGATTGACTAACATGCCCAATTGACTGGTTGACAGTTTTGTTGAAGAGCAAAATCAAAACTGACAAAACACTCCTTGAGACTACAATCCATAATTTTAAGATTCGAAGCTTCAAAAATCAAGGTGCCTCTAGTCAAAAGATGCGCTTTTGCCTCCAGACAGTCAAATTTTCATCATTTTCCATCACTTAGAAGGTGATTATGACCTCCTTACATCTCACATTTGGAAAAACTTCATAACTAAAAGGTAGGCTCATCACAAAGCTAGTTCCATTCTACACAAAAGTTCTTAGAGAACACTTTTCCAAATTTGATCATTTGATGGGTTAAAATCAAGGGTGCCCCTGGCCTCCTGGGGCGCTTTTGTTCCCAAACTTAGCCATTTTACAAACAAGCTAAAAATCCACTTAAATGCCAACTATAGGCTACTAACTTGTCTTTTGACTTGATTGAGATATGCAACATAAAGCTGGATGTAACATGAACATGATGAATACTTGAGATCACTAGAAAAACTACATTCAAGGCTCCAAAACCTTGGGTGCCCTTGGCCTCCAGTGGCACTTTTGCCTTTTCCTTGACATTTTGACCATGATTGAACCTCATGTTTGACCTCTGATTCTGACAGTTCAACAACTCAGATTTACCTGCTAACGGATGCGTTGCGAAGCCTGATCAAATCTAAGACAATCATTCTAGGTATCATTTAGTCAGAGTCTTTCATCTGGTCCCTCAAAAAGATGGGTGCCCCTGGCTAAGAGGTGTGTTGTTCACTCCATTGTTAGCCATTTTCCAATCTTCCATGTTTCTCGTTCAATCCCCCGTATCAGGTGTTAAACAGATCTTTTAGGTTGGCTAGTAGGCTCATCGCAAAGCTGACAACATTCCTGAGAAGTCTTCTTGGAAGTGACAAACCTCAAAACTAAAATTTGGGCCTCTTAAATCTAGGGATTCCCTGGCTACCAGGGGCTCTAGCACTCCAAAGTTAGAATTTTTTTGATGATTTTCATCTTGGTGAAAAATATCCTTCGAGACAAAGTACCATTTTGAACTCATCTTGCCATAGATTCTTCATTTGAGCATTTTAGGCTTAGATTTCAACACCTGGTCTCTGGCCATCTACCATCAATGATCTCAGGGCTCCTAACTTTCCATCTGAAAAAAAGGTGAAAACTACCCACTAAACTTAAACTGAGTTTTAACTAAAATTGACTTCACCATTGTGATCGTGAAGCAAAATAATCCAATCGAAACAATTTTCAGTCAATTCTGACAATTTTCAATTTTTAGGGTTTCACGACCTAAAACAGGGAGCTTGAAACTATAATTTTCATTTTTTTCAAGTTTCACTAGTATCCTCCTGACATCAAACTGACACAAAGTCCATACTTGATTTTCCCAAAAACTATGTTTTGACATCATTTTAACAAGGTTTAGACTCTTCTAAGCAAAATGCCTTGATGAAGCAAAAAAATTGGTTTGGGTACAACAATAGCTCATAAAATCATTGTTGCTCTTTATATTGCGAGGGAAATTATTTTAAGTCTGTTTTATGAATATGATGAATGATAGCATTAAAGACTCATCTTGGAACACTAATGTGGTGTCCAATAGACAAATTTTATTGCATTACATTGATCTCAATGCATCATGATTTACGCTGATGTTTCACTATTATCATTTGAATATCGATATCTCATTGAACTATGTGACATTTGCCTAGCCAAGTAGATGACCTATCCTCAGATACTCCTATGTGTCATAATATGAGCTCAAATTTGATATCTTTCAAGTTTCCTTTTGAAAGAGAAAAGTGCAACGCACTATAATCATTGATTATATTCACCTCAAAAGCTCAAACATTTAAATTGTATTAAAAGGATTAACAAATACAATGTTATATTCCTAAGCTCATGCATGCATTTCATACAAAGGTGGCAAAAAAACAAGAAATTTTAGCATTAGTTCTTGAATTATTCAAAATTGGTTTCCAACGAAGAGTAAAAGACCAAGGGTGCAACTAGAGCTAAGGTTAATGACATCATCGAGATTATGTTTCATGTGGAAGAATATGTGCATTCAATAGAAAAAATTATTGAGTATATTTTCTTGAAAGCCTCTAAAAAAAATCCATTTTACAAGATAGGGTTTATTTTATTGCATCAGTCATAATTTGGTAAAGCTTGTTACATTTAAGTAAATTCTCAAAATCATCACTTGTTTTGAGCATACTATCTCTAGGTCAACCCACAACAGTGTGTCCCACTTTTTTGTCCAAAGTGAGACATTGAAATCAATATTTTTCATCAAAATTTCACTTTATGACACCTATAGCAACTAAACCATAAAGAATTTGAAGATGATGTGAACTAGTGATTTTTGAGATTTTGTTTGCAAATTAATAATATATATATTTTTAATTTTAATAAATAATTTGTATTTTCTTACATAACTTTTAATAACTTATTTTTTAATAGTTAACAATATTATAAACAAGTGGCATTACTTCAGTAAAGCATAGCTTTATTTTTAAACATATATTCGTAACACTGATATCTAGTGCATAGATATTTTTTCATTTTTTTATTAACTTTCTGAAGTGATATTAACTATAAATCAAACATATGTTACTTTGATATCACAAATTTTTTTCTATTCATCCGAATTTACTTTTTTTGTTGAAATGAGAACATCAATACCTAGTGCACATATATTTATAAAAAACATTACCTATTTGACTATTTTTCCATGTGCGTGGAACAAAGAGCTTGACAATTGCTGAAAAACCTATCTTCACTAGAAAATAGAAAATAAATATAAAAATTAAATTAAATATATATAAAAAAATATACTCATTGGAAATCTTACTTTGATTGCTACAAACTTTCCAAATATCTTGTCTAGTTGATTCCATTTGAATGTTCAACCTAAGGTTTGAATGTAAGGAGAGGTCATCCAAGGGCCTTTGTTCAAAGGTACCTTCAAATGAAGGCCCTTGTATCAAAGCATAGGTTCATACACTGGGCACTATAAGCCCATTACGTTGAGCTAGTTGCTCAAACTCTTGAGGGTACGTCTTTCTTTTATGTCAACCTCACTTAGCAATCTGAGTTTGTTCTGTAGGTGGTGTTGGTTCAATGGTGCAAAAAACTGGTGGAAAGGATAGGACCCTTAGTGTAGTGTGTAATGCACCAATATTCTTCCTACCGAGGATGCATTATGGACTTTTATGTTGTTTTGTGATGTGCTTCCCGGTGATGTGAGTTTGTGTGTGAAGGTGAAGAGTGTGCTAAATTTGGAATTTGGTGCTTATGGAGTGAGATTGTGTTTTCTTGATTCTGAAAGGGTGTACAATTATGGTCTTTTGTTGTATATGTGGTGAGATTTTGTATGAATAGAGTGGAATGCCTTGTGTGTGAATGAAGATATTTAACATTAATGTGTGCTTTGTGAGGATAATTATGGTGCATTTTATGGAAGTGTAACATTTCGAGGTAAAGAAACAGTTTGAATGATTGGTACTAATGTGTTATGGATTCCACCTTAGTTTGTGATTTCCAGGTAGATGACTTCAAATCTCAGTGATGAAGGTAAAGTAATTGGATATTTAGATGTAGATACTAATAATGTTAAGTAGCAATTTTCTTTTAATTTAGCACATGATATATATTCATGATTATGACCATTATGTGATTATTGTTTTGATTGTTAAATAGTGGATTGTTTACGAGTTGATTGATTTTTAGGACTGTTCTGAATGAGGTGGTCATTGGTTGAAGTCTTGGTGAGAGGTACAATGTAGCATCACTCATTCGCGAGCACCCTACTACGTTGCGACTTGCTCTCATGGTGTGTTTGCTTTTGATATATATATGCTCTTGACAGTGTGTTTTCATGCAAGATTGTAGGTACCAGGCATCGACTCCACCTGCACTGTCAAGTCTGAGTGTGCCCTATAAGCCCAATGGGTATGATGTGGAAATTGGAGTTGACAAGAAAGTCCCCCATCCTAGTCTGTCACCCCATCTTTATGTTTGACAATGTGGTCAGTTTGCAACCTCGTTTCTGTTTTTCGTATCGTCTCGTTTTGAGACGTTTAATTAATGTCGTTTTACTTGTTCATATAGTTGTTAGATTCATTGTATTGTTGTGCTTATGGTTGCATGTGACTTCTAGGAGTAAGTCGATGCTTTGGGGGGGGGGAGGATGTAATGTCCCTCCGTTTTGGCCTTACTTGTTAATCGAGTAAGTAGTTTATTCATTATGCCATGTATTTCATTGATTTAATTAAAATGAATTAAATTATTAAGAGAATTTTAGTAATTAATTATTAAATTAATTTAAAGGTTATAATGATTTGATAGTCATACTATTATTTTATTAAAAATGAATATGTAAATAAAAACATAAAGTTACATTTATAAATAATGGTTATTTTAAATTAAATATATAGTGGATTAATATTCCACTTATTAATAAAGTTTATTTTTAAACTTAAATTTTTTTGATGAGAGGTATTTAATAAAATATTACATTTGGAATGATAAAATTCAAAAAAAAATATAATTAAAAGTTTTACTGTAACTGTAGTAATTTGTTTAAATTAAATAGTATGATATTTATTGTTTAACGGGTAAATTATTAAAATAAGGGTACCGTAAGAGTTATTAAATTTGATAGTGGAGTTAGATTTCTTATTTAACTAAAATGTAAGTTTTCCTAGCAAGTGGAAAGCATGGGAAAAGTAAATTGATGGGTGGAGGAAAGAATTTAGAGAAGTTGCCACCTGTCAAGTATTGGTTAACAAAAAACTTTAGAGACTCTTCTTAATTTATTTTGGTGAAAAACATCACACAGGAATTTCAACAATAATTTTTACTGTTTATTGTGCTCTGGTAAAAGAGGGGTTAAAAGAATATTGTAGCCGGGGAGAATTTTTGAAGAAGCTGTTGGACGAAGAAATTAACTCAACCCTCCATCATCTTTTGCAACATCAAATCCCGGTTAGTTTAATCTTGCTCTTGTTTTTATCAGCTGTTGCAATTAGATACTTGTTATTTGGATCCTTAACCTTACACCCATTTTGTTTGAGTTTGCATTCATCCCTCACATCGTTTCTTTAAGGAAATTGATAATTGTCTTCATGCCATTCATTGTATTGCTGGAAATTAGTGCCCTCCTCTTGTCATTTCCAACCTATATGTATTTGATAGCCTTGGTTATCGTCTTTGACCATCTGGTGATTTAGTTTTGCCAAGCTGTCTCTCAGCCCAACGCATTGTAGGACCTCATGATTTTTTTTTTATGTTTTGTATGCTGTTTTAAACAGCAATCTAATACTTCTAAATTTCATTTTGAGATTCTATTAAATTTTATATATATATATATATATATATATATGCTTTTAGTTCTCTTTTAATGACAAATTTCTTTATGTTCTGTATGTTGTTTTGAACAACAATCTAATACTTCTAAATTTCATTATGAGATTCTATTAAATTATATATATATGGAAAAATGATTATGTTGTTTAGATTTTATATATGTTTATATGTGCTTTTAGTTCTCTTTTAATGACAGATTTCTTTATGTTATGTATGTTGTTTTAAACAACAATCTAATACTTCTAAATTTCATTTTGACATTCTATTAAATAATATATATATGTGTAGTGAAGAATACATGTATATAGAGATGTGTTGATCTTTTATGAAATTTTAGTTTAAAGTTAACTGGCTTTTTATAATTAAATTTATTAATGTTTATTTAAGATAAGTGGTATATTTATATGTCCATACGAATGAATATAGGGATTGATTAGGAAATTGATTTATACAATTGAAGGGATTTTAGTCTAAATTCAATTTAATTTATATTGGTGTTCTAGAAAATAAAGGGGGGATTTAATTAAATCTAAAAATATTTTTGTTAGTAGTATTTTAAAAGAAAAGGGAAGGGATTTTATTAAAAACTCAATTTTATTTATATTGGTATTCTTATTTTTTATCTATGTAAACATATATTTATTTTTATTATCAATGTTACGATTAAGAGTAATTGATAAATTTAAAAGAAGGGTAAATATTTTAGTTATTTTATGAAATTGAATAAATAAAGTAAATTTGCTATGATGTAATTGTAAATTACTAGGAACTGTGAGGGATAATGTAGTGTTTAGGATCATGCCAATTTAATAAAATAAATTTGGAGATTATATTTGTTTAAAAATAATTTCTTTAAGTGCTTTTAAAATTAGATTTAATTACAAGTTCTTTTAAAATTAGATTTATTTACAAGTGCTTTTAAAATTAGAATTACACTGGATACTCTTTATATACATTGATATCATAAGATTTTATAATTCTTCATTTATTTAAAGAATTTCAATAAGAATGTTTAAATAAAATGTAGATGATTATATAAAATGTTCTTGTGATTATTACATCAATGGGGATTTAGAGATAGGGTAAATGACAAGTAACTTATTTGGGTAAATTATGTACTTAGTTAGTTATGAAATAGGTTTAAATAGTTTTCTTTTAAAAATTTTAATGTTTTCACAAATGAGTTGAATGATTAACCGTAACATGCCAATTTTAATGTATTTCTTGAAACTATTACTTTTAAATGTATAGTTGGGTATTCATTGTGATTCTTAATTAATTAATTAATTAATTTTTGTGTAAACAAATGTATGTGTTGGGAAACATATATTTAGAAAATTAGTTTGTACAAAAAGTATAGTTGGATAATTGTTGTTGTTCATAATTAAATTTATTTAATTATTTATTTATTTATGAGTTGTTATTTTTAGTATTGACTATAGGAATCATAAATTAAGAGAAATCTATTAGTTTAAATACTATAAGATTTCATAGTTCTTTATTTATTTAAATGATTTCAATACGGATGTGTAAATAAAGTAAAATTTGTGTTTCTTGATTATTTAATAAAATTGGTCAGATATTTATTGTTAGAGGGGTAGTTAGGTTTGCTTATGGAAAGTCCAATGTTGAAGAAATTTATATGACAATATTTTATGTGTTTCTCTTATTGAATCAAGGGGCTTGTGTAGTTAAATGTTAGGAAAGAGTATTTTGGTCTCTTTAAATAAATGATTATATTTGATGAATTAAAATTAACTATAAATGTATAAATGAAGGGTTTATTTAAGAAGTTAGTTGGACTATCCCTTTAAAAGTGGTTTTGTTATAATCATGTATCAGATGAATTATTGATTTCATGAATATGTTGGTTACTTGAGTGCTTGTTATAAATTAGTCGAGTAAGTTAGTGATTATGTGAGTGTTCCTTGATATCTAGTACCTTGAATATGTTAGTGGGAGATAAGTATGTTTTGATGGTTTCAAATTGATGGGTTTTCCTCTTGAGTTGATTTTGTCTTGAGGGGATTTTATATGTCAAAGTTTTGTGTTGGAACCATGTTGCTTCATTTTACCCTCGTTTGTGGGTTTTTGGTTAGTCGTTCTTCTTGGGATTCTAGAGGAGGGGAAAGAATATGTTGCTTCATAATTGGTCTCCATTTTGGTTTTGTGAATGGTTTCTCTTATGCTCGTTTTGATTTTGGTGGGTTTAGCCTTGCACTTGGAAGTTTCTTATTTATGGAATTCTAGCATGAGATGGTGCATGCCTTACTTGATGTATTTACTTTTGGCCTTGATATTTTTGTGCAAGTTGGCTTGCCCCATTTGTGGTTACGAGTATTTTGCTATTAGTAGGGGGAGTGGCATTCAATGGGGGTCGATGCACAAAGTGGCATACAGGTAACTCATTTAGAGTTTCCTTAACAAGCGATAACCTAATAATTAATTAGGGGGTTTGGGTAGTATCTCACTTTAATCCAGATAAGTTAGCCTCACTCATGGCTCAAGTGCTCGCTTAGGATTGAGATGAGTGGGAAGGCCTGGAATGACAAAGATCAATTGCCTTGTTCTCTTGAAAGGTATGTTGATCTCACATGAGTGAGAATGGGGGGGGCCAAGGATTGGTTGAGGTTGTCAGGGTTTAACCAGGTAGAGGGGCTAGTAACCTATGAAGATCCGCATTGGGTAACCCATGTTGAGCTTATGTGATGACATTCCACCCTCTAGCAACCTTGTGTGTTTGTTGTTTTCCCTTGCTATTCTTGCACCTCTGGAAGCGGTTGTACCTTATGTATATTGGGGCGATTGTTTCTTTATGTTTATTGTTGAAGCCTCCTTTAGTTATTTAATGTCACATATATGCCTCATGGCAACCTTATTGATGCTAATGAAAGGTGCCCATCGATATTTATTGTTGGATGATATCGCGATCTCATTTGAGGGATTTTGGTTCTAATTGTTGTTGGAACCTCTTTAGTTATTTAGTGTTGATCTATGAAATTGGGAATTGGTTCTTGTTGGTTTTCCATTATTCTGTTGTGGTTATGTGTTGATGATGTGAGATGTTTCTTGTGTTTTATTGTTGCTTTACTTGTGGAGTCTTGTTAAACCTTGTACACTTGATTTTTTTATGTCGAGGGTCCTTCTTATCATCTCCTAGCATGGGGGTTAGGTTTTCAGACCCATGTGGTCAGGTGGAACGTGCTATGCACCCCATTGGGTCCCCAGCCGAGGATCGAGATGTGGAGATTTGTGCCACTTGCGGTGACTTCAGAGATGTGTCGTAGATGGATCCAGTCTTAATACTTGCATTCATCTTTTCAATTGTATCACTCTATCATATTGTATTGTTCCCATTCAAGTTGGGGAACACTTTTGTATTATTGTAATTCTTAAACGATGTAATGAAATGAAACATATGTAATGTATTTTGTACCTTATAATCCTTATGTGGTTAATGATTTGTGGTAGTTTTTATTTGATGTGTTGTATCTGTGAAAATATGCTCCATTAAATTCATATGAGGATATTAAGTTAATATTGTTTATGATGAGTTATCATGTGTGGATGTTTCTTAATTGATGGATTACAATGAAGGTATGAATGTTGTAAACATATGCTATGTCATGGTTTATTATGTAACCTTGGAATTCGTTCATTATTGTTATAGTATGAGTTTAGTTTTTGTAATGTTGTCCCATGTACCCCATAGGACGTAGTTGATAGTGTAATTTTTTAATTGCTTTTCAAGTAATATTTGTTCATGTGCATCTTGTGTAATGTTCTCCTTTAAAAAAAAATGTGCAGAAATTTGTTCGGTTAGGTTGTCCTTTGGGCCTAGCATGGTGGGGCGTTACAACTTGAATGGTCATGGGAAACAATAAAATAATCAATCAAAAAGATAAGGTATGTATAATTTTTTAATTTGTATAAAAAACTAAAAATATTAGATTTGTATTTACCCCTATTTCTTCAACTCTAGGGTTTGAATGTATAGTTTTTTTATTTTATATTTGATTTTAATAAAAAAGCTACATGTTTTAGATTCATATAATTTCAAATTCTAAATAGATTTCATATATATTCTCTACATCAAATTCACTAGTTCCTCTTTAGAGTTTTTAAATCTCCCTACTTCTTCAACTCTAGGGTTTCAAAAGAGTTTGTAGATTTTTTCCCTACATCACTAGTTCCTCTCTAAGATTTGTAGATCTCTTTCCCCTACTTCTGCAACTCTAGGGTTTCAACATAGTTTGTAGATATCTTTCTCATACATCAAATTCACTAGTTCTTCTCTAGTATTTGTAGATATATTTGATGCAAGAGCATTGGTTTTCAAATTTTAATTTTTGATTTGGAGGTTCAAATTTTGGTTTGCTTTGGTTTTAAATTTTGATGTACAATTTTTTTTTTTGGAATTTTTCAGTTTGGGGTAGATTTTCCTTAGTTTGGCATTGCTCCTTTTTCCATTTAAAGAGATTTTCTTTGGACATTACAAAATGTGTTTTTTGTCATGAAGGATTGTGCCCTAAATGCTAAGCTTTAAATCTTGACAATCCTGTGCAACATGGGGACATCCTTAGGCCTATGGGTTTCCTAAGATGAGGATGAACCCCCAAATTATGGGTTGGTTCCCATGGTATTACTCAACCGATGAAGAACTCAAGAATAGGATCAACAAATTAACCATTCCCAACTTTGATGGAGTAGGTAAGACCACCACCTGACCATGGGCTCAAAAATTAGATACCTACCTATCCTTAAGTCCAATGACAGAAGCAAATGCCATCAAATTTTTTGTTCTACACCTAACTAAGATGGACCATGATTGGTGGCATCATGGTCTCATAACTCAAAGCCATCAACAAGTTACCACGTACGATGAATTTATCCAAAGACTGATTAAAAGGTTTGACCAAAGGCACCCAAAATGGCAATTTAAGGAACTCATGCAATTGAGGCAACAAGGCACCATAGAAGATTACACCATTGAGTTTTAGAAGTTAGTAGTCATGGTTCTAGAGATTTCTCAAGAAAGACTCACATATTTTTTCATTGAAGGCCTAAGGGGAACGGTCAAAATCATGGTGGGTGCACTAGAACCCAACCACCTAAATGAAGCTATCCAAAAGGCCATGAAATATGAAGAAAATTAACCAAGAGACAAATCCAAGAAATTTAACTCATCTCCCAAGCCCCCTCATAAAGAAGAAAGAGACAAAAAAGGGGAAACAAATAGAACATGCCAGTGGTGCAAGGGAAAGAGGGACAAAGATCATTTGTGTAAGAAAATGGAAGAGCTAAATAGGAAGGGACTATGTTTTATATGTCAACTGTTAGTGTTTTGTAGCGGCAGGAGATATTTTCTCCTAAATATAATTAACTCAAGGCAGGTTGGCCCTTGCTTTATAAATTTTTTTTGTATTTTTCTAGGTTAGTCCTAGAAAGGAGGTCACCTAGCTTGGTATTTAAAGGGGATAGAGTCCTCTCATTTTGGTATCAATCAATTCCATTCCAATTTGCATTATTTAGCAGTAGATCCATTTCAAGAAGAAGTGACATTATTTGTGTCTTCAAGATTCACTTCAAGGAGAAGTGTCATTATTCATTGTATTAGACTCGACCTTTTCTAGGGCTTGATTTTGTGTGCAATTTCTACACTTATTCTTCTGATTTATAAGAGAATATTTTGCTAGGTTTTTTTCAGACCTCAAGTAGGAGGGTTTTCCTAGGGTAAAATATTGTGTTAATTGTTCTATGTGTTGAGTTTTTTTGCTTATTGCATTTCTAATCCTAAAACTAACATGGTATTAGAGCGGGTTTAGGAAGATCTGATCAAATTTGGCTAGGCAATGTGTGGAAGTCAATTCCATTATTTAAGGAAGTTTCTCAAAAATATTGTGTGGTATTTTTGTTGGCATACACATAGTTGTGGATTTATTTTCTATTTATCTTTGTTGGCATACACACAGTTGCTATCTCCAACATAGGTTGATACTGCTTCGAAATATTGTGTGGTGTTTCTGAAGGGATATAATCTATACAAAGCCTCCCATATGTTGACGAGAATAGATGGAGATCATTGGCACTACTCACATCATTCTGATATCAGGATTACTACCTCATCAAGAATTATTCGCATGGGAGAATTTTCTTATATATATTTTGAAAATAATAATAATTACTTTTCCATATCTCTGAGTCATGAATCTGTGTATTTATTTTCGGGTGATTCGTCATATGTTGGTCATTTTTATTTGTTGAGATTATCTAGAATGTTTTATTGCAAGGAGATGAAGTATTAGTGTTGTTTGCATTTGGAGAAGTGCGAGTTTATCCTTAGTAAATCACATTTCCTATTGATCGATACAATTATGAACAACCCTCTCATCATTCAGTGACTTGGAAAATACCTGGGTTTGTGGATAATTAATCATCCACCTCTTTATGTTAGTAGTGGTGATTGCATCGACATTGACTATGAACCCAGATGTGAATGTCAACGCTAAAGGTTGAATGGGATTTCTTTGAAGTTACATCTAGGAGAACCAACATGTAGTCAACATCCTTTTAATATTTGCAAGTCTAAAAACAATGCTCTATTGGGTCCTGCTTTCCAGGTTGCTACCGCTTCTGAAAGCTTTGCAAATTAAAGATTAATATCTAAATCAAGGAATTGATGCTGAAAGTTGTTGGGGGGAAAGTTAAGTATTACCTACGACAAACATTTTGAAGGAGTCGTCTACCTATAGAACATATCACAGTTATATTCTATGCTATCGGTAGAGATTAAGATTTTGAAAGATGCTCTTTCCAATCACACAAAAAAGGTTAGCTACTTGAGTAGTTTGATTGGAACACAATTCTACATGAGAATAAATGGGATTGTTCTACACTGTGTTTACATGCAATAGTTTCTATTTTGTACTTGCTTGGTTGTAATAACGTTGTTCCAAAGGATGATCTTATTGCAAGGATTACAAAATTGGTGCTATTGAAAATGACAGTTGTTAAAAGAGGCAGAAGTCAAAAGAGATAAAACAAGATATAAAAAACAACGATGGATATTATAAAGAGCAGTGAATTATATATTGATTGCAATGATTAGCATTTCCAAGAGTTGAAATTGAGTGAAGACGAAAGAAATATATATCATAATCAACAAGATAAGTTCTATTATTCCTCTAATTGATCTATCTAATGATATTTGCTATATGACTACATGCTTCATTTGTTGTTTTATTTTATGAACTATTATTAATCTCTTTAAAATACAAGATGGATCGAGGAGAAAAAGGATGTTGGATTATTTGAAGATATATTGATGACCTCATTATTTGAGGTGACGATTCTTGGAGATTAGTCAGTGAGGAGTAGGAGGCTCCTATGGATATGGATTCATCCCTTGATTACACTCATGCCATTCAGAGGGAGTTAGATTTTGAGAATTCAAGGCACAATTTGAGCTCATATCCGAGAAAAGGATTAAGGTTTTTGGATCAGTCAATGGGGGGGAGTTCACTTCCAAAGGATTTCTTTGAAATCTATGAGGCAAGGATCAAGAGGGAGTTTGGTGTTCTACAAAATGGAGTCCTAGGTCTCGAGAAACTAGAGTGACTCATTGAGAAGAAGTGAAGGTGTCAACTAAGTGGGTTGTAGTGTTGCAAAGCTAGGTGCTAAGTCCTTGGAAGACCTCTTCAGCTACAAAGAACATAATTGCACAAGGCAATCAACCTTGTTTTGACATTGGTAGCATCGCAAACCTATTCAAAATAGGGTGATCTGGGATGAGGTCAAGGAGGACAGTCCTAGACTCTCACAAGTCAGTAGTGTCAGAGGTGTGCGTTGGAAACCATTCCTCTAAGGAAAGCATTGCAGAGAATCTTGGATGAGGAGGTTAGGAGATTGATGCGGGTACTTGGAGCTCCAGAGGGAGTCACACCATCATGAAGATTTGTTGTAATGTATATTTCTCTGATACAAAGAAATATGAGGTGAAATCCCTTGTAATGTATATTTCTATGAGATGGAGAAATATGAGGTGAAAACCCTTGTAGTGTATATTTCTTTGAGATGGAGAAATAGGAGGTGAAAGCCCTTGTAGTGTATATTTCTCTAAGACAAAGAAATATGAGGTGAAAGCCTTTGTAGTGTATATTTCTCTGAGACAAAGAAATATGAGGTGAAATACCTTGTAGTGTATATTTCTTTGAGATGGAGAAATATAAGGTGAAAGCCCTTATAGTGTATATTTCTTTGAGGTAGAGAAATATGAGGTGCAAACCCTTGTACATCTCTGAGACTAAGATGTGTTTTTCCACAAATGGGTGTAGCCATTGTGGACATCATGTTGAGAGACTCCATGATGAGCCCTTGTACAAATTTGAGACTAAGATGTGTTTTTTCACAAATGGGTGTAGCCATTGTGGACATCATGTTGAGAGACTCCATGATGAGGATATTTGAAAATCCCTCCCTAGCTAAGAGGGAGTGGTAGTGTTTTGTAGCGGCAGGAGATATTTTCTCCTAAATATAATTAACTCAAGGCAGGTCGGCCCTTGCTTTATAAACAAAATTTGTATTTTTCTAGGTTAGCCCTAGAAATGTGGTTGCCTAGCTTGGCATTTAAAGGGGATAGAGTCCTCTCATTTTGGTATCAATCAATTCCATTCCAATTCACATTCTTCAGCAGTAGGTTCGTATTCTTTAGTAGAAAATCCATTTCAAGAAGTGACATTATTTGTGTCTTCAAGATTCACTTCAAGGAGAAGTGTCATTATTCATTGTATTAGACTCGACCTTTTCTAGGGCCTAATTTTGTGTGCAATTTCTGCACTTATTCTTCTAATTTATAAAAGAATATTTTGTTGGGTTTTTTCTCCCTCGAGTACGAGGGTTTTTTGAGGGTAAAATACTGTGTTTATTGTTCTATGTGTTGAGTTTGTCTTCTTATTTCATTTCCAATCCTAAAACTAATATCAACAACCATAGGGAAAATACCATAGGTGTAGTGGCAAAGCCCACCAACTCAAAGCACACCCAAATGAGGAGTATACAAACAAAAAGGCCATAATTGAGGGTGATAGTCAAGCAATGTTAGCCACCATCTCCCAAGCCTCTAAACTCAACCCATTTCACATCAAAAGTACACTCATGGGACAAAAAGTTATCACCTTGGTAGATAGTGGGGCCTATCATAACTTCATCGACCAAAGTATAGTAAACCAAAGGAAGTTAAGAACCATGAATTTTGAAGGTTTTGAGGCAGCAACAACCATCGGTGCTAGGGTGCAATGTACCACAATAGTACCCCAATTGAAGGTTCTCCTAGGGGATCACCTCATCACAGAAGACTTCTATGTAGTTCCCCTAGATGTCGACATTATGTTGGGAACCCCATGGATTTACTCTTTAGGTTTCTTTATGTTTGATCTCCCAAACCAAATCATTTGTTTCCAACACCAAGGGCAAGAAGTCACTCTAAAGGGTCTATCAAATGAATCTCCAAAAGTGGTATCATGTAAAAAAATGGAGAGGATTTTTAGGTGGTGGCAAGGGGAATGGGCCGCCCAACGTATGATACTCGACAAGAGCACCACACAAGGGAAAGCCATCCATGTTGAAATCCAACCTATCATAAAAAAATGTGGGAAGGTGTTCAAAGAGATTCCACTAGGGTTGCCACCTAAAAGAGGGTTTGAACATACCATAGAATTGGAAGAAGGGGCAAAACCAATCATAACCACTCCTTACCGTCACCTCCATAAGTACAAAGAGGAGATAGAGAAAACCATTAAAGAATTGCTAGAGATGGGACATATTCAACCCAACTCTAGTCCGTTTGCATCTTCCATGGTCCTTGTTAAGAAGAAATATGGAACTTTCAAAATGTGCATAGATTATCGAGCTCTAAGCAAAAAGACCATAAAAAACCGCTACCCCATCCCCTGAGGCAAGGTACTTTTCCAAAATTGATCTTTGGTCAGGATATCATCAAATAAGAATGAGGAAATATGATGTGCCAAAAACAACTTTCCGGTGCCACTATGGGAATTTTGAGTTCCTAGTCATACCTTTTGGGCTCACCAATGCCCCAGCTACTTTCCAATCGTGCATGAACCACACTTTCCACAAGCAGCTCAGAAGGTTCCTCCTAATATTCTTCGATGAAATTATTATATACAGTAAAAAATGGGAAGAGAACCTTCAAAAAATTAATGGATCATTGGGAGACCCCATTTCTTGGACCCATTTTTTAAAATAGGGCAAGTTAGGTTGCCAATTTCACCGAATTGGCAAGCTAGTGGGCCCACTAGCTTGCCAATTCAGTGAAATTGGCAACCTAACTTGCCCTGTTTGAAAAATGGGTCCAAGAAATGGGGTCTTCGGGTGATGTAATCATTGGGAGATCCCATTTCTTGGACCCATTTTTTCAAATAGGTTACATTGCCAATTTCATCAAATTGACAAGCTAGTGGGCCCACTAGTTTTCCAATTCAGTGAAATTGGCAACCTAACTTGGCCTGTTTGAAAAAATGGGTCTTGCCAATTTGGTTAAATTGGAAATTCGATGAAATTGGAAACCTAACGTGGCCTGTTTGAAAAAATTGGTCCAAGAAATGGGGTCTCCCGGTGACCCCATTTCTTGGACCCATTTTTTCAAACAGGCCACTACATTGCCAATTTCACATAAACCCAATTTTTTTGTAAATTTCAATATGATTATGCTCAAATTCAAAATTTTCAAAGATATTTTGAAATGATTAAACCTTTTTATGTCAAGATAAATCACACACACACTACTTGTTGTAGACTACATATTGAATTCTCTAACTATTATGATGTTTATCATTCTATATGTTTAGATTTGCATACTAACGACGTTTTGTAGGATTGTGGCATACATTCCCTACCAACATCTTCAAAAGAGTTCTTATATCAAAATTTTAATGTGAAATAAAGGATGGCCAAATATTCTACAAGATGGCCTATTTGGATGGTTCATGTTAGCATTGTGGTGGCTTGCAACAAATGCCAGTATGTCAACATATGGAAAGCACACAGGAGGTGGGAAAACAACTAGTAGAGTTTGGGAAGTATAAAACAGTGGAATACATTACAAAAGATGGTAATGAAGCAAAAAGGTGTGATTTGGTTATTCAGAAGATTCCAGTGTATCAGTTTATGTCTATATTTTGTGACAATATAGTGTATGAGTATGCAAGGAATACCCATAGAGCCCAATGGTTGGACACACAATTCAAGTTATAGAAGGACACCTTTCTATTTGGCAACATAGTTTTAGTGGTTGAATTTTCAAAGAAGTACACTCTACAGCCAAAACATGAGGTGTAGTCACAATATTACAACTCCACACAAGTTTCAATATTTGTGCATATAGCATTCATTCATGTAGTTGATAGTACAAAGAACCAAAGGAAGGTATTGAGGGAGTATCTCTTTTATATTAGTGATGATCACACACATTCTCCAGAGTTCGTGCAAGGTTGCTTCTAGAAGTTCTACAGTGATTTGGCTCAAAGGGGCATAGCATACGATCAACATATAATATGGTCAAATAACTGCGCAACATAGTTCAAGAACTCGCACATGTTCTACTAGTTGAGTAAGATGTATGTCATTACAGGTGTTCAACATATGCAAAACTTTTTTGAGGTTAGACATGGAAAGGGGGAACATGTGTGAAAAGAGCATTAGCACGAGAAGAGTTAAAGTGTAAAGACAATGCAAAGTTGATAGATGCAAAATCAATTGTTGAGTGGTGTAGTATTTCGATGGGTCCAGGTAATGAAGGTACATCTTTAGTTTGTAGATTTTTTGGTTGATGGATGATACTAACATTGCACCATATGAGGATTGTTGTACACTGATAGGATCAAGGGAGCTACACTCTTTCCTTAGCTCAAATGCAGGTTCATGGAGTATTAATACATGAAAGATGGCATGCTTTTGCTCTTCATGTACAATGCAAGCCTGGGATGATTGTGAGTCAAAGGAGTGGGTTGAGAAATGGTCGTTAAGCTATCTTAGCCCACTTCACACATATCACCCTCTGACGACATTGGAACTAACACAGATGGATTCATCAGTTGACTTTGACCACATATCAGATCTAGTTCAACTAGGTAATATATCTACTTGCATATTTTTTGAAATTCCTATTGTTATCTTACTTTGTAGTGTATTTGTAATGCTGACTAATTTCAAGAGATTTGATACACATATCAATGCAGGGCATGTTTATGCAGTTATTGTAGATGAAGACAATGAAGAGGGAACAAACTATTACTTATGTTATTGTGTTGATGCCAAAAAGAAATTGGAGGCCCCAATTATACATGGAGAAAACATCGAATACCCTACAAGATCAATTGTTGTTACTAGAACGTGGATTATAAGGTGCCCACATAAGAGTGTTAAATATTGGTCATTTCAAGACTTTGACACGCATCAGAAGATTCTTCATTACTCAAACCTTCTAGTGGCATCCATGTTCGTTTGACCAAATATGAGGGTCAACCTTTGAACAAGACATTGTGGAAGGTCTGTGAGTTTGACCATGAGGCAATACTTGACACAATAAAGAGTAGAGAATACCTGGATGGTTCGTTGGATTAATTTTTAAGTATGCACATTGGTTCTTATTAATTTATACTTGTATGCACATTAATTTGTATGAGGCCAATGCTATGATGCAAATGCTATCATCTAATGTTTATATCATGTATGTAGGTGATTGATGAAGTTATCAGACTTGCAAATGTAGCACACTTTATGTTTAGAACAGTGGCAAAGGATACAGAGTTCAATGGTATTTTATTTTTTCTCAAAAATATGCAAAAAAAATGATGTAGCATATTCTCTATGGATTAATAAATTAAGTGGAAGATTAAATTGTGTTGTTTTTATAATAGGTTACAAGTTTCCAAAAGGTTGGAAAGTAATATTTTGATTACATTCTATTCATGTTCTATTCATGAGAGGTTGTTGTGTGTAATAGGTATCTTGGAACTCCCAATGAATATGCATTATGGCCAAGAGTGACTAAGTTGAGAGACTGACATACCTATCCTTAATGGAAGCATCAAGATTTAAGACTTGTTGTTCCTAAGTCGAAACCAAATGGTGTGGATTTGTTGTTTGTATGTGTCTTCCATCTATTTTCATTTCATTTCCATTTTGGATGCTCTTTCTTTTTCTTATTTTTCTTTGCCTATTTGTAAGTAACCTACTAAAAATTGATTGGTGTCCCCTTGCAAAAAATGTTAATTTTTGAGCCATTCAAGAGAATCTCAAACAAAAAAGCAATGCAACATCCTTATTTTGATGATCTTGACAAATCTCAATTATGATTTTAAACCATTATAAAAGTGTGTGTGAAGCTTAGCGAGGGAATTTAAAGTTATTCATTTGAAGTTAACCTCATCATGAGTACCTATGATGTAGACATTATAAGAGCATCTCAAATTTCAAGTTATTCTATTCATGAGAGGTGTTGTGTGCAATAGGTATCTTGGAACTCCCAATGAATATGTATGACCAAGAGTGACTAAGTTGAGAGACTGGCATGCCTATCCTTAATAGAAGCATCAAAATTTAAACCTTGTTGTTCCCGACTTGGAACCAAATGGTATGGATTTGTTGTCTATAAGTTCCTTCCATCTATTTTCATTTCATTTCCATTTTGGATGCTCTTTCTTTTTCTTCTTTTACTTTTCCTATTTGTAAGTAAACTACTAAAAATTGATTGGTCTCCTTGTAGAAAATGTTGATTTATGAGCCATCCAAGAGAATATCAGCCAAAAAAGCAATGCATCATCCTTATTTTGATGATTTTGACAAATCGCAATTCTGATTTGAAGCCATTATAAAAGAGCGTGTGAAGCTTAGCGAGGGAATTTCAAGTTAACCTCATCATGAGCACCTATGATGTAGAAATTATAAGAGAATCTCGAGTGTATGAGTGACCTTGTAAAAGATCTATAAGAACGGAGTACCTAAGGCATCCTTGAATCGTATTTTTGGTTATTATGAGAGAATCTTATAAGTTGAGTTTGTGTGCATGAAAATGGGGCACATTGATTCAATATTTGATTTAAGTGGAGTGTTGGAATTCATATAGTTTTTTTCTTTCTCATGATTTTGTATTACCATTTGATAGTTTTGAGAAAACATTGTGCCTACAAGTACAAGCACTTGGGTTTCAGAATGGTGTATGAAACATATAGACAATTGTAGCACAAACAAAAGAATTAGGACTGCCAAATAAATATCATTTTATTGTAAACATCATATTATTAATATAGTGAGTGTAATAACTATTGGTCGTTACCAATCATTCTTTTTCTTTTTTTATTCTCTCCCTATTATAACTAGCACCAATTGACTAACTTATTGTAAAAACATTTATTAAAAAAAATCAACTTAATGATTATATACCAATATCAATACAGTAGACCATCGATTCACATAAACATTTGTAATGATATTTACTCAAATTTTGAAATTTATTGCTACCCTCAAACATTTGTAATTCATGGAACATAATCCCTTAACAGTCCAAATTGCAAAAGGGAAACAATATTTGATGGCCTGTTACCTGGATACCATGTTAGTTATGGGTATTCCATTTGAGGAATCAGGATCATGTAGGGAACCTCTACAATAACCTCTCTCAGTTTTTGTTATCTCAGAGTCATTTTTCTGTGGTGTCCAATTTTGACTTGATAGAAAAAGTGTCAATTGCAAGTAGTGTAAAGTTGCAAAGTGGTGAAACTTTCATTTTAGAACTCGTGTGACCAAACGGATTGTTACAACACGTCTGGATTGGTACATTTATACTAGGCATGGTCCTTTTTTGTACCCAAATACATTGAATCATTTTGAGCTATGTTCAACTGACTTGATCCCTTAAGGGTCTAAAGTGCAAAATGGCTGCAATATTTGACGGGTTATTACTCAGAAACTGTGATGCTTACAAACTCTTCATCTAAGCCTACTGGATCATGTTATTCCCCTCTACAATAACCTCTCTCAATTTTTTTTTATCTCAGAGTCATTTTCCTATGGTGTCTAGTTTTCACTTGATGGAAAAAGTGTCAAATGGAAGCAGTGTAAAGTTGCAAAGTGGTGCAACTTTTGTTCTACAACTCGTGTAACCAAATAGACTGTTCCAACACGTTTGGATGGATATTTTTACACTAGGAATGGTCCTCTTTCGCTCCTAAACATGTTGAATCATTCCAAGCTATGTTCAACTGGCTCGATCCCTTAAGGGTCCAAAGTGCAAAAGGATAGAAATCTTTGACAGGCTACTAGTCAAAAACTGTGATGCTTACAAACTCTTTATCTAAGCCTATGAGATCACGTTGGCCCCCTCTACAATAGCCTCTCTCAATTTTTGTTATCTTAGAGTGATTTTCCCATGGTGTCCAGTTTTCACTTGATGGAAAAAGTGTCAAATACAAGCAGTGTAAAGTTGCAAAGTGGTGCAACTTTCATTCTACAACTTGTGTGACCAAATGAACTATTCCAACACATCTGGATGGGAATGTTTACACTAGGCATGTCTTCTTTCACACCCAAAAATGCCGAATCACTTTGAGCTACGTTCAATTGGCTCGATCCCTTAGGGTCCAAAGTGCAAAATGACTGTAATCTTTGACGAGCTATTACTCGGAAATCGTGATGATTATGAACTCTCTATCTGAGCCTACGAGATCGTGTTGGGCCCCTCTACAATAAAATATCTTATTTTTTGCTATCTTAAAGTCATTTTTCTGTGGTGTCCAGTTTTCACTTGATGGAAAAAGTGTCAAATACAAGCAGTGTAAAGTTGCAAAGTGGTGCAACTTTTGTTCTGCAACTCGTGTGACCAAACAAAATAATCCAATGTGTCCATATGGGTATGTTTATGCTAGGAATGGTCCTCTTTCACACCCAAACATGTCAAATCACTTTGAGCCATGTTCAACCGACTCGATCTCTTAAGGGTCCAAAATGCAAAATGGCTTCAATATTTGATGGGCTATTACTCGAAAACCGTGATTCTTATGAACTCTCTGTCTGAGCCTATGAGATTGCATTGGGATCCTCTTCAATAACCTCTCTCAGTTTTTGTTATCTCAAAGTCATTTTCTCGTGGTGTCCAATTTTCACTTGATGGAAAAGTGTCAAATGTATGTAGTGTAAAGTTGCAAAATAGTGCAACTTTTGTTTTGCAACTCATGTGACTAAACGTACTATTACAACGAATCTTGATAGGTACATTTATGCTAGGCATGGTCCTCTTTTAAACCCAAACACGTTGAATCACTTCGAACTACATTCAACTGGCTTGATCCCTTATGATGGCATGCAAAACAATTGAAAAGAGAAACATCCACATGACAGTTGAGAAGTCCAAGTTTTCCACACAAAAAGAATATGATCATCCTCAAGTCTAGCAAGCGCAAGATGTTATTATCCTGCTTTCCCTTACAACAATATATAACCAATTGTAAATGCATAAAATGGTGGAACTTGGAAACATTTTAATTTTCCTCAATTAACAACTTAGGTTGTGAAGCATTTTTTCATTTTCATTTGAATGATTTGTTATGCTTGAAAATTGGAGTCTAAGAGAAACAAGTGATGCTCTCATGTACATTTGTTATTTGGTGTGATAAATAAAGTTTTCACCCAAGTCCATTTCTTATTTGTATTATAAATTATAAAGCTTTCTCCCAAGTCCATTTTCTATACAAGAAATAATATTGCAAAAAGTTGGCATATACATCTTTCGACGTGTTTATATGGTGATGAATCAAGAACATAACAATTCATTATGTATTGTGAGGATTATGCTATGAAAATGTTTAAAGACTATTCAAAATAAATTGTATGATAATGTGTCAAGAAGTTAACTACTCATCATCTACTATGAATATTATGTTTTGCAAGTGTTGTGAAGATTATGTATCCTTTGCTTAATTGAGTTGTTCCAATCAAAAGATTAAATATACTAGAATATTTTTATGAAACATCTCATGGAATACTAATTGAAAATGTGTTTTTTTCTTTTAGATAAAGCATTTGATAGAACTCTTTGAATTAAATTGAATTGAGATATGTAAGAACAAGGGAGCATTAGGAAATACATTGCTGAAGGATCTTAAATAAGCCTTCTTACCAAATTTGAAAAAGCATGATAAGCCCATGGTTGAAAATTTTGTAGTCATCAAAGTGGGTACTAATTCTATATTATATAGATCATAATTCTTCTTTATCTTTAGGATCTTCTAAGTTTGGAAATGGTTTCACCAAGCTGTGAAGGGTGAATTGTTCTTTATTCAGTTATGCCTATGTGGGTTCATTTTCCTTATCTCCTGTTGCAATTTTGGGTGGATTATTGCTTTCAAAGTATTGGGAATGATTTGCCTATTTTCTAGTTGGCAGTTTCCATTCTAGAAGGCTCATCTCTTGATATATATATTATACTCATTCTTAATCAATTATCAAGTTAATAATCAGTGCATTTATTTATAGTTAATCTTTTCTTTTCAATTTGTGCAATTTGTAGCTATACTAGTATTCCTAGAAATATTGAAGTTTTTTAGCATCAACTAATAAAGTTGTTTAGCATCAATTAATAAACATTCAAGATAAACCATGAAGAACAACAATGATCAATGCTAGGGCTAACCAATTAATAAGTATACACATGAATAATTCAAGCATACATGTGAATAAGGGAAGCACAAGTACTCAAATACATGTAAGCCTTGAAGTATACACACGAATACATAGTATACGCAAATTAATACAAAGCATATGCATGAATACAAGGTATATGTATGAAAACACGTAAGTCACAAAGTATACATTGGAATACATGTAAGTCACAAAGTATACACGTAATTTGTAAAGTATACACTTGAATACACGTAACTCATATCTATTGAACCGTGGATTATAATGCAAATATGGGCACCCTCGATAAAAAAAGATTTGTATTAACCAAATAGCTATGTAGGCATACATCAATATATGCCAATATAAGTATAAAATATATACAAAATAGCCATATAGGCTTACGAGAATTCTATATAGGCATACAATGTCAAATATATGTAATACAAAATATGTACAAAAATGCCATATAGGCATACAACAAAGGGCTCTAGAATCAAAAGTCATCTCGAAATAAACTCTTTCCCTTTGCTTGTTGATCGAATGGTGATAGGTCTGTCACTCATTTATTCTGAGGTCGAGGAGTGCTCCTAGTACCCCTCCTAGGGTTTAGTTTTGGGTCAAGCCTTATCTATTACAATAACAAGTAAATGCATTAATATACAAAAAATAAATTATAAAAAATGATATATTTAACAAAATAATCACTTATTGCCATCTAATGATCACTCTCCTCGAGGGAAATATTCGAATGCCCATGTTGAGGCATGCTAAAACCCTATAGAAACCATCTAAAGAGAAATTAAACTACGAATCAATAATGATTTGATTTTTCACTAACTAAAAATAATAATGAATGTAAATTGAAATTTAGTAATTTGCCTCATACCTCCATGAGGGGTATCAAGGAGTCTATAGCAGAAAAAACACCAAGCTCCATTTCTCTATGAACATTTGGAGGTGTATCCGCTTCCAACATCTAAAAATAAAACAACAAATTATTCAATCACGAAAACTACAATAGTGATGCATGTCATGGCTTATAATGTATGAGATAATGAACAAAAATTTGAGTACTTATTAAACTATATATTTCTGACTATCATGCTTACTATTTTCCCTATCCATAGCTTGTTTGAAAGCACCTATTTTTAGGATTTTATCCATAGTAGCAAGGCGGTGAACCATTTGATAAAATGCTTGGTAGACATGTATGATAATTGTGGTATCATAGAGAAGGCAGTGAACTATTTGAAAAAATGCCTCAAATAAATGGGGTCTCATGGTGATGGAATGCCATTACAAACAAATGTGTCATGGCATTCCATCACCATGAGACTACATTTCTTCAAGGCATTTTTTCAAACTACTCACTACCTTGACTATGATATTGCTTATTATTATGTTTTGATAGATTTTTTCCAAGCATCTATATTTTGTTGAAAAGCACCTATTTTAGGCTTTTAGCCATAGCAGCAAGGAAGTGAGTAGTTTGATAAAATGCTTTGGTAGACATGTATGCAAAATGTGGTAGCATAGAAAAGGCAATGAGCTGTTTGAGAAAATGCCTCAAAGAAATGTGGTCTCGTGGTGATGGAATGGTATTCCATCACCATGAGACCGCATTTCTTCAAGGCATTTTTTCAAACTACTCATTGTATTGTCTATACTATTGCTTAACATTATGCTTTGATAGATTTTTTCCAATCATCCATAGTTTGTTGGATATCACCTGTTTTAGGCTTTTAGCCATAGCAACAATGAAGTTCAAGTAGTTTGATAAAATGCTTTAGTAGACATGTATGGAAAATGTGGTAGCATAGAAAAGGCGGCAAGTTGTTTGAAAAAATACCTCAAAGAAATGTGGTCTCATGGTGATGGAATGGAATTCCATCACCATGAGACCACATTTCTTTGAGGAATTTTTTCACATTGCTCACTGCCTTGTCTATGTTATTTCTTACTATTATGCTTTGATAATTTTTTTCCAAGCATCTGTAGTTTGTTGGAAAGCACCTAATTTAGGTTTTTAGCCATAGCAACAAGGAAGTGAGTAGATTGATTAAATGCTTTGGAAGCCGTGTATGGAAAATGTGGTAGCATAGAAAAGGCGGTGAGCTGTTTCAAAAAATGCCTTGAAGAAATGTGGTCTTATGGTGATGGAATGCATGTGGTCTCATGGTGATGGAATGGCATTCCATCACCATAAGACCACATTTCTTCGAGGAATTTTTTCCAACTAATCACTTCCTTGTCTATGCTATTGCTTACTATTATGCTTTGATAGATTTTTTCCAAGCATCCATAGTTTGTTGGAAAACACCTTTTTTAGGATTTTAGCCATAATAGCAAGGAGGTTCAAGTAGTTTGATAAATTGCTTTGGTAGACATGTATGGAAAATGTGGTAGCATAGAAAAGGTGGTGAGTTGTTTGAAAAAATGCCTCTAAGAAATGTGGTCTCATGGTGATGGAATAGCATTCCATCACCATAAGACCACATTTCTTTGAGGAATTTTTTCAAACTAATCACTACCTTGTCTATGCTATTGCTTACTATTATTCTTTGATAGATTTTTTTCCAAGAACCCATAGTTTGTTGGAAAGCACCTTTTTTTAGGATTTTATCCATAGCAACAAGGAAGTGAACTGTTTGATAAAATGCTTTGGTAGACATGTATGGAAAATGTGGTAGCATAGAAAAGGTAGTGAGTTGTTTGAAAAAATGCCTCAAAGAAATTGGGTCTCATGGTGATGGACATCACCATGAGACCACATTTCTTTGAGGAATTTTTTCAAACAACTCATTGGCTTGTCTATGCTATTGCTTACTATTATTCTTTCATAGATTTCTTCCAAGCATCCATAGCATAGACAAAGAAGTGAACTGTTTGAAAAGATGCCTCAATAAAAAGTGGTCTCATGGAATGCCATGACAAGAAAATGCAATTTGTGGCTGCTCCTAGTTATTACTTATGGTATGTGAAGTAATTGCATCACTACTTATGTTGAATTTCTAAACAACTATATTGTAACTTTGAAATTTTTTCATCTATCAACATCTAGTTATTAGTTATGGAATGTGAAGTAATGCTTTGAGTTTGAAAGATGTGCAATGCAATGTAATCAATGATATGAATATAAGCTACACAAATCTATTAAGTATAATTCATTAGTTAAACTCTTTATTCTATTACCTGCGTGAATATTTTTCTAACTCCACTGGCACTGGGAGGTGTTCCCACGAAACCTCCAATATTAGCCTATTCAACATCCAAAATCAGATATTAGAATACCATTCATATAACAATGCTATTAACATGTAATAAATTTATAATTTTTTACTAGTTACATACCTCAACAGTAGATGCAGTGGAGTAATAAGCAGGTGTAGGGCCGATGTATCCAGTATCAACACTGTGACCTTGGAATTTTATTAAAATCATAAAACTAAATTAGTTAATCTTTTATTTCAAAATTACAATTTAATAAATTCAATTCAATGAACATGTTAACATTTACCTGAGTATCGATGCCATAAGCCTCATTCAAAATCTCATCTACCCTTGTCATCTCCATAGCTACAAACGAATCCTGCATGACAACTTCTTGAGTGTCGGTGGGGTCATATGAACAAGTCACCTTGCAAGCCTGACACGAATGGGGTGGAAGCCTACCACTCGAAAAATCCGCTAGATGGTGTTGTAGTATAGGACTAGCATGCTGGATGACACTCTAGGTCAAAGAGGTGATAGCCTGTAAAGTATCTACCTCGACACTCTCCTTCACAATGAAAGGGATAACAATGTGCTCATGATCCAGCCTAGCAAGAGCTTGTCTCGCTTTCCTCTAGGATCCTACTATGCATCAGGTCTATCTTGAGCCAACCCCCCACCTCTCCCCTGAAAGTCCCTCATATCAAAATAATTTGGGATTTTGTTTAGGATGAACTCCTAGTATAGTTTCTTTAGGAAATATTGTGGGACTTCACAATTGTTGTGTGGTGGGTAATCAAAAATCATGTACCACCTATCCCAAAAAAATTTCCTAGTCCCTTGGTGGTGGCACCAATGGATAGGAAACCTCTTTGTATTGAGGTCAAGATTTTGATTTGTGCATGGGCGGTGAATAATGAGCACAAATCTAATTTTGTAATTTTTTGATCTTTTACATCTTTATATGATAATTTATCGTGGTAAAAATTCCTAGCCACCTGTCTCCTATCTTGCCAACCACTTAATTGTTTGTTGATTGCATCTACATGTTTTAACAATTCTTTAAGTGAATTTTCAAGTGTTCTTCTCTCTATGGTTGAACCTGCTGGATCCTTCAACCTTGTGATTAACTCCTCAATTTGTCTTTTATTGTTTTCAATTACCCCCATTAAATTTTGTTGAGTGCCAGGAGGATGTTGAGGGATTGGTGGAGGATATTGTTGTTGTGGTTGTTGAACTTGAGAATTTTGTTCATGTTATTGTTGCTCTGGTTGTTGAGGATTTTCAGGAGGGTTTTGAAGAGGGTTTCCACAATCATTATAATTTCCTACAAATTCAACAAATGAATATCAATAACAACCTAAAACTAACAAATTCACAACAACAAAAAAAAATCCTTACTTATTCAACCTCCCCGTCGACGTGGCAGTATCTTGGTGACAAAATAGAAACAAATTGATGAAAAAAATGCACGATTGTCTCCTCTCAGAACGCGACCGTGCAAGAGAAGGGATTTTGGCCGCGGGCAACATAAAACACAGTCAAAATACAAATGAATTCAATTTCCTTTTTTGTTTTGTTGTAATAACTCATAATGTGAGCGCATTATTTTGTGCTCACGTTAATAGGCTTGATGTAGTCGAGCCTTAGGCTTAGCACACCAAGCCATAATGAGAGCACATTATAATGCGCTCACATTATAGCCTATCAGGAGTTTTTTAAAATTTTGGCCACAATTTGGCCCCCCATCTTTTTGTACCCGCCCATAATCATTCACAATTACCATTGTATTGATAAAAATTTATGTGTGGTACATCTATACATATACATATACATGTTGTTAGATCCCTTTGACATGCATGTGTGTATATATACACGTACTCCACAAATTTCCTTCTTATCAATATAACTGTAATATAACAAGAAAGAACTCCAAAGCTCAAATAGATAAACATCACCCAATAATGCACTCAAAAGTAAACAAGACTCTACTAATACAGAAACATCAACTAAGGATGACTTACAAACTTCCTACTAAATGAAACAACTCAATTATTCTACTGTGGTGTGTGTATTCTCAGATAGTTTTTGTTACTTGTTACTCGACCAAGTTCTTTTCCTGAGTAATACTTCCCCTCTGCTTGGAGGAATTGAACATATACTTGCAACCACTAACACATGCCAACGATAATCAATTGTTCACAAAATATGTAGTATACGTAATACATCTCCAAATTTAGAATATTAATTCAATAACAATTCAAACACATATGTGCAGTACTTTTCTCACAACATCAAATGCGATAACATACATTCATAATGCATTGATAAAAAAGTGCAAGCACAATTTATTCATCTCCAGAATTCACATTACATTCATATTTACCCTACATAGTAATAGTAAATAGTAATTACACAATTTGGGGTGTAACATACTCCCCCCCTTGTGAATCATCGTCCCCAATGATTTTATGTAGCAACATAAAACAAACAAACAAAAAACAACATAGTGTTTCAAGTATTCTCAAAAGCATCAAGAACATGAGGAAAATTTTGCTGAATCTCAGCATAGTCCTCCCAAGTGGCTGAGTCTTCTACATATTGATCCCCCTAGAATTTGCATTGCAAGACTTCTCTGTTACACAAACGAAGCTTACGTGTTCCAAGCACTTTGATGGGCTTGAGAGTTACCACTCTGGGGTCCTGTACCTATAAAGTGATCCAATCAATCACATGATTATCAGGAGGACACATGGAAGATGTTATGCATTTTGGAAAGAGCTAGTGGAAACACAATTCAATAAGCTACTAGATTCACCTCCTCTAGAATCTCAAAAGGTCCTACATAATGTGGGGCTAACTTAGAATACTTTCCAAATTTAATGGAGCTCTTGTGAGGTTTCACTCTCAACAACACCTTGTGACCTACCACAAAATTGCGGGGCACTCTTTTGGCATAAGCATAGCTTTTATGATGGTCGTTAGCTTCAACCATCCTTTTCTTAACAATCTTAACTTGCTCCTCCATTTCTGCTAACATTTCTATCCCAAGACTCACTCTGTCTTCTAGACTATCCCAACTTATAGGAGTTCGACACTTTTGACCATACAATGCTTCGAAAGGAGTCATTTTTATCGCAAAATGATAAGAATTGTTGTAAGAAAATTCTACTAAGGGTAAGTAATCTTCCCACTTGTATTGTTGATCCATACAATACATCCTAAGTAGGTCTTCCAATACTTGATTCACCCTTTCAGTTTTCCCATCTATTTCTAGATGATATGCTAAGCTAATATTTAGTTGAGTCCCTAGTGCAAAAACCAAGTTTTACCAAAACCTAGAAGTGACTTGTGCATCCTTATCTAAGATAATCTTCTTAGGAATCCCATGCAACCTAAAAAATTCTTGCACAAATTTCCTTGCTATGACAGGTGCTCCATCAGTTAGATTCTCAATATAAAATGTGCTACTTTGGTAAGCTTATCTACCACCACAAGAATGTCATTGTGCTTATTTTTTTACATAGGAAATCCTTGCACAAATTCCATACTTATGACTTTCCACTTCCTTTCTGATATATCATGTGGGTATAATAAGCCTGCAGGATGATGATGCTTTGCTTTCACTCTTTGACACTCAAGACACCTAGCCAAAAATCTTGCAACATCCCCTTTCATCCCTTTCTAGAAGTATAATGGCTTTACATCTACCATCATTTTTGTCACTCCAGGGTGTCTAGAGTATAGTGCTTTGTGTACTTCCTTTCATACCATATTTATTAATCCTTCTATGTTAGGTACATACATTCTACCCTTATATCTAAGTAATCAATTTGGTTCAAAATGAAAACCTCCATACCTAGAATCTTGTGGATTGCTAGTGAGTGCTTGCTTGAATTGCAAGTAGTACTCATCCTCTTTGCATTTATGCAATACTTTCCCCTTAAAGTTGGTTTGAATTGCTACTATAGAAGCAATATGTCATCTTCGACTCAAGGCATCAACAACTTGATTTTCCTTCCCTTTTATATAACTGATATTGAAGTCATAATTAGCTATCAACTCTAACCATCTTCTCCATCTAGCATTCATATTAGGTTGAGTGAAAAGGTACTTTAACCCATTATGATCAGTTTTCATCTCAAAGGGTTTTCCTAACAAGTAATGTCTCCACATTTGCAATGCATGAACCACAACTACTAATTCTAAATAATGTGGTACATAGTGTATAGGCCACTCAAGCACCGCCTTAATCTTAGCTGGATCTACTGAGATTCCTTTTGTCAAAATTACATGTCTCGAATAATGTATCTTCTTTTGGGAGAATTTACACTTAGATAGTTTACCATACAACTTATGTTCTCTCAAACATTGTAGGACCATATGTAAATGTCGGCAATGTTCCTCCTCATTTCTAGAATAAATCAAGATGTCATCTAGAAAAAAAATACAAACTTGTCTAAGCAGTCCCTAAATACACTATTCATCAAGTTCATAAATGTTACAGGTGCATTTGTTAAACAAAAGGGTAAAGCAATGAACTCATAGTGTCCATATTTGGTTCTGAATGCAGTTTTAAAAATGTATTCATCCTTAATCCTCAATGAGTGATATCCATACCTCATATGCATTTTAGAGAATATGATGACTCCCCTCATTTGATCAAAAAGATCATCTATGCGTGGCAACAAATACTTGTTCTTAACATAGCTTTGTTAAGCATATGATAGTTAACACACAAATTCAAAGTACCATCCTTTTTAACAAAGATGACGATGCTCCCTAAGGAGAAACACTTGGTCTTATCAACCCTTTAGACAACAATTCATCCAATTGTGCCTTAAGTTCCATAAGTCCAGTGGTTTTCATCCTATAGGGCACTTTGAAAATAGGTTCAGACCTTGGAACTATATCAATAGAGAAGTCAAATATTCTTTTCAGAGGCAACCCTGGTAACTCTCTGGAAACACATCCAAAAAAATTCTCAATAATGGATACTTCTCCATATCTGATTTTCCAATTTCATCTATTTCACCATCTTCTAACTCCTGAAAGCTCTAGAATTCCAAATTATCAGGATCCCATTCTAGTTCTTCTATCTTGATGACAAAGAGTTTACACCCTTTCTTCTTAGCTCTTAATAGTTGCATTGCCAGATTTGATGAATACTAAGCTCTCTAGGTATCCCTTGAAATTTTACTTGATTCCCAAAATCATCTAGGCATTGTACAATTTAAGTATGACAATCGACCTTAGCCCTATGTCTCCACAACCAAATAGACATTGTTCCACATTTGCTCTTGTTCGGTTTGCATACTCTACATCCCAAGACATTTCTATGTATCCAACCTTCCTAGATAATTGTTTAGCTACTCTAGGTGACATGAAATTCTCAGTTGCAATAGTGTCAATAAGAACAAAAATAGGTAAGCCAAATAAAATACCTAGCATTTCAACTGGAGTTACTTGATACTCTACCTGATGATCATCCACAACTACATGTATCTTTTATTGAAACATCACCTACTGGGTGGGTAAGGAATTACCATATGGTCATGATCTAGAAGTTTTATTAGGACATATGTTGGCATAATGGTCCCCTCCACATGCAAAAAAATCCTGTAATTGGTCCTTTCTTTCTAGTGGGTTCTCTAGGCTTGTTGACATTTTCATTAGCTTTGTTGGTATTACCCATGCTAGAACCATTCCTCTTACGCTCTCTTCTAGACTCCTTTTCATCATTGTGAAACCCTTTTCCCTTTTTCCTTGCAACATTTTGCACATATTCCACCTTCTTTGGAACTGGCTAGTCAAGAACTTACACAACTTTCTTATGCTCTCTACTTTCTTGACGAGTGGAGTTAGCCTTGAGATTTTTCTCCTATTTAATTGCTTTCCCATACATAAAAGATCTATTTTTGTTGGACCATGCATATCCACTTCTCCTGTTTGACTGTTAATTCCAATAATAAACTTTCTTATGCAGAATCGTTCACCCTTGTGATATATAGGAACATAACATAGAAGTCAGGTAAATTTCTCCAAATACTCATTGACCGTCATATTACCTTGTTTCAAACCTTGAAAATCTGAGTTTTTGGTCATAATAGAGTTGGGGAAACCATTTCATACAAAAGATCTCAACAAATCCTCCCCATGTCAGCTTCCATGAGTTAATATTGAGTTCCAAATTTTTGTTCATCCACTAGTTGGAGGCTTCTCCTACTAATTGGAAAGCACCCCATTTGACTTAAATGATCTCATTGTAGTTTTGGATCTCAAAATACTTTTCCATTTGGGAAAGCCATGCCTCAACATCATCTCTACCAGCACTTCCATCAAACTTGGGTGGGGTAATCTTCTTCATGTCCTTGGAAAGTTCAGAAGCCATACACTTCTTATTTCTTTCCTCAGATGGCGTAGGTGATTTTTCCTTCTCATGATTATGAGTTTCATCATGCCCATGAGAAGAGTTTTCTTCCTCATGGTCATTAATGGGAAGTTCTTTCTCTACCCTATCCTTAACTCTTTCTTGCTCAAGGTTAGCCAACCTTGCCAAAATCTGGTCAAGTCTAGCTTCAATCCTTGTGGGTCCTTTCCCAACTTCCTAGCTTCTGCCAAGGTTAGTTCGTGTCCTCACCATCTTCACTAGATCGGTTTTTACTTGAATGTTTATCCATGTTAGACTAAATTATGTTATCAACTACCTTATGGAAAACATTAAGAATGGCATTCATATGCACATAAAGAATTCCACATAAGATTAAGCACATGCTTTTTGATAAACATATAATTTTATTCATTTCATAAGGATTTCAATATCCTTTTGATTACACGAAGTGACTATTCAAATAGTCAATTGGAGAGTATCCCTCAGATTCACTCTCTAACACATAACTTAAAGGAGTATAACCTACAGACTGAGATTGTTGCTCATCTCTATCTTTTTTTTCATCCATTAATTGTTCATACCTATCCCAAAATGGATAGTATCCTTTGGATTTGTCATCCGATACATAGTTACGAGGTTCAATACCAATATGGTGTTCATCAACAATATAGTCTACCCTTTTCGCAGACATTTGTTTATGAGACCATTTCACATCTAACAACACTTGAGGTACATATCCCTCAGATTTGTTACTCGAGGAAATTACAATTATTTCCACCAGTGGAAGAACTCTAGGGTCCCTAAAAGTAAATGTCAGACTAACACTCCCTTTTGAGGGCATATTGTTGGAAAGTGATAATGACTCTGACTTTTCTGGTGAAATGGAAGGTAGGTAGTTATACTTGGCCTCCATATTCATCTTCCTCTTCACACATTCATCTGAGAAAGTGTGTGGTGAAAGGTTTTAGTGTCACTCAACCAGATGGAATTGTCTAAGTTGGTACCCTCTATTTTTCTAATGATGGCTTCTCTTTCCTTCTTGTCCTTGAGGTGGTGCTCATTTCTGATTACTGAATTTCAAGCCGTTAATCTGAGATGCACCATCCTGGCACAAGAATTCACAACATTAGATAACATTGGACAGAAAGAATGATGAGCTCATAGGTTACAAAGCTAAACTTGGTAACTCTGATACCACATGTAACATGCTAACCTTTCAATGAAGTAAAAATTCCTAAGTTTTCATTTTGCAAGTAAATAAACTATGTAACAAGTCATTGTAATAAAAAAAATTCATTTGTTTATTGAGAATATATGAACAAAGATGCCATAACATAATACAATAAGGATTCCATTTCATTACAATAATTTCATAAGTTACAATCATACAAGAATGCATACATTTGCATACATAGCTCAATGAGCTTTGGAACAAATAGTTGTAAGACAGTTCGAGATCCTTCCTTTCAAATCTTGGTTCTTCTGTCGCCTGTTATGGAGGAGAAGCATCACTCAAGTACTTTTCCGCCAACCATAGACTCTTAATGTGGTCCCCCACACATCTATCATTTGATATATGTCCCTAAATGATATATGTCCCTTTTCTTCAATGAAGATATTGGTAGAGTAACCAAATAATGACTACCAACTAAGCATAGTGTTGTGTCCTACATAACTAGAACTTGTAATCCCACAATTGGGAACTAGCATGTAATACTAGATCATGGTGAACTGATAGTGGAGTCAGAGGTAGTCACACTACTTTGGCCAAAGCGTTCTCAAACGGTAATCCGAATGAAAGTAATCTATCACATACACTACTCAGGGCCAATTTGACTTAAGGCCATCTTAAACTACACATAGGTATTTCCTTCAATGGATAATCTATCACCCCATAGATAACCTATCACCATTTCTACATACTTGGAATAAATCTACTTTAACAAAGTAAATACATAAGCTCCCTCCCACACTGGATAAACAATCCTAGGAGTAAACACAATCTATGCTAGTTAAATTAATAACCTAGCTAAGAGTAACTCATATGCCACTCACGTTTAATCATATCTAGTATGTAATACCTATGATAAACACCAACCTCCTATTATGGAGTGCATATAAGCAAATCATAAAAACAACATAATATCTTCTATTTCCTTTTCAAAGCCATTCTGGTTTCCCTAAATGCAAGTACTCATAAAAGACAATTTGAAGCATTCATGGAGAGAAATATTTAATAAATAAAAAAAAAAAAAAAATATCCCCATGCTTGTTATCGCTTATCCAATCAATTGACAACAATGAAACTTCTCCAAACAACAACTAGATTGGTTATAGCTTCTCAAGAGTTGTCGCAATAAACCTCTAATACTCAAGTTGATAGAATTATTCTCTCAAATACTACACTCACTCAAAATAATAAAACTCTCTCTCTCTCTCAAATAAAATGGAGTAAAAATGATTTGAAAGAATGTGTCCCAAACAAGTGGTCAAGCTCCACTATTTATACAATGATTTAGTGACTACTCAGCCTATAGTTTAGGCATGGTTTATGAAAACAACAAGCATGCACAACAACACATATGTCACAACTAAAAGGTGGCAAACATGGAAGCTCATACTCAACTTAAATAGCTACAGATCGACCATATTGATCGATAGCAATTAGAGACTAATTCAAATCTCCACACAATAGAATTCAATTTTCTTTTCATAATAGACATCTATAGATAAAATGATTCAAAGGTGGTGCCAAGCATCATTATTTATTTTCAAAGATGGATCGGTTTCCTTCATATCAAAAACAATCAAATATCAAATATGTGCCACCAAGTATATATCGACTAAGTCATGGCTGAGTCGATTCATATAATGTAATGACCCTGCTCAAATCTGATTGAAAACTTCTAAAATTTGGTCTTGGAAATTTCATCAAACACTTTGCATACAAGGGTCATATGACTGATATAACATTTCAGTTTGCTTTAATGACTCTTTTCTTCAATTAGCATCAATGAGAATGTTTACAAATGACTCTAAATTGACTAAACAATGACCTAATATGAATGTGCAACTTATTTTGACAATATTCAATGCATATATGTGACTGAAACTACTTGCAATATGCAGCTACAACAACTAGTAATTATGACAAACACTTTGGATGCAACCTAAGATGACATTTATGCACTTACAGCCAAGTGGTATTTTAACTAACATTTGGTATGCAAAATTATAACATTATTTATGCCAAAAAGAGAACCTACAGCCAATTGACATTTTGACAAACAATTGGCATGCAAACTAATAAGCTGATCATGAATGACAATAACATATTCAATTACAATAGTATTGGACCAACAACTTATATCTCCTTCTTTGCAATAAAATGTCTACTACAATGATGCTATAAATTGGCCAAGACTCTTGGCTTACAATTGTTTGACAATAGTGCCAAATCTGATTTTCTGAGTATTCACTTACATCAGCAACTAAAATGCCTATGATGACAATGCAAACTACTTAGTAAATGCAAGAAGAACCAGGTAATGATGGCACCCAATGTTGTTGATGAAGAAACAATAAAAATCCAATGTGATAGGCACCTTCCAAGTTCAAATCGAAATACTCAAGCTGCTGCCCCTGTTCTTGCCTGGAAAAAGTTTAGATAATTAATTGCAGCACTAAACGCCCTCCAATTTTCCCTTAAAACGATTGTCTCGACGATAGGAATTGAGTACAACAATACCCAGAATGATTGGCCTCCTCAATCGAAAGATATGAGCAAAAACATGAGACTCACATAGGCTGATCAACCTCCATGACAACAGATTATGAAGGTCTGAAAATGCAATTGAAACTTTACAAAATATCACTCCTTAAGATGATGAAATGATAAATCACAGTCAACAATTATTCTCCAAATTGAATCTCCACAAATTTGCTCAATAAAATAATCAATCTCAACAATACATCAGTTGCTAAAGTAACTTCTCCATCAAATGCAACAATACATCAGTTGTTGCAAGTCAAATACTTTACTCAAAATAAGTACAATAATACATCAGCTATTGTACTCAAATAATTTCCACAATGAAGCACGAATAGAAAGTCTGAAGTAACTTTCTCCCAATTGCAATAATTCAAGTGATATTTCACACCCTCAAAATTGCTATCAATAGGAAGTTTTCGTTTCCTATGACAATGAAGTAATCTACAGAAACCCTAGGCTCCACAAGATGAAACAACAACAACAACATCAAATCTGCCTGCTGAGAATGAAGCCCAAGATGTCTATTTATTCTTTTTCCCCAATTTCTCAAGAAGCTTCTAGAATATTATTTTATTTTATTTAAGTGACTTTATAATATATTTTAAAATCAAGTCACTTTATTAAATTAATTAAATATAAGGTCACCTTTTAATTTTAACTTTATTTGATAACCTTATAATTAATTAACTTAACACCACTTAATGATTTAATTAAAGTAACTAATTAGTCATCCTCTTGAAAAACATTATTTTGGACAACTTAATTAATTAAATTAATTAAATCAAATTACCTCCAAAAACGGGGACATTACATATAATAAATCCATTTGACAAAATTGTTGACTTGTTTATACGCCTCTATAGATTGCTGGTTAAAGCTTAATGACATGACATTTAAAGATTGCTAAGTCAAAGAAGATACTCATAATATGCGTTGACTTAGTCTTCACCAAGTATAGACTTATTGTAGTGAGCAATATTATAGTAAATGTGCTCCATTATGCGTGGCAACAAGAGTACAACTGAACCTTGCATAATAGAGTCACAAGTAACTTACAATCAACCTCTAATAATCGACCTCTATCAATATCTATGATAGTCGATTTTAAGTCTTAGATAATATATTAAATATATATTAATATATATATATATGTATATATATATATAAATATATAAATATTTGTTGATATATATATATATGTATATGTAATATTTTATATATATTTATATATATATATGTATAGGCATATATATGTTAGTATATATATATATATATACACACACATATTCATAAGCCATCAACGTAAGTATACATTCAATATTTAAATAAGTATAATCACAATAGTATTTACATTCCAATCACAATATATCAATTGTATACATACATACATACATACATACATACATGCATACATATATTATGTATGTATGTATGTATGTGCCTTTTTGTACATGTATACACATGTAGCATGAATACATATATCGATACATCCCTATGGGCATGTCCATTTTCCATCGTACGTGTGTATCAATACATATATACATATAGATATATGTATATACTATACATATACATACATACATACATATATATATGTACACATTTGATTCACATATAATCATTCACAATAACCATTGTATTGATAAACATTTACATGTGGTACATCTATACATATACATATACATGTCGTTATATCTCTTTGACATGCATGTGTATATATATACACGTACTCCATAGATGTCCTTCTTATCAATATAACCATAATATAACAAGAAAGAACTCCAAAACTCAAATAGATAAACATCACCCAATAGCGCACTCAAAAGTAAACAAGACTCTACTAATGTAGACACATCAACTAAGGATGACTTACCAACTTCCCACTAAATGACACAACTCAATTATTCTATTGTGGTGTGTGTATGCTCAAATAGTTTTTGTTACCGGTTACCCAGCCAAGTTTTTCTCCTAAGTGATACTCCCCCTCCGCCTGGAGGAATTGAACATATACCTGCAACCAGTAACACATGCCCATGACAGTCAATTGTTCACAAAATATGCAATATACATAATGCATCTCTAAAGTTAGAATATTAATTCAATAGCCATTCAAACACCTATATGCAGTACTTTTCTCACAACATCAAATGTGATAAAATACATTCATAATGCATTGATAACAAAGTGCAAGCACAATTTATTCATCTCTAGAATTCACATTACATTCATATTTACCTTACATAGTAATAGTAAATATTAATTACACAATTTGGGGTGTAACAACCTTCATGACATACCTATCCTTCTTGATATTCACTGTCCTCCATGAGAAGTGAATGGCCATCTTTTAAAGTTTGTCCTCTACGTGCTGAGGCTTTGCATGTGACTAACTTGTTCCTTTCTTATCATTTGTTCTTTCTAAACCCTACTCTGTTATTTCTACCTCACTATCATCATTTGCATTATGAAAAATGTCTTTATCTTTTGCATAGGATGGTCCATTTGATATCCTCTTATTTTGACTATCCTTTGAGAAGATTGCATTGCTATGATTACTTTGTGTCATTGTGACTTCACTCCACTATGCTCAAAGGACTCAGTCCTTACCATATTTCTTGTTTGGTATGATTGTCCCTTTTTACATAACCTTCTTTTCCACTTTCTTCATTTGGTTTCCTTCACTAACCAAGACTATCACTATATTTGGTGCCTTATTCAATTTGAGGGTTGCTTTCTACAAAAAATAGACCCTTGCTTTTTTGAGCATTGCAATCTATCAAGAAAACTAACTCTTAAACTATCATACACCCTTCCATCCTTGCCACACATGATTGTCCTAATGCATGCTCACTTTTGAAGCATTGTCCTCTTGCAATTGTTCTTTTATCCTTCTTAAGGATTGTTGTTTGAATCTTCATGCCACTATACACTTTTGAAATGATTGTCCTTTTCATTTGATATTGCATTATAACCTTGAGTCTAGAAACCTTGCCATTACATGGTTGACTATGCTTTTCCTTTTAATCACCAAGACCAACCGTCCTATTCCTTTTTGACACCTCACTGTCCATGTTTGATACTAAAGATTGTGACTAACCTTTTTAATAAGTGATTGTTCTTAAATCTAAAACCTTGATGAATCTTTATGCATTGACTGTCCTCTTGCAATCATAGGTTATGACTGATTGTGACTGTCCTTTTTGAAAAATGACTATGCTAAGGACTATCATAATGGTTGTCCTTCTTTGATGCATATCACTGTCTATGTTGGGTCATTTGGTGACTCATGTCTACAAATCATTCTCAAAAGAAATCCTTTATAAGGACTGCAATACATTGTTCAGAATTTATTGCCTTGTAGAAGTCTTCTTGGCTATCCCACTAACACCCTATCCTAGGTCTTCCATCAATACTTGATTGTGATGACTGTCACTATCCTTTTGCATGGTGACTGTCATTCCATATTAGGAGTCTTAAAATATTTATTTACCCAATAATAGCTTGTAACATAAAAATTGTCCCTAACATTACTTGGTCTTGATCATAGTCATGTGCTTATCAAACCCTAACATTCACTCTTGGTTAGCCACTAGGTCTCTCTATCAATCTTCTATAGAGTCCCTTGTCCCTTCAACAGTTTAAGATGACTACCTTCTCAAGGATTTTCCAAGACAATTACTTCACCTTCAATACACTGTCATACATGTCCTTGACTGTCATTTGTTCATTGTCATTGAGAGTCTCTTTACCATGACTATGACTTATTGACTATCATACTTAATGTGAATGTCACTATGACTACGATTCTACAGGTCATATTGGCTACCTACAAGTTTGTATGTTCTATGTAATGCACTCCATGGACTATCACCTTTATTCATATTTTGTGACTTTTTTTTAAGATTGTCTCTTCTTTACTATTCATGAATCTTTGTGACTTTAATCTATCATCTACAATATTCTGTGAGTGTCCTTTTTTGAGACTATGTATACAAGTAGCATGTGTACATGTAGTCCATAACATACCTTTAAGCATTCCTTGGCATTGAAATATAAAACACCAATGCATATCCCTTGGAACCTATAAACTTTCACAGACCTATTGTCTAAAGGAAGCATACTAAGAAGGAATTTGACTCCAACTTGTTGAACATTGATTATTCTCTATAAGAATGCAGGGTTCCCTTGGTTTTTTATGATCTTGCACTAGCATGCCTTCTTTTAATTTTTCCATACTCAACATATTTATGATTGTACTATGACAGTCTTTATCCCTTAACACTATCATTTATACATCCTTGGTATAGACTGTCTTTTCTTGCTCGACTATTGTCCTCTTCTTGGTGTCTCTCTTACAAGCTTCTTGCTACAGGTTTATTTATTATTTACTATGTTTTTGGTTGTCCTCCTATGGACCTTCATCATGCTAACTAATGGTTGCAATTTAATATTTGAAGGTGACAATGGAGACATCAAGACTTCTTGGACTGTCCTCCATATTGACATTACTTCCCTTGACCTAGTATGCAAGGTGACTACAATATTTTAGTGCTCTATCTGAATGATCTTCTTTCATTACCACTGTCCATCATATTTTAGGTCTCAAACCTTCTTTGTCTTTAAATATTTATCATAATTGGCATGTTTTCCCTTCATGATCCTTCATCTCTTGGTAGACCTCTTGGTAACCCTTATTTATGGTCATGGTTTTCATAACTCTGACCTTCCTATGATTGTCACAGGGTTTCATCTTTTCTTAAAAGGATTATCTCTTCACATTTCTCATGTTGCATGGTTAAAACTTTGCATTTTTTCATTGCTCCTCCATTTCTTACCATTCACCTACCATATGATATTTTAGCCTATTGTCTTCCATGAGCTTTGCCACCTTGTGTTTGCAAGCAACCTTTATTAACTTGTGAGTTTCCATTCACTTGGTATTTCTTAGCCTTCAAATTGTCTTGACAGTCCTCTCAATAATAATGCCTTCATTTACCCTTCTTCATGGCTCTCATCTATCATGAAGACTCATATTTCCTCATTTCTATTTATCCTACCAATGAAGTGTTAAGTTTACTATCCTTTCCTGAGTGATGAGTTTACTAATATATGTTCTTGATTACCTCAAACTTGTCACTTTGCTTATGACTGTTTTCATCATTGTGGTTGTCCTAGGGAATAAACTCACTAGGGTTTGTACCTTTGACTCCTTCATTTACTCGTATTCTTGTGATGCTTTAAAAATAGTTTTTTTTTTCTATATCATTGTTTCTTTTTCTATATCTTTGATTGTCACATTTTCCCTATAACAAACCTTTTAACAAATTGTTTGGATTGTCATTTGAAGCTCAAAATCATTTACAACTAAATAAGGGTAGCAGATCTAGTATCTTTAATGGACTATCATCTCTAGATGAAACCTCAAGAATGTGGTAGATAAGTTCAATGATTTTTCTAATCTTAAATTAGATTCAATAGAAGCAGTGAATGATGTTTCAGACATTTTCTCTTGAACTCTTATCATTTATTGCATCATTATTTCAAAACTTCGAAAAGAAGGCGATATTGCAAAGGTTTCAAAGGACCAAACATACAGACCTGTGCATTAAAAGCTCCAGAACTTCAACTGTGCATGGTTGAGCATGACTAAAAACCTACGAACTCAGAGGATCTGCAACTCCCTTTAACTCCGTGTCTTGAAAGAAGATAGTCCAATGCACAATCTACATGTAATGAACCTCGGGAAACTAAACTTCTGATCACCTTTGAATTTGTAGCATGAAGAAGAGTCTCTTTTTTCATGAAACCCTAGAGAACTCAAGAAGAAACTCAAGCTCAACAAAAGCTGAAACTTCCATTAATTATTTTCCTTCTATTTCTTTTTACATGCACGTGCAGCTTGCTTTTTTCCCTTGGGTGTGAGAAAAGATCTATTTAAAATGAGTTTTAATAAGATCCTTTTTGCTTGACTAAGACTTAGCTAAGAACAACTTTATCAGTAACGCCTCATTTCGGGGATTAATACACAAGAAAAAACATCATTTAAACCAAACATTGTAGATAATACCAAGGACTAGGAAAATAGACTACATTTACAATTATTTAAAAAATAAAAATTAAATATAGATTATAAGATTGTTTCTCAATTTTTTAATTCTATATGTTCATTGGTTAAATTAATAAAATAAATTGAATGCATCAAATGCATTAGTATCGCTCTCTAACAATGACTAAAAATAGATTTAAAAAATATAAATATTCATTACCCTTTATTAAATAGTTCTTTTCTTATTGTTAATTTTATAAATATTTTAAATTAATAGATGTTAAAAAATATATTTTATTATTAATTATTTTAATCACAATCTCTCATATTTTCTCTATTTCACCTTTTCTATTAATTAAAATTGGCTCAAATATGATATAAAAAAAATGTATTCATTGGTACACAACCCTTTGAATAAAAATAATGTCATTATCAAATAGTGACATGAAAATAAGTTTACACTATTAACTTTTTTATAGTCAAAATGGAAAATGTTAAAAGTTTCCATAGCTTACGTCACGCTAATAACACTATTCATAATTCTCATCCAATAGAATGATAGATAAATTGGTATTGATATTTTAAAAGAAATTTTAAAAAAATACATTAAGAAATATGGTCAAGCTATTTTAATTCTAACATCTCATTGGTTCTTTTGGTACCAACTAATGAAACCTAACGGATACATAAATATTCTTACTTAGAACTGCTTATTCAACATTATTCAGCTAAGAAGCCACAATGGAAGTCCAAGAGCCACCACTTGGAATTCCAACTTAAGATGTCACTTTTGGAGATTCGAATGTGGATCTCCATCTTGAAAACCATATGGCCTTGCCATTTAAGCGCAACCCCATTGGCATGAATATAATATTTTTAATAATGAAGGTTTTTTTTAATATTTATGAATTTATTTCTTATATTTATGTGCTAACATTTTTATTATGAAATTTATTTTATATTTAAATCATGATTTATTCCATCTTTTAAATAATGTGACCTTCTAGCATAGTGTTTTATAAGATTTTTTTTAATTTTAATAGATAATTTTAAATATACAATTTAATTAATGTTTAAAAATTATATAATATTGAAATAGATTTAATGTCATATTATTGATTAATTTTATAACTATTAATTTTTTTTTTGTAAGTTCTACGAGAGGGGGTAGCTCCCTATATTGAAAATTTGAAAAAATGATTACATTGCCATACAAAGTCAATGATATAAATATCCCACTCCATCAATAATTTCTACCAGTCTAGCAATAGTTCTTCTATCAGATTTGGATTTTCTCTAATGAATTGTATAAATTCGTTGATATAGTTCAACTTTTCCATGCCTTTCTTGAACAGGTTCTAGGCCTTGCATAACTTTCCTTTCTTGTTTCCTTGGTTCAAACTCAAGATGCCCACAACAAGACCAAATTTAGGCTCCACTGGTACACCATCAATTGCCTCACAATCAGAGAGGTAAATGTTGAATATAATTTGCAGAATAAAGTGAAAAAGAAATTACATAAATAAAAGATTAAAAAAATCACAAAACAAGAACACAGATTTATCGTGGTTCACCATCAATTTGATGGCTACGTCCACACTCAGGGATTATCTCATATTATTCTCAAGTTCTGAATTAATTACATTCAGCCAACAACTTCATTATATAAATCTGTCTCCAATGAATTAATGCAAAAATCCATTCAAAATAGACAACTTCTAAATTGGCCACACATGCCAATAGAAGTAATTACAAAATGAGAAAGCATTTCGAATTAAGAAGGAAACATGCTAATTTGGGCTTCACTTAACCCAACAATCTCCCACTTGAAGACCAAATTGTTGCTCAGAGATATCCCACCACTGCAAAGTTAATGTCAGAGCTGCACAAGTCCAAGAGAAGGTCTACAGAATTCAAACTTCTCCCTCAGAACTACTTTTGTCAACATGTCAACTGGATTGAGCTTTGTGTCAAATTTCTCCACCTGCAGCTTCCCTTCTTCTATACAATGGCGAATGAAGTGATATCGCAACTCTATGTGCTTTGTTCGATTATGAAAAGATGAATTCTTTGACAAGTGAATAGCACTATTGCTATCACAAAAAAGAGTAAAAACAGATTGCTGAAATGACAAATCACCTATCAATCATTTCAACCAAATCATTTCCTTTGCCCCTTCAGAAAGAGCAATATATTCTGCTTATGTAGAAGAAAGTGCAACCACTTGTTGCAACCGAGAAACCCAACTGATCACTGCCCCAACAAAAGCGAATGCATAACTAGTGGTAGAACACCTTTTATCTAGATCTCCAGCCATATCTAAATCAACATAACCTCGTAGATGAATGTCCTTACCACCAAAACATAAACCGCGATTAGAAGTACCTTTCAAATATTTGAATATAAACTGTACTGCCTGCCAATGTTGTTTACCCAGATTACTCATAAATCTGCTCACTATTGTCAGTGCCTGAGCAATATCTGGATGAGTACAAGTCATGGCATACATTAAACTGCCAACTGCTAATGAATATGGAAACGTTTCATGTATTCTTTTTCTTCATTTGTTTTAGGACATATAGCTGAGGATAACTTAAAATGATCAGCCAAAGGAGTACTCACAGATTTGGCATTCTTCATATCGAATCTATCTAAGATTTTTAGAATATATTTTTCTTGAGATAATCTAAGTTCTCTCTTTTTCCTATCTCTGATTATATTCATCCCAAGAATCCTCTTTGATGCCCCTAAATCTTTCATGGAAAATCTTTGAGATAAATGTTGTTTTAACTCACGAACTATCCTCACACTATTGCCAGCAACCAACATATCATCAACATAAAGTAATAAAAGGACAAACTCACCATTTGGAAGCTTCTTGTAATAAACACACGGGTCTGAGTTGCAACGAATAAATTGTTGCTGAGTCATGAAGCTGTCAAATTTTTAATACCATTGTCTGGGGGCTTGCTTGAGCCCATACAAACTCCACTTTAATCTGCAATATAAATGCTCTTGACCCAGTTTTGCAAAACCTTTAGGATGCTCCATGTATAATTCCTCTTCAACATCTCCATGAAGAAAAGCAGCTTTGACATCTAATTGCTCAAGTTCAATATCCCAAATGGCTGCCAAGCCTAACACTGCTCGAATAGTGGTCATTCGTACAACTGGTGAAAATATTTCATTGAAATCAATGCCTTTTTCCTGAGCAAAACCCTTGACAACTAGTATGGCCCTATAACGTTGATGACCTCCCTCTTCCTCTTTCACATGATACACCCATTTGTTCAGAGGTTTTTGATTTGGTGAAAGAGGAACCAAATCCCAAGTGTCGTTAGCATGCAAAGACTCCATTTCTTCATTCATTGCCTCCATCCATTTGACCAAATTTGCATCTTTGCAAGCTTGTTTGAAAGTTTTCGGCTCTTCCTCACCACAAAGAAAAAAATCATAATTATAATCTATTAAAAACAACTAAAAATCATCAAATTTCTTTGGTAGTTTCCTCTTCCGTATTGATCTCCTTAATTGAGAATCACTTTCAAACTGCAAATTTCCTTGTTTCTCTACATTTTTCTAATTATTCTGTAAATGAACACCACTACCTTGTATTTCAATACTCCCCTGTTCTTGCACATTTTCATCAAATGTCTACCCCTGTATTCCTCTAATGGTCTGTTCTCCAAAAACTCCCACTTGAGACTATGAATTTAAAATTGGAGGCAGCACATTTTGTAGAGATAGTTGCGAATATGTAAAGGTAGGCTCACTGATATGTGAAGGCAACGATATAAGATGTGAGGGTTGCGAATTAAACAGTATAGGCTGCATACTTATTGAAGGCAATGAACCATTTAATAGTGGTTGCATACTTATTGAAGGCTGCAAATTGGATTGTAATGGCAGGGAATGAAGTTTAGAAGGCAACAAATCATTCTTCAAAGGAAACACAATTGATGTTGAAGGCAACGCCTCATTTACCAGAGGCTGTGTCATAGTTGGCAGGGGAAAAGAATGATATAAAGAGGGCTGCGAATTAGAAATTGAAGAGTGATTTGGTAAATGATACGCATCAACTGTTAAAGGCTATTGTGTAACAATTGGAGGTTGCACACTGCTTTGAGAAAGGTGTGCATGATTTTGAATGGCCTGTGTGAACTAGCTAATGTAGGAAATGAATGAAGTAAAGGGTGTGTTGGCTCTATGAAAGATGGCATTTGAATTTGAGGAGGGATGGCATCAACAAATAAGGGGCGGGAATTACCTTGTAGAGGCTGCGTGGAGATTATTAAAGGTAGCGATTGAACATGTGAAGACTGCGTATGAGCTAATGAAGGCATCGAGCCAACTAAAGAAGACTGGTTTGAAATTTCTACAAGCATCACACCATGTGCCATAGACTGTGTGCTAGTGTAAACAGGGGAACCAATAGTTGAAGGCAGATTGTTTGTAATAGATGGCTGTGAACAAATAGGTGTACTTCCGTTTGAAGAAATTATTAAAGGCTGGGAGAAAGACATAGATGTTTTCTTAACACGACCATTTTCAAATGAATCAACTTCAAAAAATTCATTGGAAGATTTGTCCAAAGGCTACAAACCTAGGAATTTTTTCTCATTGAAGACAACATCCCGACTGTGAACAATCTTCTTTGCAATGGGATCCCACAGCCTAAAACCAAATTGATCTTCTCCATAGCCTAGAAAAATGCACCGCTTCAATTTGAAATCAAGCTTTGTTTGTTGTTCTTTGGGAATATGCATGAACGCTTCACAGCCAAACACCCACAAATGATGATATGAAATTATCTTCCCAAGCCATCTCTCCTCAGGAATATCAAAATCCAAACAAGATGACGGGGCACGGCTGATCAAATAGACTGCAGTGTTGCACGCCTATTCCCAAAACTGTTTTCCCAACCCGACATTAGAGAGCATACAACGAGCTCTCTCTAAAATTGTCTGATTCAATCGCTCAGCTGCTCCGTTTTCCTGAGGGGTGAATGGGACCACCTTTATTCTTCGAATGCCATTATCTGCACATAAATTATCAAACTCCGAGGAACAAAAATCTCCTCCATTGTCAATTTTCAGAAATTTAATTTTATGCCCTATTTGATTTTCAACAAGAGCCTTGAAATTTTTAAACTTTGAAAAAACTTTTGATTTTTTATTCAACATGTAAATCCAAAATTTCCGAGTATAATCATCAAGAAATGTGACAAAGTAATTGGCACCGCCAAATGAAGCTACCTTAGTAGGACCAAAAACATCTAAATGCACAAGTGCCAAAGGAGTAGTGTTCTGATCATGGCCTGTCCTCAAGAAGCTAGCCCGACTTTGTTTGCCATAAAGACAATGTTCGCAAAACTACAAATGTTAGAAGTCAAGATCACCTGCATGCAAACACCTGTCACATGCAAAAGACATGCAGAACCAAAGAAGATGTTCTGTAAACCTCAAAGTAAAAATGCATGATTGAGAATCAATTATTACAAAGAGATCAATCCTTATGAAGGAGATCAAAAAACCCTAAATGAAACCAGGTAATGTGCACACTTAATAATTAATCAATTATTAATGTGCCTAAGTTTAGCTTAAGTAACTAAAGGAATAAGTGACTTAATTAATTAACCAATATGATATAATTAATTAAGTGGAATAACTTATTACTCTAACACCCCCCCTTAAGATGAACTTAGGAAGAAGCTAAAACACTAGAAGAAGATGCATGAAAGCAAATATGGGTCCCGACAACTAGGCCTGATTAGGTACCCATTTACAAATGCAAGTATGAGGTAGAGAAGGAAAACCCAGTGGGACAAAAGCCCCCTACAATGAGATGACATGCTGCAAAGAAGCACTGGAAGAACTCTGTAGAGTAACACTGGAACCTGATACTGGCAAGCAAGGAAAAATTCTTCTATTTACTACTTAAACCAGATGAGAGTCACTGATTGACTCAATGAATCATGATAAAGCAATAGTAGACCTGATGCCATGGAACACTCAAAAACTCCAAACAGGAACAACCCTGGAATCTATGAAGCAACAAGTGATTATTGAATGATGTATTATTGAAAATGAAGTGCAAAGATGCAAGATGCACCCTCCCAATTGCCAAAACATCCAAGTAATCTCCAAACAACCCATCGGGCCAAATTTGGACTAAGTGATCAACCTGGGACAGATACAAAAAAGTGCATGGACAGCAACATAGAGCTCCTTAATACCTTTCCAACGTTGCAAAGATAGCGAAAATCGGAGATCGTGACAAAAAGTTATGAGCTCAGAATTCTAAAATAAACATCTGAATTCAAACAGAAATAAATTTAGAAAAATAATAAAATACTAAAAAATAAACAACACCACTGGAAAGTGCTCAGAACCAACTTTCCTGCAATATCTTGTTTGCCCGATTTCGACATTGTATGCCCAAGTTATGACCAAAAGAAAAAAAATGCTCCTTTAGGAAAAAAATAGGGCTAGGAGGGGCAAAGAGGGCCGTACCGACGCTGACGTCATCAGTTCACGAGCATAAATTTGACGCCCATCTGGCCATCGGGGCAAAAAAATGCCCCCCTTGCCAGAAAAATTTGACGGCTACCTGAAACTATACCATTGCTAGAATATTCTGTAGGGAATATGCTGAGGGTACAGGGATATGCGAGGGGAATACTCCCTCGGTACTAGTGCCACCAATTTGCATGTGGGCTGGTTATGAAGTCGCCGACGAATTTTGAGGTAGTGGAATATTCCGCTAAGATGTCACCAGTTTGTGGAAAGGCTAGCAGTTTTCATATAGCCAGCGAGGGCTGCGAGAGGGCCATGTGGCGCGCTTTGGCAGGCCTACCAGCTGCAGTAGGGTACGATCCTCAGTCGGCTTTTAAGCTTAAAAAAAAATTCTCTCTTTTTTTTAAATTCAAAAAGCTTTTAATTTTTTTGCTTTTGATACATATAAATTTTATTTTTAAAAAAATAAAAATTCTGGAAAGAAAATAAAACCAGAATAAAAAAAAATGATAACCCTATACCTTTCGCTTGGCACGAAAAAATGAGATAGAAAGGGCCCAGATCTATACAGATCTGCGTGCCCTTAAAAATTTTTTTGCCTCTCGTTGCAACTGCTCGGATTTGAGCAAAACGACAGGCGATCTTAGGGTTTTGGAGTGCTGCGAACGCAATGGTGATGTCCGTTTGAGCCCAAAGTGTCCCAAAAAATTGGCTACCCCCAGATCTTGAAAAAAGATGCATGTAGAGACCCTTGCATTAGAAACTCATTGAAAGGCCATATCTTCAAATCACGAACAGGCAGCTGCAGGTCTGGAGCTCTAATACCATGTTAGAAGTCAAGATCACCTGTATGCAAACACCTGTCACATGCCAAAGACATGCAGAAGCAAAGAAGATGTTATGTAAACCTCAAAGTAAAAATGCATTATTGAGAATAAATTATTACAAAGAGATCAATCCTTATGAAGGAGATCACGAAACCCTAAAAGGGAAACCCTAAATGAAACCCTAGTGTGCACACTTAATAATTAATCAATTATTAATGTTCCTAAGTTTAGCTTAAGTAACTAAAGGAATAAGTGACTTAATTAATTAACCAATATGATATAATTAATTAAGTGGAATAACTTATTACTCTAACAAAATCTACCAATTGCAAGCCGGGAAGCTGATCTCGTTGAAGCATTACTTCAAGCCCTTTCTTGCTCATGTGACCGAGCCTCTTATGCCAAATTTTTGAGTTGTTGTCCATGACTATCATGGCAGCTCCCACTTCACCATGGCATTTTAAAATATAAAGATTACCCAACTTCTTGCCTTTTGCAATCACTAAAACCCCTTTTGTTACTTGCCAATTTTCTAAAGAGAATTTAACATCACACCCAGAAGCAATTAATTGACTAACAAAAATTAAATTTCTTTTCAATAAAGGAACATATCTCACATCCTTTAAAACCCATTGACTAACACTTTTTAAATTTAAAACTATATCACCCTTACCAACAATTTCACATTCCTTATTGTCACCAAGAAAAACCTTACCAAAAACACCTTTAAAATTTGTAAAAGCTTGCCTGCACGAAGTAGCATGGAAAGAAGCTCTGGAATCAAGTACCCAAGAGTCTATAGTCATGTCTCCAATAGACAAGATTACAAATCCATCGTATTTTTCAACAACAATGTTTGCTTCATTGTTACTGACTTTGTCTTGTGCCTTCTTATAATTCCAACAATTTTTCTTTGTGTGGCCTGGCTTGCCACAAAACCAACAGGCACCTGTTTTTCCTCTTGACTATGATCTAGATTTTGATCTCCTTCGATTATTGTATTTTCCTCTTTCTTTACTTCTACCTCTATTACCAATACTTACAGTCGTTAATTCCTCACCAGATGAGGGTTCCTGATTTTTTCTCCGCATATCTTCACTCAGTAAAGTGGCTACAACATCATCGAATTTCAGCTTGCTTTTGGCAGCCACCGAAGTGCTCACTGCCATCACAACACCTTCCTAGCTATTTGGTAAAGAACACAGTAATAAAATAGCTTTGATCTCATCATCCAAATTTATGCCTATAGAAATCAGCTGGGTAACTAATGTATTAAATTCATTCAAATGATTGGAGATAACCCCTCTTCGCATTTTTAAATTATATAGTTTCTTCATAATAAATACTTTATTAGAAGCATAAGCCATCTCATACATTGAAGACAATTTATCCCACAACTCCTGTGTAGTCTTCTCTGCAGAGACATTAAATAAAACATTGTTGGACAGTGATAGGAAAATTGTAGCTCTTGCCTTTTTGTCCAGCTTCTCCCATTCTTCATTTGATAGAGATCCTTTCCCTTTGGCTTTGCCATCCAATGCATTCGAAAGATCTTATTTGATGAGAAGGGATTCCATCTGCACTTTCCAAAGCCCGAAATTTTTCCCTGCAAACTTTTTGATTTTCCACTTGTTTGCATCTTCCATGGTTGTAGAAGTTCTTCACAATTTCCTGCACCAAATTTCTCCAACCTGCTCTGATACCAATTGTTGAATATAATTTGCAAAATAAAGTGAAAAAGAAATTGTAGAAATAAAAGATTAAAAATAATCACAAAACAAGAACACAGATTTATCGTGGTTCACCATAAATTTGATGGCTACATCCACACTTAGGGATTATCTCATATTATTCTCAAGTTCTGAATTAATTACATTCAACCAGGAGCTTCATTATATAAATCAGTCTCCAATGAATTAATGGAAAAATCCATTCAAAATAGACAACTTCTAAATTGGCCACACATGCTAATAGAAGTAATTACAAAATGAGAAAGCATTTTGAATTAAGAAGGCAACATGCTAATTTGGGCTTCACTTAACCCAACAGTAAATCTCATCCCTATCATATCGGAGAGCCGCACAAACCCCCCACAGTTGAGCACCCACCGCTTGAATATAACTGTTGAAAAACCTCTCCTATACCAAGTCATCGTGGGTATGCGCCCCACTCCAAAAATCATCACCAACCACCTTGTGAATCGCCTTGATCACCTTGTTTTGAGCCTTCAGGTACAAAAAATGGAGTTGTTCGTTTATCGTTTCCAACTCCCCAACATCCTCGCTACCAAGCATCTACAGTGTACACCAAAGTATTTCGCCATGGCCACACCTCTCAAATAATGCAACCTAAACAGTGTCAGCCCACCAAGACCCCAGGGAGGGAGAAAGATCAGTGTGAAGGAAAGAAAGGTCGTGAGCGATCTCCCACCACCAACACCCCCTGACCACCTCCAAGCTTGTCATAGCACAATCCGTCAAAGGTAGATAACAAAGAGATGTTCAATAACTAGTTGTCTCACTTCAATATAAAGGACAAACACAACAATCCATGCGAGCAACGTATCCCTAGATAGATTCAAAATCATTCCTTTCTGCTCGAATCAGACCAATATCTTTTTACGGCTCTAAATTGGAGCCACAAAGCTTGCCACCTCTTCACTCAACCCTCGAGGAATCGACGTTAGTACAGTGCCATTTCTGCACTCCGAAGTCACTTCCAAAGTCTCCATCCTTGTCTATGCCTCTCATATCTTTATTTGTCGATTCCAACATATCCTTGGGGATCATAGAGCCCACGTGTAAATTTTCTAATTCACTTTGCACAACTCCCATATTTTCTAACTTGTCCGCCACCATGTTCACTTCTCGGTACATATGCTATATTATAAAGATGTCTAGCTTGTCCAAGAGTTCCCAGATTCTATTCACCCACTGCTTGAACTTCCAGTTTGGGGACCCCCGTTTCACCACTGCATTGATCACCACCTGCGAATCTCCCTCTATCTCAATTTCTTGTAGTTGTTCTCGATGCACATATGGAGTCCACACGTTGAAGCTTCAAATTCAGCCTCATTATTGGTGGCTATGCTTAATTTTGTAGACAATGCTAGCACCACCGAGCTTGAGACATCCCTTAACACAATACCCACTACTACATAAAGGAGTGTTTTAAGACATTTATTTAAGACAAAATATTAGTTTTGTCTTAAATATATATTTTATGTTTAAATTATATTTTTAATTTTTTAATTGTCTTAAATTAAGACAATAAAAAAAACACTTTTTCTAAATAATTTTTTATTTCCCTCTTCTCATTTATTTTCCCTCCCTCGTTCGTTTTCTCTCCCTCTTTCAACATGCATTTTCCTTTTCCTTTTCAAACTGACAGTGGTATTGTTGATGGATAGGCGCCAATTTGAGTTGTGGGTATCAGATTCTTGGGTGATTTGAAACACCCAATAGCAGGAAGAGGGGGAAATTAGTTTGAGATTCATTCAATTGCAATGGCTGAGCATCCATGGATATAGTGAGATTGGATTCTTGTAGTACAGTAAATCTACATTAATGTTGCAATTCAGGGCTGCAAAATCCTGTGAGAATGTGGAAAGGACCTTTGTTGCCTACGGCCGCTTGGAAATGTTCGCAGCAACAGACCCTCACATGTTCTGTTCAGGCATTGAACTTCAAGAGACCTTCACATCAAGTTAGATTGCCCATATTTTCAATATTTTGTTCTTCTTACAATGGGGGATGCACTGGTAAGTAATAGGGTGTATCATCTGAACATTGGGTTTTAAAATATTTTTTGTATTTCTATCTTCTATAAATGATTCCTTAGTATGCTGTTGGCTACAATATGTTAACAATAATGATAAACAATTTTGAAGGCTATTATGTTGAATTGAGGTGCTTAAGAGATTTCTCCTCTCTTTGACATCTATTAAGTTAAATAGGATAAAGTACATCAAGATTGAAGTGGCACCCATTTCAATGCTGCGATTTGGGTATCCTCCAGGTGAATATTTTCTTCGTTAGATGGAATGCTTATGCCCTAGTGTGCTTGAAATTGCGATGCTATTGAAGAAAATTTCCATCTGTCAAATTTATGTATTACATACCTGATTATTCAACTTTTCCCTATCATATAAAGCTAGTTTGGTCTTGCATCAATTGGGTCATAAGTTCCACCTGCCAAATGTGTTTTACTATCTCTGCTTCCATGGAATGGGCTAAAGATGTTCTACTAATTGTATGAGTCATGGTTATGGGATAAGGGAATGGATCTCGTGCTTATTCTTACCAAAAACCAAGTGCTTTTGGATTTTAGGGTTTGCTTCTAGTACACACTACTATATTGTTTTCCCATCCATACACTATTTTACATCCAATGTGTATATCAGGGAGAAATATCTTTTGAGATTGAAAAAATATGCACAACAAATTCAGAAGTAATTTTAATTGATCTTTGGAGATTCAAATTGTATAGTTTGATTTTTGAGATAGCCACCTTTCTCTGTTCAAATTAGACTATTATTTTTTGCCTTTTTGTTAACAGGCCTTTCTTTTAATATGTAACAATTTATGAAACGACACATGCAATAATGCCTCAACTTTTATTTTTCACCCTTTTCTGTCAATCATCCAAAGATCATGGAGCAAAGCTTTATCTTGAACATTATTAATTGGTTGAAAAGCATTATTTTCATACAATGCTTTGATTGACAACTTATTAGCAAGTAGTGTGGATTTAATCAATTTTTTGGTGTAGAAAAAGGCAGAAGAGATTTCTTTTGGCATGGATGGGAAGAGCATATTTCTTGTCGGTATGTTTTAGAACATGTCAAAGCAAATCCAATTACATTTTGCAGTATAGGCACTTTTAGAAGAGGATTGATCATAACAGATCAAAATAAGATTTTGTGTAGTATGTAATATAAACACTGTTAACTTATTAAAAATGATTTGTTTCATAGGGATGATGGGTAGTGGAAAAACTACTGTGGAAATTTTTTTTCCTGAAGCATTGGGTTATTATTTTTTTGATAGGTTTGATTCGAGAAAACTGCACTGAAATTTCAAAATTGATTGCAACAAATGGTTATTATTGCATACCAAACATTTATGGTGCTAACTCCATTTCTTATGTGTAGTGATTGCCTCATTGAGGAAGTTGCAGGTGGAACACCTGTAGCATAAATTTTTAAAGAGAAGAATGAAGAATTCTTCAGAGATGCTGAGGTAACGATAATTTCACTTTTTAAATAAGCAGAAACACCAAAGGTTTCTCTTTCTTTGATCCTTTTTTTTTAAATTTCTGAAGTCCACTAGTCATTTGTAGTGAAGTTCCTCTATGTGCTTGCATGGGATAATATTTTGTTAGCTTTTCAATGTATAGGGTCGTGATATTGAACTAATAAAGTAGTTACAGGTTCATTCATATATGTTTCAATTTGTTGTTAATTAGACAATGCATTTTCAAGTCTTTGTGCATTAGAATTGCGAAAGTCTTGCACTCGATTGTGATTGATAGTGGCAATTGTACTCACAAATTTACTTGGTAAAATGTCCATATCCAGAGCAAAGCTTTGAGTGAGTTATCTACAATGCATCCTCTGCTCGTTGCCACTGGAGGTGGTGCTGTAGTTCCACTTGAAAATTGGTAAGAATTCAGAGATCTCCAAAAAGTACAGGGAACTACTCTTCATATTCCCATCTAGACCACATTTCCATTTTTTATTAATATCTAGTTTTACAAGCCAGTGAGTGCCTCAGTTCTTGCTTGTGTTGTAAATGTATAGGGCATATTTGAATCATGGAGTCACTGTTTGGTTGGATGTCCGCTTGGAGGCGCTAGCCAAATGATTAGTGGCAGTTGGGATTGAATCATGACCCCTTCTAGGACAAGCTTCAGTGGATTCATACACTAAGGTTTGTTTTTCTTCTCTATATGTTTTGGAGTTCTCATTCCCTGGATATTATGGAATCTAAGTGTATTCTTTGTTATTTTTACCTTAGGAATCATTTTCTCTTGCTTTTCTCTCTAGCAACATACATGGTGGCCCTTCATCTTGATGTATTGGCACCATCATTCATTTAAGTTCTATTGAAAAATTCAAGTGCCATTGAGCCTATGTATTATGGGAATGACGATGCTTTCTTGGTTAGTGCAAAGTACTTGTCCCCCCTCTATACGTCTATCATTCTTTTAGTGACAAGCCTCCTAAATATGCCATCTCTAGCTAAACCATATGCTTTTAGCTTGGTAGATTGAAAGTGAAACCATCAAGTTGGGACATATAAATTTTATACTGCAAGCAATTTTTTGAGTTTTAAAATTGAAATTTTAAGACCCATTTGATGGACATCTGATCCAAAGTGGGATACCAAATAGTAAATGAGTGTGATTGTTTTTAGTTTTGTTAAACATACAAATATTTTTCAGCATATAGCCATCAGCTACCAATTTGACCTTCAAGTTTATTGCCATCTGCTACCAATCTGATCTTCAAGTTTATTGACTGAGCTATCAATGTTCTATTTCATTTTTTAAACCCACCTGTAACCTATAGGTTATTTTCCAGGTGGCAGTGTTTACAGGGCTTTCCAATTATTCAGTGAGTCATGTGGTTCCAAGTCCAATGAGGCCTACATGTAGCTTGCCATCTTGTTTTGCTTCCACCAAACTTGGTGAGTCTGGGCAAGTATGGGTCAAGATTTTTTTTATATCATGGTTTTTTGTAAAAAGTCTAGATATCATAGTTTTCTAAAGTTGCCAAGTTTGAGTCTGAGCCAAAAAATAGCACAATCACAGCATCCATCACTACTACATAAAGAAAGGATATGGCCATAAATGAATTACATACTAATAAAACTCCATTTTACCTGAAATAAGTTGAGTTTGGAATCTACCTAACATAGGTTATAGCAGAAAAGGCCATGATTATTATATCTTCTGTCAAAGTCGACATAGATTTATGCCTTGGTGCATCAAAAGAGAATTTTATAATAGGTTGATTACTTCTAATAAGGATCAAGTTTGAGATAAACTGTGAAGTCATCCTTATCGGTATAAGAGGACACTATCTTAGGCCCCGCCTTCACACAATTTTACTTTTGATTATGTGCATTACGTCCTTCAATAAGTTAATGAAATGCATTTGTTTTTAACTTTATTATATGTCTAGAAGATACCAACCTTCATTATCACATACCTTAAGATAACTATGCATGCATAGTCACCAAATAGCATATTAACTATATGCTTTCAGAATAGCAAAGCAAAATGAATATTTTCTTTTATACAGGTCTATGATTCTCTAATAATTGATTTTTTTTATGTAGAACAGTTTTTACTTCCTCTCCATTGTTTGTGGTGATGATTCCAAAGATAGTGTTAGGTATTTGTCCTTTTGTGAAGGCATATTCTTGGAATCCTGTGAGCCTTTTGAGAATTTTCAAATTGAGCAACCCTTAAATTGATTGCATTTAATGTAGTTTAGAAAGTTAGAAGCTTTTAAGGGCGGGTAAGATATAGCTATTCAGATGGTCATTGCAACATGAAGCAAAGGGAGAACGAGAGAATTGTTAGTGTAATTAATTATTTAATTACACTCTAACATAAGTTTACTTAGGAATATTCTATTTCCTAGGTTAATTATTGTCCTTATCTTGTTGAGCTGTCTTTTTGCTCAAAATAGGATTAGGGTTGTGCATGTCTTGCTTTTTGCATGATTGCCTTTTTGAAGGCTTTTGCATTATTTGTAAGACAATTTCATTCAATATCATAATGCTGATTTTTTCTTGCACAAACTTACTTTGAGAGTTTACAGAACATCTTTCATTTTTGTTCTGAATATCTGTTGCATGTGATAGGTGATTGCTTGCAGGTGATTCTTGGGACTATGAAGTTGGTTTTTCAACTTCTACATGGTATAAGAGCTCCAGACCTGTTGCTGCCTGTTTGTGCTTTGAAGATATTCTCTCACAGCTATTTTTTATTTTTGCTTCAGAAATTTAGCTTCTACTTAGTTGTAGGAAAAATGATTTCTGGGTTTTGTAGCCAGGGTCAAAATCTGAACTAGGTATCTTTTAGACTTTTGATATCTTGTACGGATCTAAAGAAAAATGCAGTACAAAAATTGGCGTGCGTCATTTTCCTCTTAGATGAAGGTTTAAAAAATTCATTTTTTCATCTTCTGCTTGCTGGATCAAAAAACGATTTCTGGGTTTTGTTCTTAGCTTCAAAATATTTCTAGTTTTCTATTTTTGTCCACTCATTGTGAACAGATTTTGCAGAAATCAAATCAGAAGTAAACTTTTTTTGCTAGAAAACCCATTTCCTGCAGGCTAAATTCAGTTTTCTGAAAAAATCATAACTTTTGGCCATGGCGTCAGATTTTCGCAAATGATATATCATCGGAAAGCTAGTTCCGACCTCTACACAGATTTGAGGTCATTTTTTTCATCATGGAGGCAGATGTGAACATTGGTTTGTGCATGCACTCAGTTTTATTTTCATGCACTTGGTTTACATTTTCTCTGTAGTTTATGCATGTTTTGCATTCTCTCCTTTTACAATTATTGGGTATTGTAATAAATGAACTAATATAAAGTTCCATCAGGGGGGTTTCTTGCATAATAATATGATTAGAGTGTGCATGCACTTTGATCCCCATCTTCATCTTGATTTGATGGTAGCTCGCATGGGTTTTCTGGTTTCCTAGTTCCTTTTGGCCAATTTTTTGCTATAGCTTGACACATATCAGATTCATCGGTTCACACTTCAGATTGAGAGTTTATGGTTATTGATCCGCATTGGTTCAGATCCTTCTCAGTTTGGGGGCCATATTTTTATGGTTAATGTTCCAGAGTCTTCATGGTACTCCTTCCCATGGAAGAGTTTCAGTCACAGTTTGACATCGGCATCGAGATACATGGTTTCCAGATTCCGTCATCATCTCATCTACTGTTGCTTCACAGATTCCAGGGTTGTTCCGGTTTGTGAGTTTTCTAGTGTTCTGTGGCATCAGGTCTGCTGTCACATTATCATGATTCTGATTTTGGTTTCAGTTGTAGACAGAAGTATCTTTCCTTGCTTGTCATATTGCGGTTCCAGTGTTAGTCCACAGTGTTCTTCCAGTGCTTCTTTGCAGCAGTCATCTCATTGTAGGGGGGTTTTGTCCCACTGGGTTTTCCTTCTCTACTTCATTATTGCATATTGTACTTGGGTACCTAATCACACCTTTGTTGCTAGGACCCATTTATGCTTTCTTGCATTCATCTTAGTTTCAGGTGCATGCTTTGTTTGTCTCCTTAAGTTGCACTTATGGGGGGTGCTAGTGTAATTAATTATCTAATTACACTCTAGCATAAGTTTACTTAGGAATATTCTATTTCCTAGGTTAATTATTGTCCTTATCTTATTGAGATGTCTTTTTGCTCAAAATCGGATTAGGGTTGTGCATGTCTTACTTTTTGCATGATTGCCTTTTTGAAGGCTTTTACATTATTTGTAAGACAATTTCATTCAATATCATAATGCTGATTTTTGCTTGCACAAACTTGCTTTGAGAGTTTACAGAACATCTTTCATTTTTGTTCTGAATATCTATTGCATGTGATAGGTGATTGCTTGCAGGTGATTCTTGGGGACTGTGAAGTTGGTTTTTCAACTTCTACAAGAATTAGAATGTCACTCAATACTTGGATTAAACACGGGTTAATAGGCAGAAAGGTAAGACTTTATTGCATTTGATTGATCAATTTATTTTTATTCAATCATTTCGTTATCTTCTCCATAATACCAGAGCCTATATTTTGTTGTCTATCTGTCTATCTTCCATGCCATACATATTTTGATTGATTGTAATGTAATATCCTAATGGTTCTTTGTACCTTCCAATTGATGCATGTTTAGGTTTGAGCCCAATTTCATTGTTGCCATCCACTTCATCAATTTCATTTACTAAGAATCTATTTAGCTCTCATCATTTCATAGTTCATTTCTCAAAAATGAATCTTCTAGGAAAAAGAAAACTCTATTTTACTACAAAATCATATACATGACTTCTCTTTACCATTATTCTATTCAGTTCATATCAAAAGAAAATAAGTAATAATGTAAGTCAAATTCTTTTAATTAGGAAATATAGTGATGTAATTGAGAATATGGGAAATTTAAAAAGATATCTTACAAGAGGGAAGAAGTTAGGAATGTTACTAATACTCTATATTGAGATACTTTATGTACACTGCTTGATAAAATTAAATGAGAAAGAGGCAATCCCCATGTGTGTGTACCAAATGGAATTAATGACCAATTCTTAATCCATTCAACCTTTCAAGTTCTGTTTTGTGACAGATTTAGCTGCCCACTGTTGTAAATTGTGAAATTAAAATTTATCACCGTATTGATGTTTGGAGTTCTAATTTGTTTGAGGAGTTTTATATTTTGTCTTTTAGCTCATCAATATTTATAGTCATGAGTGGTAGTGTCATCATCTTAGAATGTAACCACTGACCAAGTTGATTCCTGTCATTTGTGAAACAAGGATTGTTGGGCCCATTTGCCCATTCTTATGCAGAGTCTTGTGTATATCAATTTGACATGGTATAGTATAAATGGATGGAGCATGCTCAACCTTTAAGATTTTAGGAATGCAAAGACTGATTGAGCTATATTTCTATTACACTCATGAGACAAAAGCATGAGTAAAGGAATGCTAAGAGACATAGCAAAGTAGAGACAAAAGCATGAGTAAAGGAATGTGACTTTCAAGCAAGCTCATAGGATAGTTAAATGAAGATCATAGTCAATGATAAGAACATAGTCCACATGACTAAGGAAAAAGCAGTGAATAGCCACCATAATGAAGAAAGGACAATCACATTTATTTGTACAAACAACAAAATGCGAGTGGCAGTCCATTTTATGATGAGCAACATAGTCTTTATTTTGGTATTCAAATGTTTCCAAATTAGCATAGTATGTAAAACCCCCTACCAATTTTTCACCAAATTTTGCACTCTTTCCCAATGGGCATTCTATCAAATAGTTCATATGCAAAGGAATATGTAAGTTTTCTGTGTGCTACTGTTGTGAGAGTTTATTTGGAATGTTGAAGACAATTTACTTATCACATCTTTATGCAACATTCATTTAACATAAAGATATTACATCAAATAGTTGTCATCCAAGCTATATGCTAATAAATTAAGAAATTGAAATATGACAACTTGCTGGTCTGAGATACACAGTACATAAAATAACTTGTTTTCCTTCTAACCTTTACAAGCTGATGAAAAATTCCTAGGGGTCCACTTTCACACAATGTAGAACTTCCAATCTCAGCACTGCACTTCTTAACTTGCCTAGAAGCATCCAAATGACCTACACCAGTTAAAATACTTCTTCTTGGACCCCCACAACCTCTACAGCAGCCAATAGTTTGCTGTAGTCCTCACATCAACTCCTTGAAAGATAGCAACCAGTCTAAGCTCCTCCACTCATAGCTGCAACCTTGCAAAAGCCTCACGTACCTTGCTGATATGAGTCGACCAGCAGATTGGTCTCCAAATTCTGCAATATATCTCCCAAATGGGGCATCTAGCTGACAATAATGGGGTGACCTGCTCACAAACACCATATGCCACTTCCCAAGAGGATGACGACCAACAAAAATAAATCAAATGTGAGGTAGATTTACACGCCCATCAAGGAAACTCCAAGGAAGGTATTAAATGTCTTTGGTTCCCTCTAATCAGCGGTCAACCCCAATGCAAGATTGCCCCTTATCTATTAATTTATTTCCTCAAAATATTCAAACATAGCATCCAATGGTCTTTCTTGAAATCCTTTGCAAATACTCATAATTTGTCTTGCTTGCAATACTTCACAAATTGCAAATCCACAATTGTACCTGCAAAATCTTTTAACACAAATATAAACCCTGCCTGGATCCACCTCCAAATATAGAACATATAAACAAAGAAAATGACATATATAAATTGAGCAAATAATTTTACCTGAGAAAGTTTGCTTGAAGAATAAGCCATTCAACTGCTAAAGTTTTTCAGTCTAAAATCCGCATTCAGATATCCATAATCCACCACAGCGTTCTGGTGAGCCTCTAGTCATTAAAAAATAGAGGATTGAAAAGCTAAATTTGGAAAACAAGTAAAACATATATTTGTATAGATGGAGATCAGAAGGTGGTACTGTAAGAAAGAAATAAGAGCCTAATTACCAGAGTTGACATTTATTATCCTTGAAGGAGCTCCTCTGAGCAGCGAAGGAAGGAGTGTGAGGAGTGCTGGTGCAAGATGATTTACTTGTATGTGCTGCTCAAATCCATCCTTGGACATCTTTTCTGGTTCTGATGACAGAGAATTTATTAGTCCTAAATTTCCATGAGTTAGCTATATAATATATGAACCACACAAGGAGAATAGACCTCCCAATCGAAGAATTCCAGCATTGTTGATAAGGAGATGAAGTGGACATCCAATAGATTCCCAACTGGCAGTGAAAGCTCTTACTGAAGCGAAGTACAGAAGGTCCAATTCCATGATCTGTTTTACGTTCATATTGTCATATCAGTATAATAACTTTTATTAGTTCAAAAAGGACAAAATAATATGTAAAATACTAAGACTTCATAGTTTACAGTACTTCTATACACGGGCTTCTTAGTAGCCTGTTTTTGCCATTCTTGGACAAGCTGCATAGCAGTTTTTGTATTACGACATGCCATAAAAACATGGGCACCCGCTTTTGCAAGCTCTTTGAAAACAAATCAATAAATAAAAAGTTAGTGTTGGAAGCAATGAATACATTGATAACAACACATATATTGTACATGCTCTTATAAGAGAGACTGCCTAAATCTAAATACCTTGCTGTATGTAGTCCAATCCCACTGGTAGCCCAATACCACTGGATTACATTTGTAGTATTTTTGGTAGGGAATCAATACAAGATCCAATTGTACATTCTGTTGCAACTGAAGAGTTGCTGTTTGTTTTCTGGGGTTTGCCCATTCTATTATTGGGATGAAACGTAGTACTTTAATCATTTTTCTATTAGGAAGAAAGTCTCAAGGATCCTTGAATATGTGAGTGATCATTACATGTCTGAGCAAATCACAGACAATCATCTCATGGCTGATCTTGTAGGTTACTTGTGTGGCAGTTTTTTAATCGGACACGAGCAATATCTTGGAGGGGAATGTGTATATGCATTTGAGTGATAGTTTTTTATTTATGTTATTGATTTACTAACAAACCACATTCTCATTGTTGTTGAGGTTCTCTTTTATGCTTTGGTTTAAATTTCCTAAGTGGTGTTTTGACTCATCATCGTGTACATTATATGTGAGGAGCTGGTGTTATTTTACTTCTAATTGAGGGTTCTTGATTGTCAAATTCATTAATTGAGAAAATTATTGAGAAACTACTGCTCATTTCCATCAAAAACATGTTGCTATGTATAATCTCTCATATTACGCTTAATGGATTGCAGAGGGAAGAATTATATTTCATATTTTCCTTTAGTCTACAATCCAGTGTCTTCATCTCCTTTGTGTTATTTTGTCATGATATTAGTCTAGAATTTCTCTCCTGTTGTGTGGTAATTTCTCTTCAAGTTATATTAGAATGGGAGAAGGCTAGGTGTCATTTATTATTGTTGGATAGGAAGTGGTCTTGATTTACTAATTAATGTTTTGCAGAGGCTGCTAGGTGCTTAGGTTTGGCTATTAATCTCTTCATGGAGATAGGAAGATTGTTGATGGCTGCAAAACACTACAAGGTAATTCAATGTTTGAACTGGGTGTGGGATGACCCAATCATTTGAGGTTGTCAAAGTTTGACTTTTAACTAGTTTAAGGATTCAAATTCTTATGATAATATTTTTGATATGTTGTTAATACTACAAATTTCTTAGTTGGATGTAATGTATATTGGCATTTATTGCAGAAGTTGTATGGTTATTTTGTGAATATCTTTATGATGATTAGGTTATGACTAAATTTACCTATTTGTTTTAGATAGGGATCTTTATTGAAATTCAAAATATTGTTTTCTATAGGAAATCGGTGAAATATATGAAGCTAAAGAAAATTTGGAACTAGCTTTGGAATATTTCGAGCAAGTTGTAGAGCTCTATCAAGATGAAGAAGTTACTAGTATAGCTAACCAGTGCCAACTTGAAGTTGCACAATTTGCAGCCGAGCTTGAGCAGTAAGTTAATATGAAATAAAATATTTGTAAAAGTTTTTGGGATCACATATTTTCACTTTTGGGCTATCAAATGACCACAGTGCAATGGTTACATATAATTGGATATTTTTTTGGGGTTTGATTTGCAAATTTATTATTTTTAGTTCATGTGTAAAGACTTGTGGTTCTTTAAACGAATGATGCAAATGGATTTACTTGTTAAATTTAATATTGTTTTCCTGTAGGAAAATTTTGCTTTCACCTTGTTGGTTATCTTAGAGAAGAATTCAGCTCCCTCCAGAATCGTATCAAAATCTCGAAAGATTGTGCTATGCTCAAGACGATTTGGAAATCCTATCGTTCATCAATAACAAAGTATACGATTTAGTGGATTGTTACAATTAAAGGTTGTTAGCCTTTGAGAGGACCAGACACAACCACACAAGAAGAAGAAAGTTCCCACTCTGAAGCAGAATTGGCTAGTCCAAACAATTGAGTCAACTCATTGTCAAGCTACCTTGCCATGCTCGAAAGAGTTATGCTGGTAGTTGGGTATATTCCACTGGCTTTTAGGGATATGGTTGGTCATAATAATCGTTCAACTTGCTCCATCTTTCATATGTTATGATGTACGTGTTGCTCATGATTGTACGAATACTTTTATAAACTATAAATAAAAAAATACTTCTTGGCATTAACTTTCTAAATTTGGATTAGGGCACATTATTATTATTTTTGTTATGAACATTATGCTTTGCGTATTTTGACAACTATTCATTGCTCCTAGTTTCAAAATCATTCATAATTTTTATCATAATTTTTCAATCACATTTGGAAAAATAAAAATAGAAGTTCCAACAAATAGGACGACTACGAGAATTTGAAAACATTGAATGTTGAAAACCACACTAAAAAAAAAATGAAAATAAATTGTTTATTTATTTTTAATATATTTTTACATATTGTCTTTAGAAAGACAATATATCCTTAATCTCAACTATTGTCTCTAAAGAGACAAAAATACTTTTGTTTCATATTGTCTTTATAAAGACAATTTTTTAAGACAATAATTTGAGACACTCGCTTAAAGACAATATTTAAGACAATACATAAGTCTTTTTTTTGTCTCAAGTTAAGACAATTTACTCAAAAATTGTCTTAAACACCCTCTCTATGTAGTAGTGCCATGCCTACTGGGTTCGGATTCCCTTTGGATGATCCATTGAAATTTAGTTTAAGACGACCCGGGGAAGGATTACGCCAGTGAACAAGATGCCTTTGAACTTCTTTGTTGGCTGCCAACAACTTGGGTGGCTGTAGAGTGTTCCATGTTTTCTATAAGCCATTGTCCCGATTAAAAAAAACTATCGCTTTAGCCTTCATCCCATTCGATTTGAGCACTTCCACTATGCTACTCTATGATTTTAATTACCTTGGCCACCAACAAGCTACTGTCCTTAACAATTCTGTGGTTGCACTCCTTCCACACATGCCACACTAAAAGGGAAGGAGCCACCAGCCAAGCTCCAGCCCATACATTTTTGCGTTTATAGATCGACCAACTAGACAAAAAATCCCTCAATTTATTCTGTCTTGGAACCACCCACTCTAGGGAACGCTACAACCAATCCCAACACTCCTTAGCATAGGGGCAATTTAATAATAAGTGGTTGGTTGATTCTTCCTCCCTACGACACAATACACAGATATTCGATCCATGGAAACCTAACCTCATCAATTTGTCTCCCGTCAGAATCCTCTCGTGGAGAACAGTCCATAGGAAGGAGCCCGCCTTGCGGAGAATTACTTTTTCCAAGACAATTCCCTCAACCAGTCAACATCCCTTGATCTTGCTCTCTGAATTTCATAGCCCAATTTGACAGAGTACTCACTAGATTTGGCACCACACCAAATTACATCATCTTCCATGTCCGATAACATGATCTTCCTATGTTTCAACAATTCCTTTAGTTTCTATTTTATCTCTGTAGGCACTTGTAATTTTTCCACATCTATCCATTCCAAGAAAGTTCCTCTCGCTCCATCCACCTGATGGTAGTAATCTGCAACACACCATCCATGAGCCCTGACGGTGATGCCCAAACACTCCAAGTTTTTGAAAGCCTATGTGAGTGGGGGGAACCCATTCCACGAGTCCCACCAGAAGTCCACAAATTTCCCATTACCAATCCTCCAGCATATACGCTTCATTATTAACGATCTACTTTCCAAAATGAAGTTCCATATTGGAGAGCCCGGTCGAGCTTCAAAAATCGTTAAAATCCATTTTGGATTGAGGCAATCCAAATACTTCCTCTGGATAATTCTACACTAGGGACGATCTAGTTCCCCGTATAGTTTCCAACAGAGTTTGGACCCGAGTGCTCAATTTTGTAGGTCCACCCTCCTAAGCCCAGCACCACTGTCATCTTTACTCTTACAGACTGTGCCCCATCCAATTAGCGAGATTCTCTTTTCATCCTCGCCCCTTCCCACATAAATTTCATAAGAAAACCTTCCAGATCCTGCAATGCCTTCTGTGACAATTTGAAGCATGACATAACAAAAATGGGAACTGCCGAGAGCATCAAATGGGCCATTTGTATCTGACCAGCAAAGGAAATCCATTTGGTCTTCCACACTTCCGCCTTGCCTCGACAACCATTAGTGACCTCCTTCCAATGTTTTATTTTTCCCACCCCCTAGAAAAGAGGAGCCTTTGGATGCTTGGTTGGTAGCTCACGCACTTGAAGCCAAGTAGATCAACAATCTTCCTTCGACAGGCCGCCTTAGTATTGAAGAAATATATCTTTGACTTTTCCCTATTTATTGTTTGACCTGATGCCTTTATGTACAAATCCAATGCTTCCTTATTTACTTTTTTTTTAAATTTTAAAGAGGCCAACCTGAACAACATTGTGCCATCCACGATCTGTGGGTGTGTATCCGAGTCCAAATCTTTTGCAATTTTTATACCTCTCCATAAACCTTCTTCCCAAAGTTTCCTTATGTGCCTTCCCATTGCTTTAGCCATTATCATGAATAAAAAAGGCGACAGGGGATCTCCTTGCCTAAGACCATTTTTGGCTTCGAAGAAGCCACACGAATATCCATTCACCAATATTGAATATCGAAGAGAGGAGATGCACCTTTTAATCAATTCTATCCATTCTGGAGAAAACCCAAAATTTTTCATGATATCTAGCAAGAAAGACCAATCAACTCTATCATAGGCTTTACTAACATCAAGTTTAATCATCATACCCTTTTCTTCTCTTCATAGTGATTGTGTGCACAATCTATGTAGTTGTTATGATATTGTCCAATATTTCCTTATTAGGAGTGAAACCATTCTGCTCCTTAGATATGATTTTCCCCAACACCGCTTTCAATCTTGTTGACAGAGCTTTCACCACTATTTTATAAATCGCATTACATAAGGAGATCGGCTTGTAGTCGGCAAAAGAATCACACACATTTTTCTTCGGGATGAGTGCAATCACCATATTGTTCATGTCCCTTATGAAATTATTTTTCTTTCGGAATTCCTCCACTAACTCCTAGATTTTAGATCACAAAAAGTACCAACACTTTTGAAAAAATCTAGCCATTAGCCCATCAGGACCCGAAGATTTGTTCGAGTGTAATGGAAAAACAACCTTCTTGATTTCTTCCATGGTAAACAGTTCCATTAGTGCACAATTCTCCTTTTTCCCAACACAAATAGGAATACAATCCAATATTGACCCAAAATCCTTTTCTAGAACCCCCTCCTTGGCTGCCAGTAGAGATTTGAAATAAAGGACTGCCTTCGACTCTATTCTTTCGCAGTCATGATCAATTGAACCATCTGCGCATTTTATGTTATTTATGTGGTTTCTTTCCCTTCAAGCATGTGAGCAGTGGAAGAATTTGGTATTCGAATCACCTTCCCAAAGCCATAATTCCCTTACCTTGTCACACCAAAAGCTCTGCATGCTTCACCATCAATTCTTTCTCTTTTTGATATTCTAGTGTAGTCATTCCCTTCCTTACCACTATTTCGTTCAAAGCCTCCAAATTACTTTCTACCTCTACTTTCTCCGTGAAAATATTTTTGAAAGGTTCTTTATTCCAATGTTTTACTTTTTTCTTCACATATCCTAGCTTTTGAAGAAAAATAAAGTTGATCATTCCACTGATATGATCCCTTTCCCACCACCATTTTTTCCAAATTTCCTAGCAGCTTTGGGTCTCTCCACCACATTGACTCGAATTTGAAATAACCCCTTGTAGGCTTCACATTGAGCCCAATCTCCAACTCCACTAGAAAGTGATTGAAAGATGAGATTGGGAGGATGTTTGAAACATAGTTGTATTTATCCTCCAACCATCCTCCACCAACCAGGAACCTATCTAAGCATTCTACTATATTTGTGAACCCTTTTGGCGATTTGTCCAAGTACATATGTTCCATTTTTTGACCAGCAGTCGAACACATCAATAGAGGCAACAAAATCCCAAAACTCCTTAATTACTATGTTTTCTTTCAAGAGACCACCGCTCTTCTCCTTCAAATCAAGAATTGTATTAAAATCACTGCCCAAAATCATCATATTTTCCTCTGCTCCATAGATCTGGTCTTTGATTTTTTTCCAAACTAAATCCTTCTCTGTTGTCCCCACAGGTCCGTAAACTTTGAAAAGAGGAAACACCAGATTTGGTTGCCAATGTCTAACTGAGTACTGTGCCCAATGACACTGCGAAGAGACCAGCTGAATGTCAATCAAACTCGCCAACCAAGACTGTCGAATGCCCCAACAACACTTGGAAAAAAACCAACCCACTTCTTGCAATACCTTAACAACTTTAAGCTCTCCATGTCGCTTATTTTCGTTTCTTGAAGAATCACTATGTCTGCAAACAACCTATCTAAATGACGCTTTATTAATTAGGGGCCATTAAGCCCCTAAAATTCCATGTAATGATCTTCATGGCTTCCCAAGGGAGGCCTTAGCTCCCTTGGTTTCAAAAAAATATTTGATGCTTTTTAGACCCAACTCCTCTGTTGCCTCCTCCCACTTTTGTTTCCTTGACTTTCTTCCCCTACTCGTCTTAGTTTTCACCAAACATTTTGCCACCAATTGGAAAATGTCTTTGGGGTCTATGATATCCAATTCATTTGCCTCCATATCCTCCTCTTCTGAATCTAGATTTGATTCCCCCTCGATATTTGAAGGAAACCCCGGGTCAAAGGGTGCTGCCACAATAGTGGCTTACAATTTTTGGGAGATTCTAATTTTTGCTAAAATCACATATTTTTAGAAAATATAATGATTTAAGCCTTTAAAAATTTCATTTAAAGCATTCTAATTGAAGAGGGCTTGATCAAGCTACCTTAAATTAAACCCCCTTGGATATAACCCCACTAGTTTTAAACCATACCTATAACGAAGTCTCCTTTACACCTATCAAAATGCTGATAAGATTTACCTTTTGCGGGATCAAATGAATTCATTTAAAATTAACTTTTTGTAAGTATGTAGTCCTTATTACAAGCTTCCCAAAAAGTATAATTTTAAATAAATTTAATTTAATTATTAAATTTATTTTTTATTTCTTGTGAATGTAGGTTTTTCACCGAAAATCAAACTCTTTGCTCTACACATGTGGAAAAATAGAAGATTGTCAAAAAAAAAAAAATTAAAATATGAGTGCACTAGATATTGAAGTCCTTGATCCAACAAAAAAAATAAAATTTAATTTTGATATACACAAAAAAAGTTATGCGTTATACAGTCGCGCTATGTCTGAATTGTAATTGGTTTGACTTTGAAACTTGATTAAAGAAAAAATATTCAATAAAAAACTATCTAACCAAGTGGAAGCACTAGATATCAAAGTTACAAATCTAAATTCTAAAGAATTAGAATTTTATCCTTCATGAAAAAGAAGTTATGTGTTATACGGTGAGTGTCACTTTTTTAAAATGTTGTTTTCTTAAAAAAATAGTTTTCGAGGGAGATGGAAATAGAAGTGCAATCTGATTCCAAAAAGTTTGAAAAAAATATATTTAGAATCTATAGACAAAATTTCATGAAACTCTAGTTTGCATCATCTCCAAATTCCTCACGGTTTAGCCGCTATAGGTGCCTGAAAGTGAAGATTTAGTTAAAAATATATATTTCAGTGTCTAGTTTGGCCAAAAATTATAAACCACTATTGTGGGATCACCCCAAAACTAATCAGATCACCCGAATGGTCTGAAGGACAGACATCTAGATTCAACAATGCTTTATTCCGTGGAATTGATGGGAATCCATCAATCAAAGGGTCCATAATCCTTTGAGGAATTGCCGCTTCAACGACAATAAGGGCACCAATTTGTAAATCCAAAATGTTGTAAGCAAGTGCCTTCACCTTGGTCAGTGCCTTTTTGATCTGTACACTTTTCGCCCTCAAAATTTGCAAATCGGGTTTAAGCAGGCACACCTTTGTGGCTCTTTTCTTCCTACCGCATTTGGATTTGGAGTGTTTTCTACTTCCACATCCCAGGCAAAAAAAATTTCTTCCTCAATCTCAACTGGCACCACTCAGTGACGACCATTGACACACACCATTATTTTTTTGGAATCTTGTGCACTACCACAACCTGGAGGCGCAAATATAGAAATGAATTGCCTTCAATTATCTCTTCATCCACTCCCACTAGAGTACCAAGAGTTCGACCAATCTTCTCTATGGACTCCTCGACCCAATACTCCAGAGGAAGATTGTAGAGCCGAATCTAGAGTGGCCTACCATAAGGTTGCAATTCTATCAGATCGAAGTTTGGCACCCTCTTCTATATGTATAGCGGATATCCTTAAATCCTCCTTAGACCACCTTTAAGCACCTCATTCTTCTCCTCTTCTGATTTGAAAATGGCAATGAAAAATCTCTCCTGCAAGAATTTCACTTTCTCCATCTTAGGCCAATTTTCTGCCAACCATCTTTGAATCTCAGACCTCCCCATTCTAGGGCCAATAATTCTACAAATTATTTCCAATTCCCCCAACATCTTTACATCCATTTTCGCCTCTAAAGACAAGTCGATGGCAACAAAACCCTCGTGCACCTTCCTATCCCACTTCTTCAAACCGTGCGAGCCATTTGAAGCCCTCTTTGTGGAATCTACTTCCTCTTCTGACAGGAGATTTGGATTCGCAACTGAAGAATTTCACTCGCCACCTTTTCGCTCCATCATTTCAACATCTTTTTCTTTTAATTGATTTTTTTATAACTATTAATTTATATATTATTAAATATGTAATATTTTTGTTATATATGTTTTCAATTAATTATTAATTTTAACTTTAAATTTAAAAAATATAGATAAAAATTAAGGGATAGTCAAAGATATTTGTAGTTGGCTAGAGATATCTTAAATAATATCTTAAAATTATAAATGCAAATAAGGTGAATATTAATGTCAAAGTTTAAACATGCAAAGTAAATGTCAAAATGGATCAAATATGTCAATACAAAAATTCAAAACCATGCTTCAATAAACAATAAGCAAATTAATATTCAAGCACACACTTCACAACTATTGTGTGTTTAAACACACTAAACAAACAAGTTTGAAAGTAATTTCAAGCAAACAATTAACGTATGCCAAAGCTCAAACACACACTTCATATAAACAGTAAAAGTAAACAAATTTCATACAAAAGTGCTAAAGTAAATGTTAAAATGAATCAAATATAAGTCAATGCCAAAATTCAAACCCGCTACAATAAACAATAAGTAAATCAATGTTTAAGCACACACTACGCACAAACAATTAAAGAATTCTCAAACATAAATATTTCACATAAAATGACTTTGAAAGATTAAATATACACATTCCACACAATTAGTTCAACCACACATGAAGTAAACATTGAAGTTCAACATACACAAAGTAAATACCAAAGAATAAATAAACTTCACAGAAAAATAGTTCAACCATGCATGAAGTAAACACAACAAACACACACAATGTGAATGTGAAAAGTTGAAACACACTTCACACAAAGTTTATTGAAACACATACTTTACACATATACAAATTAAATACACCAAAGTTCAAATATTGTCAAGTGTGAAAATAAAGTGAGCCAAAGTTGGAACTCTCTTGAAAGTGACAATCAAAATTCAAACACACCCACTCATCCATACAAACTAACAAACAATAAGAGGATCAAATTAGTGAGTGTTAAAATAATTCAAATACACTCCCTCTCTGTCTCTCTCTCTCTCACACACACACACACATACGTAGTGAATGCTAACAAATAATATAAGGGAATGCCAAAGTTCACCCCCACACATTTCACATAAAGTTTTAAAATACAATAAGAGGATGGAAAAATTCAAAAAGGTACACAAATCAAATGCCAAAGTTCAAAAAATAAATGCATACAAAGTAAATAACTATAGTTCAAACACACTTCCAACAAACAACTAGTGGATGCCAAATTGAAACACACTAAATAAACAAAGTTGACAATCACTTCAAACAAAGAGTTAATTTATGTTAAAGCTCAAGCACAAAATCATATAAATAATAAATGCAAACAAAGTGAATGTCAAAGTGCTAAAGTTCATACATGTAAAGTATATGTGAAAATGTATCAAATATAAGTCGATACCAAAATTCAAACCCATGCTTCAATAAAAAAAAGAAGTAAATCAATGCTCAAACACACACTTCACAATAGTGGATGCCAAAGCACATAAAACAAACAGGTTTAATAAAAGTCACTTCAAACAATCAATTAATGTATATCAAAGCTCAAACACACGCATCATATACACAATAAATGCAAAGAAAGTGAATGCCAAAATGTCAAAAATTAAACATCCATAGTAAATGTCAAAATGGATCAAATATACGTCAATACCAAAATTCAAAATCATGCTTCAATAAACAATAAGCAAATCAATGTTCAAGCAAACACTTCACAACTATGGGTTGCCTAAACACTTTAAACAAACAAGTTTGAAAGTCATTTCAAACAAACAATTAATGTATGTCAAAGATCAAACACACACTTCATGTAAACAATAAATGCAAATAAAGTGAATACAAAAGTGCCAAAGTTCAAACATACAAAGTAAATGCCAAAATGATTCAAATATAAGTCAATCCAAAATTTAAACCCACACTACAATAAACAATAAGTAAATCACACCACACAAACAATTAATGAATTCACAAACTAAAGCACACTAAACAATACTAATTATTGTTGATTACGTTATAATTAAAAAACATTATTAAACTTAAATAATCACACTACAACAAAAATATCAAATCAATTAAATATGATGAAATGAAAAATTAAAATGTGATACAATAGAAAATAATATGCATAAAGTGAATGTGAAAGTTCAAATATACACACACATGCCAAAGTAAAAACACAACAAAATGGTTGTCAAAATTAAAACACATTTCACACAATATTTGTTCACTTCACGCATAGTTGTTTTAAACACACATTTCACACATATACAAAATAAATGCTAAAGTTTAAAGATACATTAAGTTAGTTCAAGTATATCAAACTACAAACACACTAAAGTTATTTCAACTACACACAAAGTAAACACTTAAGTTCAAACATGTCAAAATACAAACACACAAAATGTGAATGTCAAAGTTCAAACACACTTCACACTAAAGTTTAAACATATACCATAATGTGAGCATCAAAGTTAGTACTCTCTTCATACAAAGTGAATGTGAAAGTTCAAACATACACACATGTCAAAAAAAAAAAACATCTGAAGTGGTTGCTAATGTTAAAACATATTTCACACAAGGTTTTTTCAAACACAAACTTCAAACATTAACATGTAAGTGAATGCGAAAGAACTCAAAGACACTTTATGCAACATTAGTTCACTTCACACATATTTTGTTCAAACATACACTTCATGCATAAGTGAATGTCAAAGATATTACACATTTTACATAAAATGAATTTGAAAGTTCAAAATATAAGCACATTCCATATAGTTAGTTCAACCACACATCAAGTAAACATTGAAGTTCAACAAACACAAAGTAAATGGTAAAGATAAAATAAATTTCACACTAAATTAGTTCAACCATACATTAAGTAAACACAACAAAGCTCAAACATACACTTCATATAAATATTAAATACAAACAAAGTGATTACCAAAGTTCCAAAGTGCAAACATAACAAATTAAATGTCAAAATGAATCAAATATAAGTCAATGTCAAAATTCAAACACATGCCACACACAAACACTTAATGAATTCCCAAAATAAAACACACTAAACAAACATGTTTGAATTACAACCTTCTAATAAACACAACACTAATTATTACAATATTAGCAAATTACATTATAATTATAAGATATTATAATACCTAAATATTGAACTACAACAAAAATGTCAAATCGTTAAATACGATAAAATAAAATAAAATAAAAATTTTGCAATAAAAAATAATATAAAAACCAACACAAAGACACTAGATTGAAAAGAATGGCCATGGGAAATGACCATTCCTTGTAGGCTTGGGGAGAGGGCTAATTCAACCCCTCCCAAATAATTATTTTTATTAAACAAAAAATCCATTTACATATCAATTTACAAATTAATTGATAAATTATAATTCTCTTTGAATTGACTGCAATAACAATTGAAAAACTCTAGGCGTCACTCTACAAAAATCCCAACATCCCATGTTTCTAATGTCCCTTGAGAATAATTGATCAAAGGTCTCGAATGTTTTCCTTGTACATAAATTCATTACAAGATAGTGATGGATGTTAAATAGGTCATAATTGATCTAAGTACTGTGAAACTAAAATTTTTACTTTTGTAATACACATGGGTGTCTGCTTGTATGGACTAAAATAAATAAATAAAGACAGGTCTTCTATTGAGTTCCTCATAATCCCATAATAATGTCTAATAGACTTACCCACAATAAAACAACTCTAGTCCAAATAATGTCTGATAGACTTACCCACAATAAAATAAAATTCTTGTCACAAGAAATGCAAAGCACTTATTCCACTTTGAAAATGTCCAATTCATTTATCAATTGGAAATTAGTTAAATGGTTTCCTTGAAATTCCTACTTCTATCAACAAAAATATAGTCATTTTCAATGAACTACATATACAAAAAATGTTACAAATTACTCTTTCTATCCCTAAAAAGTTCTCAAAGGCATGTTTTTTGATAAAATAAGTAGCATTTACAAGGTGTTGTACCCTTCACACAAAAAGGCCAAAGGGCCAAAAAGAAGCTAGTTCAAACTAGAACATGAACTAGGAGAAAAAAAATAGAAATAGCTGACTGACAGCTGTAGAAAAACAAACAAGGATTAGACCACCCCAAAACCAGAGGGGGCTAATCTAACTCCCTGAACCCGAGGTCGTGAAGAAGCAACAGATTTGGGGAGTCCCTTCTTTTTCCTTAGCATAACCGATCAGGAAGACTCAGAATCGAAATCCACTAAGCAAGGCGAGGGGAGCGGATCCACAACAGCCACCTTGGGTGAGGAGCCACCACGTAGTGAGGGAGTCAATAGTGAAGAAGAGGAGACAAGAGTTATCAAAGGAACAACATAGTCATTCAATGAGGGACAGGTAGGTTCTGACTGAACAATGATAGCAGATTGAGGTAGCAAAGGTTCTGCGGAAGGGATAGCCAGAAGAGGAGCCTGGAAAGACTCTAATTGCTTGGGAGAAAAAATCAAGGGAGTGTTGCCCTCCTTGGAGGAACCATTCAAAGAGGGAGAGCCAACTATGAGATGGTCCGAGAGAGCATTCTTCCACCAAGTAGCAACGCCCTTGCAGTGAGCAAGAGGGAAACCAGAGGCCAAATGACTAGTGGAGAAACACCTCCTGCACTGAAAGGGGAGGCCCTCATAGTCCAACAGTTGCGTCCAAGGTCTATCCTCCACCATTAAGATCACATCACCATGGAGAGGTTTGGAGATGTCCAAATCAACTAAAATACGAGCCACCGTAGTATGCCCAAGATCCCAAGTGGTAGATCCCACCTTCAGAAAGCATTCAATGGTGTTGCCAATAGCTTCATAACAAGAATCCTCCCAAAATTGGAGAGGGAGATTCGGTAGTCGAACCCAAGCTGGTCTAGTATTCAACTGCTCAATAAGAGGATTGGAAGAGTGAGACGAAGGCCTGATGGACAGTGAATGAATACCCCACATCCACTCATTGTCTAGCGCACAGTCCCGCTCTATAGCAGAGGAAAAAGTAGCTAAGAAGAACCCCTTAATACTGAGATAGAGCTCAATTTTCCTAAAGACAAAAGGCTTCCAAGAGATAGAAACCCAATCATGGAGATTAGGAAGGGAGGGCCACAAGCCATTAAACCTGCAAACCACACCCTATTTCAAATGGTAATCCTCATTTTCAACAACTTCAAGTCCATAGACCACAACAGGGGAATTACGGGCACAGGGGAACGGTCTAACCCTTGTTGGAGCAGGCATAGATCAAGTACAATCCTTTGAAACTACCTCAGAAAAGGACTTCTGAGGCAAGCCAAAAGTAGGGAGTCCACCAGCAGGGAGAGAAACATGAGCTATAGTCTGAAACTGTGCAGCATCACCAGTTTCCTATATTTTTAACTTTGAAGGGATTCAACAACAAACGTTAAGAGCAAGGGGAGCCCCTGCCAAAGGGCCCTTTCCAGCCACTTGACCACCCCTAGCAAAAGGCACCAGAGCTGCACCCAAACCCTGCTCGCTGTTGCCATTCAAAAATGAAACTTCCCATTAGCTCCTGCCCAACACCGCTCCTACGTTTGCCATTTTCTTGACCTTCAAATTATGTTATTATGGTCTCAAAGGCATGTTAAGTGTTTGCATACAAATAATTATGGATCATCAACCATTCAATAGACCCCTTTAAGGAAATTGAATATAATTTCTTTAATAGTCCCCTCTAAAACTATGGCTAGGATCTTTTTATCTTTGTGTTTCAAAGATTAACGTTGAATGATAACTTAAGATTCTACATATAGCATATAGTGAAATAAAGGTAAAAAAATTATAGAAATTTCTAAGCATTTTAGTATCCCAAAGCAATTGTAGTCTATAAAGTAATGTCTGATGGAATGCCCTTAGTAATAGAAAATTCTTGTCATCAAATATGAAAGAAGTGATTCCCCTTTGAAAACATCCACTTAAGTTGTTAATTTGAAATAAGTGCAAATATTTCCTCAAAATCTATACTTCTATCACATATGTGAAAAATGTTACAAATGATTTTTTTTTCAAAATACATGTTAAGTGTTAACATGCAAATATGCATCAAGCAACTTGTATCCACTTTAGAAGTGTTAGCTTCATAACCTTACCAGTTATAGCCATGACAACAATTTTGTTGCACAATCTTGCATAATCATACTAAATATGGTAAGATCCCACAATATCAAGGTCATCCCTAAACCCAAACATATACCTCAAGGGTTCATTCGTAATGGTCTTGCCTACATATCCATTTCTAGAAATTAAAGGCTCTATAGTTTTCACACCAATAAAAGAGAGACTTCATACTCTTCTTTAATACTAGATCTTCAATCTCACTTTTAATTCACAACCATCAATTGATCTTATGATTCCAATTCAATCTATTTGAACAATAGTATGATAGCAAATGATTCTAGTCATATGTTAGATCAAACCAAAATTTGTGTATGAATGCACACAAAACCACACAAGGACCAACTCGTACTTGAATCATATGTACACACATAGTGACTAGCTCATGCACACATCACATATATCCTACTTTTAAGTACATAACATTTTTGGGAATTACCCATCATGAGCTTATTCACAAAACATATATAAAGGAAAAATACCATACTGTATTTGGTAATATTTAATGTTAGTTGCCCATAGTTGGCAAAGGAAATTGTAAAGAACTCCATCCTAAACTCAATATAGGTCCAAGTAGATATTTAGGGTAAGCAGCTAAATTGTTCACACCATTGCATAATGGTTTAATTTAGCATCATCATTAAAAGAAGCCTTGGGGTAAAAGCACAAACCTGTGTCACACTTTATAAAGGAATCGGCCAACAGCAAAAAAAATTCTGAACTTCGACCACATAAAAGTGGTCTTTATGTTTTGAATTTCAAAATGGTGTAAACTAATAAAATGTAGAAATTTTGGTGTAGTTTATTTTTGTAATTTTTAAAATTTAAAAAAAAATTGTTTTTATTATGTTTTTATCAATTTAAGGACAAATTTTGGAATGCTGAAAATTTCATAAAAGAGTGACTTCACGGGCCGTCAAGAAATAAAATGAAAAAAACTTCATTTCTCCCTTTTTTTTTTTTCCAAATAGGTAATTTCAATATCCTGTGCATGGAAAAAAAAAATCACATTTTGATGTATATTTTTCTCGTAATAACGTTTTAAAGTCAAACATGTCAGAATTTGACAGTTTTCACGGGCCGTCAACTAATTTCAATTTTTTCAATCATTTTCAAAAAACAAAATATACCCTTTTGAAGTAGACTCTCTCCTCTTATGCCTCATATAATATTTAAAACATTTTAATAAATTTTACTATCATTTTTTTAATATCAAATCAGCCTCTTTTTTAATTTTTAAAACCTACTTGCATTATTTTAAAAATAAAAGATATCAAAACTAATCAAAATATTATAAAAATTCTATATTTGGATTCTACACTTCAAGCTCTACAAAAGGGTATTTTTATTTTTTGCAAAAAAATCAATCTGACTAGAGAAATACTCTGCCAAAAATGAATGTTTCAGAAAATTTTGAAAAATGATGAGTAAGCTGCCATGTAGGATGCCAACTAGATATTTTCAGCTGATAGAGTTTCATCCAATCAGGTTTCGGCCTAAACCCTATCGGCCGGTAAAGAATCGGCCGAAAAGTAATCGATCGGAAACTTATCGGCCGATAATTACTCGGCTGAAAATGAATGATATAAAATAAAGTTATTTTTTTTCCAAATTTATCAAATTAAAAAAATTAGAAAATAACAATATTTCAAAATTTTCTCAACTATTTTCGATAAAAGAAGATTTATTTCAACATTTTGGAAGGTTTATTTTACAAGACGTATTTCGACGAAAAAAAAGGCATTTGGAGAAGAGGAGAAATATTTTTAAGGTGTATTGATCTTTAATTTATTTAATTGATTATGTTTTTTTATTGAAAATGCATTTGAAGTTTGTTTTCACTTTTTTTTTTATTAAAATATTAACATCAAAGAAATATGTGTAGAAATATATTCATTATTCAATTAAAAATATTTTATGTTTTGCATGTTTATGTTTATTAAAAACTTTTGTTTAAATATTTTATGTTTATGTTTTGCATCTAGTTACAAGTTTTTTAAAATATTTATGCTATATTACATGTACATGTTTCATGGAAAGCTTATGTGTGTACAAATTTCTATGTAGGCAATCATTCAAATTTGAGTGTAATTTGTGATGGCAAATCAAGGACTAGATCGAGGAAGTATGAACGAACACGAGTAAGACAAAGAAAGAGAAAAGCGGATGAAGGAACATCTACTGAACAACAACCCATGGAAAATATTGATGATCAAGGTGACGTACAGGTACAAGAACAAACTGAACCTAGTACTAATATAAATGTTTTGGACTATGGTATGGAAAATTTGATGGAGATGGATGAAGATTCTCTTTTAAATAATATCTCATCTGAAGATATGTTATCTGAAAGCACATTAAAATTACACTCTAAAAAAATATGGGATGAATTTTTTGAAGAGAAATCTTTAATTGGAAGAGCACAGTTAATTGCAAAGTTATTTAGATGAAAAGAAATGACACCTGTTTTAGAGTTGTTAGGGGTTGATAATAGGAGAAATTCATCAGATTTAAAACAAACAATTGTTGAAAACCTGCAAGAAGCATTAAAATGTATTGAAAAGAAGAGTCGGTCTAGTGATTTAAGTGCTGCACGTAGAGCGTTGATGACTATAATTTCTAGTAAGAAATTATCTTATAGAAGACAAGTTCAAGCAATTTCTGAATTACTAAATGTTTCTAGGAGAACTATTCAAAGATATATTGAAAAGAGAGATGAAATAGATGGAAAAATTGAGAAAAATTGGGTAAATATTTGTAGGGTTCCTCGAAAAGATAGAATTTCAAAAGATGTAAAGAAACAAGTTGTTGAATATTGGACCACCCACTCTCGTGTTTCTTCCAATAGAAGGGATACTATACAAATAATAGGTGATGATGGTACAAAAATTTCTTATCCAAAACATTTTATAGATACAACACAAAGTGAACTTTTTGAAGCATTTAAACAAGAATTTTTAAATGTGAAGATTTGTCAAAGGATGTTTGAAACACTACGACCATCATTTGTACGTATAAATAAAGTACGTGAAACTTGTTGTTGTTGAAATCATGTTGAATTTGATCTACACCTACAATCATATAGAAAAGTTATGGCAAAAATTGATAGAAATTTAGCCATCCCTGGAAGCACTACACAATTTGTGAAGTCTCTTCTATGTGAAAAATTAGAAAATTTAGATGAATTCAACGTTCAGTGTATAAAAAATGTATGTAATGATTGTGGAGATTTGAAGAATCTTTTACATGTTGACAATAATGAAATGCAAGTTACTTGGAAGAGATTTGAATATGAGACATACTTAACGAAGTCAGGAGTTGAGGCCAAAAAATTGTTCTCAAAGAGAGTGGATTGCCTTACAATGAATTCATGAGTAAATTTCACAATATCATATATCCACATATCCAACATTGTCATGGTGCAAGATGGCAATCTAAGCAATTTTGTTATTCAAAGAATTGTTTTCCACCAGGTTGTATTCTCTCTATTGTAGATTTCTCTGAGAACTATACATTTAGTCCTCAAACTGAGATTCAAAGTCAATATTATCATTCAGAGCAAGTTGCAATCTTCGTGCAAGTTTGCTACAGGCATGCAGAGTTAGCGGTCGATGGAATACAAAGTAGCAAAGATGATAGAATTATCATCAAAGAGGTTCACTTTTATATCAGTGATGATACAAATCATGATAGAAGCTATGTAGCTCATTGTTTCAAAATGTTTTTTGAAGACCTAAGACGACGTGGCATAAATCAAGAACAACACTGGATATGGTCTGATGGATGTGCTGGTAAGTACATTGGTTTTTAAATTATTTTTAATTAATTTATATTTACTTTTAAAACTTTGAGACTTAAATTGTTTTTTGAAGATAATTCAAGGTTTTCAAGTGTTTAATTATTTGTAACTTCACAGGACAATTTAAGTCTGCAAAAGCCTTTGTTTGGTTATGTAGTCAACATGCTAGACGCAACACCAAATTTTTGTGGAATTTTTATGAGTGGACATGGAAAAGGAGAGCACGATGGAGCAGGAGCATGTGTGAAGCGTGCACTTCGTCAACATGAACTTGCTGGTATGTCCAATTTAGCTTCATACTTTTTAAAAGATTAGATATGTATATATATATTTAATTTAACTAAATTAAATTTTCTTTTAAGTTCTTTGAAAGTAATAGGTGACAAATTGTGCCAACTTGTGTGTAACTTGTAGGTAATGCCATACGGAATGCAAACGAAATTGTTGAATGGTGCAAAAGTCATTTTTCTGCTCGCGACTCAACATACAACACACGGTATTTTTGGGAAGTTACAGGTATGTATGTCTAGTCAAAATTTGTTTTAAAAATTTGAATTTCAAAGTTCAAGTACATACATGATTTCAAATTGAATTTTCAAGTTTGAATTTAAACACATATTGATCGATCAAATCCTTATAATTGTCAAGCAATTCATGGTATTAGAAATCTACATCAAATAATGACAACGGGGAGTAGTAGGCCTTATGCAATGAATGTGAGAGAAAAATCATGTTTTTGTATTGATTGCATTGAGGACAATGCAAATATTGATCAATGTGAGAATATTAGAGATGGGTATGTTTCACAATGGGAAATGAAACAATTAATATCAATGCCTCCTTTTGTTGAAGATGACAATGTTGATGTCTATGATCCACTATATTCAGCTGATTACGAACGTGTATCTGATTTAGTTGTTATAGGTATGTCCAAATTGATTAATTTAGTTAAAATAAAGATTTAAATTTATATATATATATATATCTATGTTTAAGTAAGTTTCAAATATAAAATATAAATTTTTACAACTTTTAAATGTATAATTTACTTAAATATGTAAATATGTGGTGTGTGTACAAGAGATATTTTCGCTATAGTTGCAGATCCTGAAAATGTGGAAGGTGTAGATTACTATCTACTAAGATGTACACAACCAAAAAGAAAATTGTTCGAATCGATGACAGATGGTGATGGACAAGAGTATCCCATTGGATCAGTCGTTATTGAAGGCACATATTATCAACAAATAAAGATAGATAAAAATGGTATTATATTTGTTGATTATAGGCCAGGACAAAAGGTTCTACATTACAGTCACTTAGTTTTGGCAACAAAAATAAATTTAGAAACTTTACCTAAAAGAGGACGTGCCAAACAAAAGTGGAGGTTGCCTATTGAAGATCATGAGAAGATTTTAGAGATAATTAAAGATAGAGAGGATCCAGATTTTATGTACCAGGAGCTTTAAGTTGTTTTTTGGATACATGTGTACACATTTATGACTCCAAATCTAGATAATTTATATATTTGTATTGATTGGACATGTGACATGATTTAGAATGGTTTTTTTTTTTAGAATGTGACATGTATGTTAGATCATATATATGCTTGATCTACAAAACCTAGTGACTTTAAAAATGTTTTAATTTACATTTTGCCTAAATTCCTTTAAATCATCTAAATTTCCAATTGCATTTTTACATGTTGGACATGGTTCATTCTTTTAAACCTTCACTCTTGAGAATCTCTAGAAATTCCTTTATATCATCTCTCTAGATTCCTTGATTGTAAATTTTTATGTTTGACACATGGAATTGTTAAACTTTCACTTTCAAATCAAGTTGAATTTAAATATTTGTTCAACTCCACATATATACATGAGCTAGATTGAATATATATACGTGCAACAATATGTACAAAACCTAGTCCATGTTCCAATTTTGCATTTAAATTTATTTATGTTCCTTGGAATTCTTAAGTTCACATTCAAATCTTTCATTTCATTTGAACATTCAACTCCAAAAACTTGTATAAAATTATCTAGTTGATTTGGTGTTTGAGTGGTGAAGAATCTAGACATAAATGTTGTCTCTAGTTTTCTTTATTTTTTATACATTACTAATGCACGACATTCAATAATTTTAAATGATCATTTAGATTTTCATGTATCCTAATCATCACATCCTAATTTTATTAAATTTTCATCAGGTAAGCATCCCTCATCCTAGAATCATTTAAAAATTATCCATCTAGATCCATCTCAACCGTACATCCATTAAAAAAGCATCACTTAAAAACATCAAAATTTGGTTACTTGGTCTCAATCTAGTCCATACATCATATTGTCCTTTCCTCATCACCCAAAGTTTTCAACATCTAGGGACCTTATCCTTAATCTAGACTATCATCCATTTCAAATCCAATCTCCTAATAAAAAATCACTTTCAACCTTATAATTTGATTTCATCTTTAAAATCCAAATTTACTTAAGAATATTAGATCCTATCTTTTAAGTATAGAACTAAATTATTTATCCATTTTGTTAATGTTAGATTGTATCCAAGTTCTCTTGGTTTGTCCTTTCTTGTTCACCTTAAGGTGCATTGGAATATATATGAACATTGTAGTGAATCATAGTGATGGTGTTTGGGGTGCTTGAGATAGCTACATTTTGGCATCAATTTAGCTTTGTTTACCATGTATAGCTTGAGACCATGTATGTAATTTGGTCCATCTTTCCAGTACAATTAAATATGGATTGATCAATTTTTAATTTATATATAGAATTGTCATCCAAGAGATCTACTTGATCAATTTTTAATTTATATAGAATTGTCATCAATTTTTAATTTAATATTAAATGTGCATGTCTTTCAAGATTTAAATATATATATCAATTTCTAATTACATATATATAAATGTTCCACATGGAATTCTTAAACTTTCAAAACTAGAAATTTGATTTCATTTACATTCAACTCCACTAATAGCTTGCATGCTTTATTTGAATTATATGGTTCATTCTTAAGTGAACACTTTCAAACATATATATATATATATATATATATATATATATATATATATGATTTCATTTACATTCAACTTGACACAAGTATAGCTCATCATCTAGTTCAAGAATTCTTTGCATGCACATTCAAATGAACATGTGTATTAGATTATATGGAATTAGAAATTAGGTTAATGTAGAGCATGATATATGCACAATTTAAATGTATAAATTTAACTTTTACTGACTTTAAAAATGAACATTTAGAGCTTTAAAGAGTTCAATCTAACTATCATCTATTTCCGATTGCATTTTTATGTTCTACTTTAAAACATGTATAGCATTAATCTCAAGCATATATGCATTCAATTTTTTCAATTTCTTGACCTATTTATTAAAGACAAATTCATTTGAACTATTTATTTAAATTAAAAACATGTACATGTCCATCTTTTTAAATTTACAAATAGCAACCATTAGATAGTGGAGTCCAACATTTTGATTTCACAATGTATTTAGTTATCTATATATGTACAACAAGTGCATTTGAACAAGTTACCATAATTTAAATTTAAATAAAGGTACTTATAGATGTAATGTAAGTGAGTTCATCAAACCATAATAATGCACGTATATAACAAACCTCTAATATTCAAACCATAAAACATAACTGTATGAATGTGACATGTAAATTATAACAAGTATATATATGTGTACCATAAAACATAAGTATGTAACATGTCCAAATGTTCAATACATAAATGATAAAAAGTGTCTCCAACATATAATAAAATGATCTCAGACATGTAATACTATAAAACAAATCTCAAAGAGAGGGATGTCTGGTATGAATAGAATCATCAGATCTATGGCTCGATCTCTCCCTCGACCTCTCCCTCGATACATGGCTCGATCTCTCCCTCGACCTCTCCCTCGATCCATGGACCGATCGCTCTGCTGATCCAAGATGTGTGGATCCATGTCTGGATCCAATATCTCCCGATCTGTGTCCTGAGCCTCGTCCCAACCCCTGCATGTGTTCAAGTACACATATATGTAAAATTATCTAAAAATTTTACAATGTACTTGAGTTCAATGTGTTCAAACTTAAAACATCAAGTAATTAGTTTTTTAAAATTAAATTTAAATGTACCTCATCTGCATACTGCATGGGATCGCCATCATGCTCCAAATTTCCAAAGTCTGGGAATTCACCATACTGCTTAAAATTTTCAAGTACACAATTTCAATCAGGAGTTAAACCCCTAGAAGTTTTTAAAATGCATTACATAAATTTTTAGAACACAATTTTAAAAATATATACATGTATTTAAATTATAAATTGAAAGTACCTGTTGTGCCTACTTGAAGGCTCTACCAATGTCACTAAGATCACGAGAATGTAAAGACATCGTAGGGGGCTCTATAGCATGTACAGTATCAGTAGCAAAAAGAAGTCGACTATATGTCCCATGGACAGGATCAAGTGTCGCAGTAGCCTCAATGTGACCTGTAACATCCTGATGACCACCTGGACAAGCTAAAGGATCAACAGAAACATGATGTGCACGGGATTCTGTAGGCTGATGTGGAATATCCTGAGCTGCATTTGCCACACTGTGGCTCATATGTGTATGAGGATATCGTTGTCTAATAAATTCTGGTACCCTGTCAAGAGCAATCCCATGGTCCTCACTGATAACCTGATATGTTGCTAGTAAATCCAAAATTGAGAGTCTACACGTATTACGCAGAGTCGTGTGGGTCATATGCTCGACATCTGCAAGAGTAGGTAGATCGGCACTAATAAATGGATCATACGATGCAGATGTAGCCTCAGTGGGAGGAAGGTTGATCCGTGGGCGTAATAAATATCTACCAACTCGATCAGATGAAATCTGATCAATCTGCGTCGTAATAGAGGCAATGTTTTCAAAAATCTGACTCTGAGTGGACCCTGTTGCTGCCTCCCCTGCTGCTGCCAATTCCAAACGTTTTGGTAAAACCAAAAGGTTTGGGCCAACTAATGCCCTCTTGTCCACAGGCGGTGGAAAATTTGAAGGTCTAAACTGTGGTTTGTTAGAAAAATGGCCTTTACCTTGGCCAGCATGCTCAGGATAAGATGTGTAGTCCACCTCTATATGTAGATGAAATTCTGCATATAACTGTTTGACAAAATACAATGGCAGCTCATCATTGTGAGGCCATCTATGATGTGCTGCCAACCATCTAGGGTATATGAATGGCGCAACAAGAGGATCTTCACACCTCGTAACCACATATCCTCTAATTTTATTTTTTCCTCTATCAAATGGGAACATGGATAACACATTTTTACCTGAAACTAATTTGGCAACTTCTCTATGTTTCACTGTGCCAGTAACACTCCTAGCAAGAGAAAAATAAAACTGTTCAATGCTGATTTCATCATAAGGATTGTATGATCGAATTGTCTCAATCATCTTAATAATCTCTTGTCTAATAGTGACTAATCTATCTCGATTAGCCAAATTGGGGGAGTTGTGAATTGTTTACTCTAAACATTTTAGAGCATTGTCCAATCTAACAATACTATCCTGAAATATATTTGATCTAGTTTGAGCTTCTCGCTCAGAATGAGGGGAATGATGAGATCCCTCATCGGCCATGATATATATAAATAGATAGAGATCTGCATATCATTAAAACAAAATTACATAATGAACTAAACAAATTTAAATTGAAATTTTTTCAAAACTAAAAAAATATATATATTTAAATTAAAGGTAAAATTTTCAAGTTTCAAAACTAGAAAACATTTTTGAATTTAAATGTATCTAATGAGATCTAGTTCAAAATTTATATCTATCGAGCTATGTGAACCTATTAAATCATAGGCATGCATGTAATATTCAACCAAGAGTAAATATGGAAAAAAAATATTTATCCTTTCAACCACTCTATACTAAAATTTTGATCAAAATAAAAAAATACTCTTCATTACAATTGGTCATATATGATCTAGCCTTTCTTTGTAATCAATTATTTTTTAAATCAAACACTAGAAATTATAAAAAGGTTAACATTTCCTTAATTTTTCGATCTAACTTAAAACATATTAAAGTAATAAAGTTAAAATTCTTTGAAATAAATTCCTTAGGAATAAAATATAAACATATAGATACATGTGCATATATGTGTATGTACATATGTATGTATGTGGGAGTGCATGTGTGTACGTGCATGTATATATATATATATCTGTGTGTGTGTGTATGTACATGCATATATATATGTATATGTGTGTATGTGTGTATGTATGTATATGTATGTATGTATGTATGTATGTGTATATATATATATATGTGTACATGCACATGTGTGTGTGTGTGTAATGTACATGTATTATATATGTATGTGTGTGTGTGCATGTACATGCATATATATGTGTATGTGTGTATGTACACATGTATATACTCAAGTACATACATACATACACACATACACATATATATACATGCATGCACATACATACATGCAC